>JAFMOC010000121.1:185000-462500 GCA_019802505.1 Corydoras sp. C115 | reverse complement strand
ATCCAATCTATCACTGGACTCACTCACTATATGGGGCAATTTGGACAATTCAATTTACCTTCAGTCCATTTTTGGATTGTGGGAGCAAAGTGGAGAACCTGGAGCAAACCCACATGGACACAGGGAGAACATGGAAACTCCACCCAGGGGAGAACGTTTCAGGCGTTGGGCTGATACACCCAGGACAGGGCGCCAATCTATCACTGGACACACACTCACTCACACACACACACACACAAACACACTCTTTATGGGGCAATTTAGAGAATTCAATTGACCTTGATCCATGTTTTTGGACTGTGGGAGGAAACCGGAGAACCCGGAGGAAACCCACACGGACACGGGGAGAACATGGAACCTCCACCCAGATTGGGATTCGAACCGGGAATCCCTAATGCTGAGACGAGAACATGCTAACCACTAAGCCACCATGCCAATAACCCAGTATTGATTTTCCCCACTGTACTGTACAATGTTAACATTAATGGTTTAGTGGGACTTCAGTTAAATTATACTAGTCAGATCTCAGTGATAATACAGGTGTTTACTTACTTTGTCGATTTCTGTTTAATGCCAAGCTCTCGCATCCGATTCAAATTGAAAAACTGTCGGTTCTCTGGGTGAAAGCATGGCTGAATTGGATTCTGTTGTTTGTATGTGTCTGTGCCGCTCTCTAAAGCCTTCTGCCAGCTGAATTTAAGCCCTTGTGTTATTTTAACGTCTCCTATTGTGTCCACAGCAGCAGTACCATTCTAAAATCGACGTCCTAATTGAGGAAGCGGTTAAAGAAATGATCTCCTGCCTGATTTCAAAGGTACTCTTCACTTGCTTCAGGGTTGACTTTTCTCTTTTTTACCCTTACCGTCGCAGTGCCGGCCTTCACACGCACCGCTGAATGCCTGAAAGCCCTCCATTTATCATCACTAAATTACATTATGAGCATAAAATGCTAGAATGTTTCATCTCCAAGCATCTCGCATAGGAAGCTGGCAGCTCACTATCAGAAGCGGCATTTCCATCTGGAGTTGCTATTACTCAGTTTCTGTTTGTTCGCATTCTGACAGCCGGCGGAAGAATGCGTGACGCTCCGTCTGGCTGTATTAAATGCTGCGTATTGTCTCAGCTTGTATGACTGCTTCTCGTTTCATTTCGCAGTTTGCAGCTGTTTTGGATGGAGTGTTGTCTAAACTCTCACGATATGATGAGGGAACTTTATTTTCTTCGATTCTTTCTTTTACGGTAAGTATTGCCTTTTCCATCCTATTCACCACTCCGACATAATACGTGAGGGATTATTCAACGCCAATCTGCCCTCTCTTAAAGGTGAAAGCAGCAGCCAAGTACGTGGATGTGCCAGTGAGTTCAGCTCTCCTTAGACCTCAGGTTACGGTGTGGCTGTGGTGTGATGCCGTTTGCCCCCTTGTTTTGCACATGCGTCAGTCGGCTCTGTGATGGCCTGTGTTGATGGTGTCGAGTGCTTCAGTCTATCAGTCTAGCTTAAATGTTCCCTTCGCCGTCATGTGAGCTCGTCCTTATTAATACGTTCTAGCAAGTTAACAAGAAAGACGACCGAAAGGTCAAAAAACACTGGGGTACTCCTATACACTCTTTAGAACACTACCCCAAGCATTGTACAAACCGCTCTCCCATACACTTTAGAACATTCCCCTATGAACTGTACAGAACACTTCCCCATGTGCTGTACAGAACACTCCCCATACACTCTTTAGAACATTCCCCATGTGCTGTACAGAACATTCTCCCATACACTCTTTAGAACAATCCCCAACACACTCTTTAGAACACTTCCCCATGTGCTGTACAGAACATTTTCCCATACACTCTTTAAAACACTCCCCCATACACTCTTTAGAACATTCCCCATGTGCTGTACAGAAAATTTTCCCATACACTTTAAAACACTCTTTAAAACACTCTCCCATACACTCTTTAGAACACTACCCCAAGCATTGTACAGACCGCTCTCCCATACACTTTAAAACATGGTTAAGAACTGTACAGAACACTTCCCAATGTGCTGTACAGAACATTCTCACATACACTCTATAAAACACTCCCCCATACACTCTTTAGAACATTCCCCATGTGCTATACAGAACATTTTCCATACACTCTTTAGAGCACTTCCCCATGTGCTGTACAGAACACTCTCTCATACACTCTTTAAAACACTCCCCCATACACTCTTTAAAACATTTCCCCATGTGCTGTACAGAACACTATCCCATACACTCTATAGAACACTACCCTGTGAACTGTACAGAACGCTCTCCCATACACTCTTTAGAATGCTTCCCCATGTACTAAACAGAACACTCTCCCATACACTCTTTAGAAGCTTCCCCATGTACTAAACAGAACACTCTCCCATACACTCTTTAAAACACTTCCCCATGTGCTGTACAGAACACTCTCCCATACACTCTTTTGAACACTTCCCCATGTACTAAACAGAACAATTTCCCATACACTCTTTAGAACACTCTCCCATACACTCTTTAGAACACTCTCCCATACACTCTTTTGAACACTTCCCCATGTACTAAACAGAACAATTTCCCATACACTCTTTAGAACACTCACCCGTTCACGACATAATACATGAGGGATTATTCAACGCCAATCTGCCTTCTCTTAAAGGTGAAAGCAGCAGCCAAGTACGTGGATGTGCCAGTGAGTGCTGCTCTCCTTAGAACTCAGGTTATGGTGTGGCTCTGGTGTGATGCCGTTTGCCCCCTTGTTTTGCACACACAGCTCTGTGATGGCGTGTGTTGATGGTGTCGATCGCTCCCATTCTGAAGGTTCCCTCGCCGTCGTGCGAGCTCATCCTTATTAATACTTTCGAGCAAGTTACCAAGAAACACGGCTGAAAGAACAAACAAACACTGGGGTACTAGAGGGCAGAACATAGTTGGTTAAGCGGTGCTCGTTTGGGGTTGATGTCGGTTCTCTGCCGTGAATGGTGATGACTGAGGGGTCTGTAAACAAGCAGTAAGAGAAGAGTCACAAGAACAGAGTTGGGTGAAGTGCCAGGGAGTGTCGAGCATGCTTATTAGAACGCTCGCCAATATACTATTTAGAACACACCACCAGTCGCTGTTCAGAACACTCTCATATACTCTTTAGAACACTCCACTTTGTGCTGTACAGAACACTTTCCCATACACTCTTTCGAACACTCCTCTCTGAACTATACAGAACGCCCACCCACACACTTTAGAACACTCCACCATGTGCTGTATAGAACACTCCCATACACTCTTTGGAACACTCCCCTATGTGCTGTACAGAACACTATCCCTTACACTCTTTAGAACACTCCCCTATGTGCTGTACAGAACACTCTCCCATACACTATTTGGAACACTCCCCTATGTACATCCCCATGTAGTGTAAAGAATGCTCTCCCATACACTTTAGAACACTCCCCTATGAACTGTACAAAACACTCTCCCATACACTCTTTAGAACACTCCCTCATACTGTACAGAACGCTCTCCCATACACTCTTTAGAACCTTCCCCCATGTGCTGTACAGAACACTCCCCCATACTATATAGAACACTCTCCCATACACTCTTTAGAACACTCTCCCATACACTCTTTAGAACACTCCGCCATGCGCTGTACAGAACACTCCCCCATACTGTATAGAACACTCTCCCATACACGCTTTAAAACACTCCGCCATGCGCTGTACAGAACACTCTCCCATACACTCTTTAGAACACTCCCTCATACTGTACAGAACGCTCTCCCATACACTCTTTAGAACCCTCCCCCATGTGCTGTACAGAACACTCCCCCATACTGTATAGAACACTCTCCCATACACTCTTTAAAACACTTCCCCATACACTCTTTAGAACACTCTCCCATACACTGTTTAGAACACTCCCCAATACACTCTTTAGAAAACTCCCCCATACACTCTTTAGAACACTCCCCCATACACTCTTTAGAACACTGCCCCATACACTCTTTAGAACACTCTCCCATACTGTACAGAACACTTCCCCATACTGTACAGAACACTCTCCCATACTGTAAAGAACACTCTCCCATACTGTACAGAACACTCCCCCATACTGTACAGAACACTCCACCATGCGCTGTACAGAACACTCTCCCGTACACTCTTTAGAACACTCACCAACTTCAATTGGGCACATCATAGTACATGATGGGACTGGGAATCAAACCCGCGATCGAACCCTTTCTTAACCACAAGCCGATGACTGCCCATGATGTCTCTTTTCTAAGCCCCCCCCCCCCCACACACACACACACACACACACACACACACACAATTCACCCAACACTTTTCAAACGTTCCCAACGTTCTTTTAAAAACAATTTAATTGAACTTCTCATACACACAGATGCTCTCACATCCATATTATACACTTGGGGACTACACACCCAACATTTCTAATGTATGCAAAGCAAAGGCTGCTCACATGGCTTTACTACACACACACACACACACACACACACACCCCACACACCCCACACACCCCAGCAGACGCGAGTCCTGCTCTCACACGTATTTCTACACCTGCACCTGGGCAGTGAATGAGGAGGTGGCAGGAAGCCAGTGCAGCCGTTCTGTGTAATTACAGCGTGTTAGCTTCCCTTCCTCGTCTGGTTCCCGGCCCCGTGCTTATCCCCTCAGCTTAACCAGTCATTAACCCAGCCGTAATCACAGCTTTATCTCACACCTTTCTATTGATTCGATCACACAGTCCCGCTGCCCTGCACCCCGGACATGTTTCTAGCTGCTCCGGCATTGTCCTCCTGCAGTGCAAGCGCTGAGGCGTCCACTTGCGTGGAACTGTTTATCATCCACATCGTTTCTAGCGTGTCCCGGGTTCCCAGCCTTTCGGCATGTGTCTGGCCGTTTGTCTCTGCGTGGCGGTGTGCGCATGCCTGCCTGCCTGCCTGCCTGCTTCCCTGTGCACACTTGTAAAGGCATCTTGGTTTATTGCTTGTGTGTATGTGTGTGTGTTGTGTGTTGTGAGGGTTTTGGATGTCTTGTGTATTGTCTTGCCTGAGAGAGGATTGTCTGATTTGTTACAGTCTTTCTCAATTGCTAACACGTTTCCAGGAACCATGAATCCATTTCTCCAAACAAAGTCAATCAAAATGAACAACACCACTGAATAGTCATTACACACACCACCGAAAAAAGTAAAACACAATGATCAGATCTTAAAGCTATATACAAATAATCTGAAACAAAACACACACACACACACACACACACACACTCATATATATACACAGTGCACACATACACAGTACACACGCGCACACACAGACACACACACACACACATATAAGTGTATATACAAACAAAACTTTTGTGTGTGTGTGTATATATATATATATATATATATATATATATATATATACACTCACCGGCCACTTTATTAGGTACACCATTCTAGTAACGGGTTGGACCCCCTTTTGCCTTCCGAACTGCCTCAATTCTTCGTGGCATAGATTCAACAAGGTGCTGGAAGCATTCCTCAGAGAGTTTGGTCCATATTGACATGATGGCATCACACAGTTGCCGCAGATTTGTCGGCTGCACATCCATGATGCGAATCCCCCGTTCCATCACATCCCAAAGATGCTCTATTGGATTGAGATCTGGTGACTGTGGAGGCCATTTGAGTACAGTGAACTCATTGTCATGTTCAAGAAACCAGTCTGAGATGATTCCAGCTTTATGATATGGCGCATTATCCTGCTGAAAGTAGCCACCAGATGTTGGGTACATTGTGGTCATAAAGGGATGGACATGGTCAGCAACAATACTCAGGTAGGCTGTGGCATTGCAACGATGCTCAATTGGTACCAAGGAGCCCAAAGAGTGCCAAGAAAATATTCCCCACACCATGACACCACCACCACCAGCCTGATCCGTTGATACAAGGCAGGATGGATCCATGCTTTCATGTTGTTGACGCCAAATTATGACCCTACCATCCGAATGTCGCAGCAGAAATCGAGACTCATCAGACCAGGCAACGTTTTTCCAATGTTCTATTGTCCAATTTCGATGAACTTGTGCAAATTGTAGCCTCAGTTTCCTGTTCTTAGCTGAAAGGAGTGGCACCCGGTGTGGTCTTCTGCTGCTGTAGCCCATCTGCCTCAAAGTTCGACGTACTGTGCGTTCAGAGATGCTCTTCTGCCTACCTTGGTTGTAACGGGTGGCTATTTGAGTCACTGTTGCCTTTCTATCAGCTCGAACCAGTCTGGCCATTCTCCTCTGACCTCTGGCATCAACAAGGCATTTCCGCCCACAGAACTGCCGCTCACTGGATGTTTTTTCTTTTTCGGACCATTCTCTGTAAACCCTTTTGTTGTGCGTGAAAATCCCAGTAGATCAGTTTCTGAAATACTCAGACCAGCCCTTCTGGCACCAAAAACCATGCCACGTTCAAAGGCACTCAAATCACCTTTCTTCCCCATACTGATGCTCGGTTTGAACTGCAGGAGATTGTCTTGACCATGTCTACATGCCTAAATGCACTGAGTTGCCGCCATGTGATTGGCTGATTAGAAATTAAGTATTAACGAGCAGTTGGACAGGTGTACCTAATAAAGTGGCCGGTGAGTGTATGTGTATATATATATATATATATATATATATATATATATATATATATATATATATATATATATATACAAACAAAGTGTATATAAAAACAAAACTTTTGTGTGTGTGTGTATATATATATAAAGTTTTGTTTGTATATACACTTTGTTTGTATATATATATATATATATATATATATATATATATATATATATATATATATATATATATATATACATATACAAAACTTTTGTGTGTATATACAAACAAAACTTTACACACACATATATACATATATATATATATATATATATATATATATATATATATATATATATATATATATATATATATATATACAAAAGTTTTGTTTGTATATACACTTGTGTGTGTGTGTGTGTGTGTGTGTGTGTGTGTGTGTGTGTGTGTGTGTGTGTGTGTGTGTGTGTTGTGTGTGTGTGTGTATGTAAAGTTTTGTTTGTATATACACTTATGTGTGTGTGTGTGTGTGTGCGTGTGTACTGTGTATGTATGTACTGTGTATATATATGTGAGTGTGTGTGTGTGTGTATGTATATGTATAAATCTTTATTTATTTATTTATTTATATACACAGTAGAAATTTTGCTAAACAGAAGTTTTTCTTTGTATATATATTGTCTTAATAGGTGAAATGTGCTCACGGTTCTACCAAAAGGGTGAACCACTTGTGTCTAACTAGGTGAGAGGCTTATGGTTCTCCCAAATGGATGGCGCTTTTTAATATATTGGTTTAGGACACTGAGAAATTGGAGCAATTGAGGAAAAACTGTCATAGTAATAGAAGTAGTATTATATACAGTATATATTCCATCCATCCATTATGTTCCTCTACTAGGGTCGCAGGGGGTTCCCCATGCCCATCCAGGGGAAAATGTTTCGGGCGCTGGGCAGATACACTCAGAACAGGGCGCCAATCTATCACTGGGTACACACTCACTCACACAGACACACACAAACACACACTATATGGGGCAATTTGGAGAATTCGATTTACCTTGAATCCATGTTTTTGGACTGTGGGTGGCAACCGGAGAACCCGGAGGAAACCCACATGGAGACGGGGAGAACATGGAAACTCCACCCAGATTGGGATTAGAACAGGGAATCCCTAGCACTGAGAGGAGAGCATGCTAACCACTAAACCACTATGCCACCCTATTATATATATTATTTTATATATCCATCCATCCATCCATGTATCTTCCACTTTATCCTCTACTAGGGTCGTGGGGGGGTTCTCCATGCCCCTCCAGGGGAGAATTTTTCACACAAACACACTCTATATGGGGCAATTTGGAGAATTGGATTTACCTTAATCCATGTTTTTGGACTGTGGGAGTAAGCCGGAGAACCCGGAGGAAACCCACACGAACACAGGGAGAACATGGAAACTCCACCCAGATTGGGATTCGAACCGGGAATCCCCAGCGCCGAGAGGCAAACATGCTAAGCTACCGTGCCGCCCTATAATATATATAATTTTATGTATTATATGATTTTATCATTAAAATTGTGTACTTTATTATTTATTGATAAATGATTTTGTCTTTTTTATGATAATATAATATCAATGATGTAGCTCTCTCTTGGTCCCTTTCTCTTTCTGTCTCCCTCCCTCTCTCTCTCTCTCTCTCTCTCTCTCTCTCTCTCTCTCTCTCTCTCTCTCTCTCTCTCTCTGGGATGTGGTTAAAATGACAGCAGGCACTGTGATGTGCCAATAATTAACCCTTTCATAACAGTTGTACAATCTGGCGCATTTTATCCCCCTCTATCCTTTTCGCTTTTTATTTAATCGCCGAGTGCAGATGGTGTTCTCCACCTGAGAAAGTCCATGAAATATGAAATCAGTTCCCGAGGAAGCCTCAGGTGCAGCGATGGTGAATGTTACCTTCCCTCCATTCAAGAGCCCAACAGTGAGTCTTTTTGAAGTAGCTGGTGTCTAGTTGTTCCCTCTAACAACGATCCAGGAGGGAATTTCCCCCGCGTTCCTGCGTCTCCCACCATGGGGAAGTTGGAGAAGGAGGAAACGTAGCGTGATAAGGAGTCGTGCTCTGCCCACAGGCTGTCAGCCCTTGAGAAATGGGTGTGAAAGGTGTCAAGGCAATTACAGTAGTATTAGTGTGTTGTTGTTTTTTTTATTTCCTCCTGTGCTCGCAGTGTGAATAGCTGCGTTTTTTTTTCTTTACTTGTTACTGAGTAAGCTGAGAAGATGACCGTGTGTAAGTGTTTCAGCAAAAAAGCAAAGCCTCTTTGTTTTACCTGGATTAATTCAGTCTGGCGGGCGGCATGGTGGCTTAGTGGTTAGCATGTTCTCCTCTCAGGGCTAGGGATTCCAGGTTCGAATCCCAATCTGGGTGGAGTTTCCATGTTCTCCCCATGTCCACGTGGGTTTCCTCTGGGTTCTCCGGTTTCCTTCCACAATCCAAAAAACATGGATCAAGGTCATTTGAATTCTGAGTGTGTGTCCAGTGATAGATTGGTGTCCTGTCCTGGGTTTATCAACTCTAGTAGAGGATAAAGCAGACGATAATGGATGGATGGATATTGTGCGAGTTACGGAGGTACAAATATCACTGTGATGTAAAGTCAATGGAAATTTTGGCTCGGAAAAACGGGAATATCTCGGAAGTGGTTCGACCGATTCCTTAACTGTATAGAAGCCCTCATCTTTGTGACTTAAGAGTCTAGTGTACTGCTGTACAGATACTTACATTAAAAATCTTGTGTGTTTGTGTGTGTGTCTGAGTGAGTGAGTGTGATAGATTGGTGATAGATTGGCGCCCTGTAATAGGTGTATCTACCCAGCGCCTAAAACATTCTCCCCAGCTCGTGATGGACTACAGTCGTTGGGGCGTCACTCTCTTAACATTAAGACTCATATCTAGATCATTTGCAGATACTCTTATACAGAATACTCACTGATTATAAAACATTTTGTTTACATAGAGGTTGGACCTCTTGGACCAATGAGGGTTAACGGCCTTGCTCAAAGAACCACATTGGTAACTTTTAGTGGACCTAGTTATTTGCTTATTTGAACCCACAGCCTTCGGATGGATAGCAAAACACCCTACCCACTGAGCTACCACACTTTCATCAACAACTAAACTTCTCCTGCTCGCAATAACACTGCTGACAGTGACACTATGGACCATAAATGTCTACTGCCATCGGAAAACATCCAGCCACCATTAATTTTAGACTCAGTTCTGACTGTAACCGCCCACCCATGATCTTAATGACCTAAAGACTGACTGATAACACTGCAGCCCTTTAGCAACAACACTGTCATTAGTTAGCATAAGGTGAACCAAAATGGATGGATCTATAAAGCCTGGTTGGTAGAGCTTGATGGTATAGGCACTGTTGTGGGGTGGGTTATTGAAGTTTCTTGATGGGAATTATAGTGTTATCTAGTGATAATTGTCACCTAATTCACCAAGGAGCTAATTCTCACTCTGTGGCGTTCACCACTGCAAAATTGTGGAACCATCTTCCCAACTCTGTTTAAGAAACTACTGAAGACGCATCTTTTTAACAAACACCTGTTGTAGAGGGGAAAATAATTAAATAAAATTGAAAAAAAGGGGGGGTGCAGGATCATATAATGATCAGGTTTGATAATTCTACAGTGGTAGCTGGTTTTCTCCATAACTACTGACTCGTGGTGTTCTCATTTGTAAGTCGCTTTGGATAAAAGCGTCTGCTAAATGACTAAATGGGATGTAGTTTGGAATACTTGATTTTAAAATTTATCATAAGCATCAACTTTGGAACCAGAGTGGTGACGGAAGAGCTTCAAGAACCTTCTTAAAGCTAAGGAGGTAGGGTCCTCTGTAGTTGCAAACTTCGGTTCACACCTAATTCAAAGGCTAAATTCGTTCACCTCTTACCGTTCCACCATGAAGAGTGTGGCACTTACCGTTCCACCCGTGTCAGTGTGGCACTCCAGCTGCGGAAGTAGACTGTAGAGGGTGACCAACACTGCAGAAAAAAATCCTTGGCTGCTCTCTCCCTTTCATAACCTCCCATCTACAAATCCCGCAGGAACGTTCTAAAGGAAAATACCCACCCTGGCTTCCACCTCTTCAACCTGTCGCTTTCTGGTAGGCGCTACAGGTCCATACCAGCCAAAACAAACCGACTCAGGGATGTTTTTCCCCCCCCCCAAAGCTGTTCCATGATGCTAAACGGGAACCTGCACTAACTGACTTATTACATATTATCTGTTTGGTCTGCCTCATCTGTCTGTCTGTGTGCCTATATGTTTAGTTAACTGCACGGTAGTCTTAGTTTTCTTTGTTTTTGTATTTATATATAACACTGAGGAGCAGCATCCTATCTCGTTGTAATATGTATACTGTGGATGCTGTGATGATGACAATAAAGGCTTTCAATTCAATTACTTACTAATGGCAAAGTTTAACTCAAATTAATGGACATTTTGTCCCTCTCCCTTTATCCTGCCCTCTTTCCCTCCCTCCCTCCCTATTAGAAACCTGGCATGGATCTTGCGGACACCTACATTACATTTGTGAGGCAGAATCAGGACATCCTCAGAGACCGGGTGAATGATGAAGTCTACACAGAGAAGATTTTTAATGTAAGTATCTGTACAGCAGTACACAAGACACTTAAGTCACAAAGATGAGGGCTTGTATACAGTTAAGGAATCGGTCGACCCGCTCCCGAGATATTCCCATTCACTTTGCATTACGGTGATGTTTGCGCCTCCGTAACTCGGCCAATTTTTGAACAACAAAGACGAAATTCGTTCCAGTCGGAGATGGCTGTAGTCAGACCGCACTTGTAAAATTGCAGAGTGATCGCACTTTTAGATCACTCGTGATCACTCTTGAATTTTGGCTTAGTTCATTTCCAATGGGAATAATCTGATTTTAAAAATAGCGTAACTCAACAATTTTTGAGCTACAAACACGAAACTCACCACCCCCAGTTTTGTTCCATTTTCTTGTAGTAATTTTTAATATAGTTTGTGATATCAAAGCAATACAGTGAATAAGGTAAAAAAAAAAGTGGGCATGGCCAGGTAATAGGGTGTCTTGGTGAAAAGGCGTTGACATTGCAAACTATTCAAAAATGACTGCAAGTAAATGGGACTATAAATGTTTATAGCTCAAAAAATTGTTGCCACTTGATTGGTCTGGCTACAGCCATTGCGGAATCGAGCAAATTTCTTCTTTGTCGCTCAAAAATTGACCGAATTACGGGAGTGCTAATATATGGGAATGCAGAGTGAATGCGGAATTTTGGCTCAGAAAATAGGAATATCTCGTGAACGGTTGGACCGATTTCGTAGCTGTGTACAAGCACTCACCCCACACGTGAGCCACATGTGTCCTGCGGAAACCGTGTGGACAAAAAAAGGTGGAATAATAAAAATAATACACGTATAACAATCGTGTGATTGCCATATACGAATTATCAGTACTAATTATATATAATTATTATTGGAACGGCTTAGTTATTACTGGTTTGCCTCTCAGCATTGGGACCTCCAGGTTCGAATCCCAATCTGGGTGGAGTTTCCATGTTCTCACCATGTCCGTGTGGGTTTCCTTTGGGTTCTCCGGTTTCCTACCACAGTCCAAAAACCTGGATTCATATATGGCAATCATACTAATTAATGGGGTTCCCCATCCCCATCCAGGGGAGAACGTTTCGGGCACTGGGTAGATACACCCAGGACAGGATGCCAATCTGTCACTGGACCCCCCCACACACACACACACACACACTTTATTAGGGGCAATTTGGAGAATACAAATTACCTTGATCCATGTTTTTTGTCCGCGTGGGTTTCCTCCGAGTTCTCCAGTTTCCTCCCACAATCCAAAAACATGGATCAAGGTCAATTGAATTCTCCAAATTGCCCCATATAGAGTGTGTCTGTGTGAGTGTGTGTCCAGTGATAGATTGGTGCCCTGTCCTGGGTGTATCTACCCAGCGCCCGAAACGTTCTCCCCTGGGATGGATATGGGGAACCCCCGCGACCCTAGTAGAGGATAAAGCGGAAGATAATGGACGGATGGAATGTTTTTGGACTGTTGGAGGAAACCGGAGAACCCGGAGGAAACCCACACGGACACGGGGATAACATGAAAACTCCATCCAGATAGCGCTAGAGGAGAACATGCTAATCACAGAGTCACCGTGCCATCCTATTTCGAACATTTTAATGTATTTTAAGCAGATTGTTTTTTTGGATTATCTCGTCTCTCACATGTACCTCTCATTCTGTGCACCCCACCCCGGCCCCTCCTCCTGAGTGCTCTCTGTATTGTGTAACAGAGTGAGTGGGGTGTGTAAAGAGGTGTGGAAAGTTTTTAGTGTAAGAGGCAATGAGGCCTCTTTTGAGAGCACTCAACCTGCTTATTGTTACCATTTCCAGTGTCTACGAACTCACCCAGTGCTCCTGTTGACCTGTCTGTACGTACAAGGTCATGAGTGTGAGACGGCCCGAGTGTCGGCAAGACACAATATTTCATCAAATGCACATTTTTCTGTCTTTGGAACACACATCTATTCTCTGCAGTGATACTCAAGGATGACCACTGGTTTAAATTTGGTCTTCAAGTCCAGGTTACAAGCGCTTGGCCTTGTGTGCTTGCAGATGGACAATAGTCGGTTACAATGACAAATTGTTTGCACTTCAGAGTATGGTCCTGAAGCAATTATATATTCCCACATTGTGCAGAGAGTTTAAAGAAGTCAGCTTTTCATCTTTGAGGTAAACACCTTTCAATGAAACCTAGAATTACAGAACAATTTTTTTTACAAATAGCTGTGTATATATATATATATATATATATATATATATACACTCACCGGCCACTTTATTAGGTACACCATTCTAGTAACGGGTTGGACCCCCTTTTTCCTTCCGAACTGCCTCAATTCTTCGTGGCATAGATTCAACAAGGTGCTGGAAGCATTCCTCCGAGAGTTTGGTCCATATTGACATGATGGCATCACACAGTTGCCGCAGATTTGTCGGCTCCACATCCATGATGCGAATCCCCCGTTCCATCACATCCCAAAGATGCTCTATTGGATTGAGATCTGGTGACTGTGGAGGCCATTTGAGTACAGTGAACTCATTGTCATGTTCAAGAAACCAGTCTGAGATGATTCCAGCTTTATGACATGGTGCATTATCCTGCTGAAAGTAGCCATCAGATGTTGGGTACATTGTGGTCATAAAGGGATGGACATGGTCAGCAACAATACTCAGGTAGGCTGTGGCGTTGCAATGATGCTCAATTGGTACCAAGGGGCCCAAAGAGTGCCAAGAAAATATTCCCCACACCATGACACCACCACCACCAGCCTGAACCGTTGATACAAGGCAGGATGGATCCATGCTTTCATGTTGTTGACGCCAAATTCTGACCCTACCATCCGAATGTCGCAGCAGAAATCGAGACTCATCGGACCAGGCAACGTTTTTCCAATCTTCTATTGTCCAATTTCGATGAGCTTGTGCAAATTGTAGCCTCAGTTTCCTGTTCTTAGCTGAAAGGAGTGGCACCCGGTGTGGTCTTCTGCTGCTGTAGCCCATCTGCCTCAAAGTTCGACGTACTGTGCGTTCAGAGATGCTCTTCTGCCTACCTTGGTTGTAACTGGTGGCTGTTTGAGTCACTGTTGCCTTTCTATCAGCTCGAACCAGTCTGGCCATTCTCCTCTGACCTCCGGCATCAACAAGGCATTTCTGCCCACAGAACTGCCACTCACTGGATGTTTTTTCTTTTTCGGACCATTCTCTGTAAACCCTAGAGATGGTTGTGCGTGAAAATCCCAGTAGATCAGCAGTTTCTGAAATACTCAGACCAGCCCTTCTGGCACCAACAACCATGCCACGTTCAAAGGCACTCAAATCACCTTTCTTCCCCATACTGATGCTCGGTTTGAACTGCAGGAGATTGTCTTGACCATGTCTACATGCCTAAATGCACTGAGTTGCCGCCATGTGATTGGCTGATTAGAAATTTAGTATTAACGAGCAGTTGGACAGGTGTACCTAATAAAGTGGCCGGTGAGTGTGTATGTATATATGCTGTAGGTACCATAATATATATTATGCTATATTTTAACATACTATACACCCGCCGACCATTTAATTAGGTACACCTCAGTTCTCAAATAGATATCATATATGTCAATGGTATCAACTCATTCACCCCAGGGGCCAAACCTCAAAACACACTTTAGGTTGCAGGCTGAACAGGATAAACATTTCTTGAACACACTGAAGGTAAATGTTTTCTGAACATGACTAGAAATAAAAACAGACAGGAGTATTATTCCACAATAAAAAAATTTTCATAACTTAAAACACTTTTTACTTTGCTCCTTAGAAAAAAATCTCTCTTGTCAAAATTATAAAAAGTTTGGCGCATTTAATTGACCTTGATCCATGTTTTTGGATTGTGGGAGGAAACCAGAGAACCCGGAAGAAACACGGGGGGATTCGATCCTGGATCCCCAGCGCTGAGAGGTGAACGTGCTAAACACTAAGCCACCATGCTGCCCTAATAGTAGTATTTTTGTTATTATTAATTCTTATTAGTGTTTTTTATTACTATAATTTTCATTTTCTATGAGCGATGGCTCGGTATGTTCTATGTATGTATGTTCTCCTCTCAGCGCTGGGGATCCAGATTTGAATCCCAAACTGGGTGGCGCTTCCATGTTTTCCCTGTGTCCGCGTGGGTTTCCTCCGGGTTCTCCAGTTTCCTCCCACATTCCAAAAACATGGATCAAGGTCAATTGAATTCTCCAAATTGCCCCATATAGAGTGTGTTTGTGTGAGTGAGTGTGTGCCCAGTGATAGATTGGTGCTCTGTCCTGGGTGTATCTGCCCAGCGCCCGAAACGTTCTCCCCTGGATGGACATGGGGAACCCCGCCTTCTCCCTCGCGACCCTAGTAGAGGATAAACCGGGAGATAATGGATGGATTTACTCTGAGTGAATAACGTTACAATGTTAAACCATTTTTAACTTTTCCATGCTCTGGGCAACACTACGAGCTTGGCTGTTATTTGTATCAGTACCATCTGTGTTTCCATGTGCGAGAACCTCTTTACCGAGGCGCTTGAACGGTCTAACGTCCAGGAAGACCTCAAATCCCCGAACTAAACAGATGCACACTTTAAGATAAGCGGCGACATTCTAGGGCTGCGAGAGAACAGACATGAAATTCAGAAAGCTCCAGTTTCCAGGTGTTTAGACCACACGGCGCATTGTTCTTTAAGCTAAAAGCCGGGATGTAGTCGGCCTCACACTTCGGTCTCGGCAGAACATGTGCGGAGTCTGTTTGGAAACTTGGCGCACAGAGCAGATTGGTGGGATGCTGTGTTTGGGGCTTCGGTGCTGATTTGCTCGGCCTGCGCCGGGGTCGAAGAGCGGCGGTGTGGCGACATGCTCACGGAATGCCTAATGCACCTCGCGCACACTCCTCACACTCCCTAATGCGCCTCACACACACACAGTCATGCACACCGAGAGGGAGCTGAGAGTGAGGTCTCACCGTGTCACCACACACTTTTCCACCAATCGAGTCGTGATTCTCACTTTCTATATGTATTTTTCCCTCTTCTTGAGCATCTTTAAGATGAAATAGTGAGGAACACGCCGATCAAAGCCTTGCATGTTGTAAGCCGAGCCACTTCCCGAAGCTCGTTCTGTGCATGCCCTTGCAGGCAGCGTCAAATCAGCATTATTAAGATCGTGATGAGGTCTGCATGGCAAGGGGCCAGAGTCCTCCACTTGGTCACGGGTGCCACACACGCCCTTCACTGCCTCCTTAATAATGAAGACAAGAGGATGCTTAAGTATGTGATTACGGCTACACAGGAAGGAAACGTTTGGGTAATGGGTTCGTGGCTGACTCGCAGTCGCGTGAAGAAGCAGCGCTCGGTTCTGCCACCTGCAGAAATTAAAGACTCGTCATCTCGCCCCTAGGCTTCTGTCTCCCGGCTTAGCAACTCAATTAAGGAGCATCGCCGCGTTCTATTTTGCCCGCTTTCAATTAGGTGTAGGAGTGGGGACTGCTGATTACTTCAGAGATGAGTGTCAGTGGCCTCCATAATCAACTACGCCTCACTAACAGTTTTGGACGTGTTAAATGAAGTTTGAATCCAAGTGCTTTTCTTCTCACTTAGGTTGCGAGTGCTGACTTTTTTATTTTTTTATTATTATTTTTTTTATAGCTCAGATATAATTTCTTATAGCTCAAGATATCCAATTTTTTTTTTTTTTTTTGCCCTTCACCAGCTAAATACATTTAAAAAACAGCAGCGTGTTAGGAGTGATATATATATATATATATATATATATTATTCTTAGAATAGTGTACAGACCTGTGACAAGGATGTCCAATTTTTTTTTTTTTTTTTTTTTCTCCGGTTTCCTCCCACAGTCCCTCACCAGCTAAATACATTTGAGTGTGTACCCAGCGATGGATCGGCGCCCTGTCCTGGGTCTAAAAACAGCACCGCGTGTTAGGAGTGATGATATATATATATATATATATATATATATATATATATATATATATATATATATATATATATATATATATATATATATATATATATATATATATGTATATATATATATATATATATATATATATATATATATATATATATGTATATATATGTGTATATATATATATGTATATATATATATATATATATGTATATATATATATGTGTGTGTGTGTGTGTGTGTGTGTGTGTGTGTTTTCCCCCGTAGGAAAAAAAGATCACTTTATAACCAAATGAATCTATACTTATATTGATGCGTTGTGTACTATCAAGTTCATGTAATTTGTTTATAGAGCCCTTTTTATACAGTACATTGTCACAAAGCAGCTTTACAGTTTTGTAAGCCTTTAACCCCCAAAGAGCAAGCCGAAGTGACAGTGGCAAGAAAAAAAACTCCCTGTTATGTTATTTTAAGGAAGAAATATTGGGAGGACCAAGACTCAAGTTCATTCATTATAAATCCGCTTTATCCTCTATTAGGGTCGTGGGGGGGTTCCCCATGCCCATCCAGGGGAGAACGTTTTGGGGCACTGAGCAGATACACCAAGGACAGGGCGCCAATCTATCACCAGTCACACACTCTCTCACACAGACACACACACACACACACACACACACACTCTATATAGAACTATTTGGAGAATTAAATTAATCTTAATCAATGTTTTTGGACTGTGGGAGGAAATCGGAGAACCCAGAGGAAACCCACCCGGACACAAGGAGAACATAGAAACTCCATCCAGATTGGGATTTAAACCGGGAATCCCCAGCGCTGAGAGGCGAACGTGCTAACCATTAAGCCACCGTGCCGCCCTGCCTCAAGTTCAAGTAATTTTTTTTATAGAGCGCTTTTTGCAATAGTACATTCTCACAAAGCAGCTTTACAGTGTTAGAAGCCTTTAAACCCCGAAGCAACAGTGGCTAGACAAAACTACTTGTTATGTTGTTGTTGCATGTTGTTATTTTAAGGAAGAAACCTTGTGAGGACCAAGACTCAGTAGGGGACTCATCCTCCTTGAGCGGCCGGCAGCATCAACAGTGTAGGACAGCCATGTGAGGAGATTGTGAGGTGATCAGGTGACCTGTATTTAACAATTGAAAACTATATAAGACCATTGAGGGCGTCCTGCAGGACGGTCAGTCCAATAAAAACCCAGGTTCCATCCAGTAATTGTCATAACACTAGTGGCATGGATGAGCTGACGACACCAATAACAATCACAGACTGTGGTTGACAGTGCTTGACGCTGAGGTAGTTGAGTGTTGGTGTGTATTGTGCGCTGTCCACTTTCTACACTTCTTCTTATTGCGCAGCAGATTTAAAATCACAGGCTTTAGCATATTTGTTGCTGAATAATTTGTGATAATCTTTTTGTAATCTTCATACAAGGTGCTTCCTATAGCACAGATATCATTTCTGGAAGATTATTCTTATAATAGTATACAGACCTGTGACGAAGATGTCTAATATTTTACACTTTACCAGCTAAATCCATTACAAACTACACTACACTATACACAGTTCATACAAATACGAGCAGCGCCGCGTTCTATATTCTATACACAGGGGATTCGTATAACTATATACAATATACAGATGTTGGTAGACTTTGCATGAAAATAAGGTTTCTATTGGGTTTCCTTCTGTCCACAGCAATGGTATACTACTTGCACAAAGTCAGTGTGTGTTTGGCTGACGGACCGTCTTGACCTGCAGCTTCACATCTACCAGCTCAAAACCCTCATAAAGATAGTGAAGGTAACACCACCTGCACCATCCATCCATCCATCCATTATCTTCTGCTTTATCCTCTACTAGGGACACGGGGGGTTCTCATGCCCATCCAGGGTAGAACGTTTCAGGCGCTGGGCAGATACACTCACACAGACACACTCTATATGGGGCAATTTGGAGAATTTAATTGACCTTGATCCATGTTTTTTGGACTGTGGGAGGAAACCAAAGAACCTGGAGGAAACCCACATGGACATGGGGAGAATATGGAAACTCCACCCAGATTGGGATTTGAGCCTAGCTCTGAGAGGCGAACCTGCAAACCACTAAGCCACTGTGCCTCCCCACATGCACCAGGGCCTTCTTAATTCCTTGTTGTTGTGCCTTAATAGTTTGCATTAATGGTTGTGTTGTGTTGACTTGCAGAAGTCCTACCGTGACTTTAGACTGCAGGGGGTCTTGGACAGCACCTTAAACAACAAAAACTACGAGACCATCTACAACCGACTTACCATCGAGGAAGCCACAGCCACCGTTTCTGCCCGAGAGGGACTGCAGGGCATCAGCATGAGGGACAGTGATGAAGAAGAGGGATGAAGTCACGGTGTCATTCATTGTCCTCTGTCAACGTGTAACTTCCTCACTACAGCCATGTTATTCGGTGTGTAGCTCAGCTTGTGGGTAGTTTTAACGATCATCCGCTGATGTCTCGGTTGTCTGTTGCCCTGCTGTACTTGTGTTTGATTTTGGGACATTCATGTCTTTGCAAAGCGAGTGCGATACCCGAGTGGATAGTGTCCGTCTACAGATGTGAGAATGTCCCGTGCCATCATTGGTGTACATGCAGATTCAGAGATTAAGGCCGCTGTAAGATCTAGATATGTTTAATACTGTATGAAGTGACATTCTATGGGATGAACAATTAGTTGGTAATTCGTTAACTGTGTGTTGTCTTGTCATTTGGTATAAAAAAAAAACCAAAAAATGGATTTTTAGAAAATATGTAGTATATATTTCTATTGTTTTTTGTGCCCTTGAGCTTGAACAGTTGTATTTAAATTGTTAAAAAATAAAGCTGGTTTTAATGTTATCGCTTGTACATGTTATTATTGATGACATGTGTGGAAGCTTGTTATTGTTTTCCAATTGTTAAATACAGTTCACCTGATCATCACACAATCGGTACATGGCTGTCCTACACTGTTGATGCTGCCCGGGCGGGGAGATAAGTCCCCCACTGAGTCTTGGTCCTCCCAAGGTTTCTTCCTTAAAATAACAACATAACAGAGTGTTTTGTCTTGCCACTGTCACATTGGCTTGTTCTTCGAGGGGGTTTCAAGCATTTAACATCAAACTTACACTGGCTATCAGTTAAGTTTTGTATTGATTGCAAAATTTGATTATTGACATATAAGTTTCTACATAATCAGGCTCCACAGTAGAGGATGGCATTCCAGTTACTGTTTACGATTCTGAATCACTATCAATCTTTAGTAGTAGATTAAAGACGTATATTTACATTTGCGTTTAATTATAATTATCTGTAAAGGTGTAGATCTCAGGCTTGACAGTGTTGGGTTGGTAAACCCGGATAGTCTTTTCATAAGCTCTTCATTAATGGCTCTGCTGGACGAGTAGGTGGGAGCAGTGGGAGTTGTGGGATCTGTGGGAGCGGTGGGATCTGTGGGAGCGGTGGGATCTGTTGGAGCGGTGGGATCTGTGGAAGCGGTGGGAGCGGTTGGATCTGTGGGAGCGGTGAGAGCGATGAGAGCTGTAGGAGCAGTGGGATCTTTGGGAGTAGTGGTAGCTGTGGTAGCGGAGGGGTTTGCGGGAGCTGTGGGAGTGGTGTGATCTGTGGGAGCGGTGGGAGCTGTGAGAGCGGTGGGATCTGTGGGAGCTGTGAGAGCGGTGGGATCTGTGGGAGTGGAGGGGTTTGTGGGAGGTGTGGGGTTTGTGGGAGTGGTGGGAGCAGTGGGATCTCTGGGAGTGGTGGGATCTGTGGGAGCTGAGGGGTTTGTGGGAGCAGTGGGAGTGGTGGGAGCAGTGGGATCTCTGGGAATGGTGGGATCTGTGGTAGCAGTGGGATCTGTGGGAGCGGTGGTAGCTGTGGGAGCGGTGGGGTTTGTGGGAGCTGTGGGAATGTTGGGAGTTGTGGGATTTGTGGGAGCGGAGGGATCTGTTGGAGCGGTGGGATCTGTGGAAGCGGTGGGAGCGGTTGGATCTGTGGGAGCGGTGGGATCTGTGGGAGCGGTGAGAGCGATGAGAGCTGTAGGAGCAGTGGGATCTTTGGGAGTAGTGGTAGCTGTGGTAGCGGAGGGGTTTGCGGGAGCTGTGGGAGCGGTGGGATCTGTGGGAGCTGTGAGAGTGGTGGGATCTGTGGGAGTGGAGGGGTTTGTGGGAGCTGTGGGAGGTGTGGGGTTTGTGGGAGTGGTGGGAGCAGTGGGATCTCTGGGAGCGGTGGGAGTGGTGGGATCTGTGGGAGCTGAGGGGTTTGTGGGAGCAGTGGGAGCAGTGGGATCTGTTGGAGTTGTGGGATCTGTGGGAGCGGTGGGATCTGTGGGAGCTGTGAGAGCGGTGGAATCTGTGGGAGCGGAGGGGTTTGTGGGAGCGGTGGGGTTTGTGGGAGCTGTGGGAATGGTGGGAGCAGTGGGATCTCTGGGAGCGGTGGGAGTGGCGGGATCTGAGGGAGCGGTATGATCTGTGGGAGCGGTGGGAGCTGTGGGAGCAATGTGATCTGTGGGAGCGGTGGGAGCTGTCGGAGCGGAGGGGTTTGTGGGAGCAGTAGGAGCAGTGGGAGCGGTGGCATCAGTGGGAGCGGTGTGATCTGTGGGAGCGGTGAGAGCGGTGTGATCTGTGGGATCGGTGAGAGCGGTGTGATCTGTGGGAGTGGTGAGAGCGGTGTGATCTGTGGGAGTGGTGGGATTTGTGGGAGCTGTGGGAGCAGTGGGATCTGTGGAAACATTGGGATTGGTGGGGTTGGTACAGTGGTTCGGAGCTCAGTGAATCGGGTGTTAAATTGGATCAGTGTTGGTTGGTACAGTGATTCAAGAGTTCAGTGAGTCGGGTGTCGAATTGGTACAGTGTCGGGTGATTCGGAGCTCAGAGTTGAATTCAGACTCTGGGTTGCAGAGTGGAGGAGAAAAGCGCAGTGCCCCCTCCGCCCACTGTCCGTCTGTCCGTCCACACCGAGCCCCGGGTCACTGCAGGCTGAGGACTGATCCGCTGCCCTGTCCGTGTATTCACACCAACACATGAAATCATCAGGACCGCAGTGAATCCGGGTTCGAGGCTGCTGCTGAGAATGAGAACACGTGTTCAGGTTCAGGTTGCCCAAAAAATGCAAACAAGATCGTGTATCGTCCCTGTCAAAATATATATTTACATTACTATAACTTTTGTTTTATATAAATATACTATATAAAAATATGTATACAATTTAATTATTTTAATAAATCATTGTTTCTTCAAAAGACAATCCATCTCTGTATTATAATTAATATGTTACCACAAGTTGCATTTTTCTATCATTTCAGCTATCATATATATATGTATATGTGTGAGTGTGTGTGTGTGTGTGTATATATATACAGTATATATATATATATATATATATATATATATATATATATATATATATATATGTATATATATATATATATGTGTGTGTGTGTGTGTGTGTGTGTGTGTATATATATACAGTATATATATATATATATATAGCTATCATATATATATATCATATCATATATATAGTGTGTGTGTGTGTGTGTGTGTGTGTGTGTGTGTGTGTGTGTGTTTTATAGCCTACACTACGCTATAACGCTGTGTTCGACTGCACAGCGGACTGTTTAGTGATCGAGTGCAGAAGCGTGATGTAATGTAATAAAAACCTGAAGGAAACATCACTTAGATTAATAAACAACAAAAAAAATGTAAAACCCCTGACAGAAGGTATCTGCCAATTTTGTGCCCTGAGATTTTAAGAATCTTAAAATAGATCTTGTGTGTCTTCAAATGAAACATCGCGGTAATGCATTTAAAAACAACTTTCGGTAATATAGTTCAATAAATTATTAACAATTTTTAAAAAAATGTTTAATGGATGCATTTTATAAGTGGTAAAGTATTTTTGACAACTATATGAAACTGTAGCTGCAACCAACTGAAATCTCTGCACGGCACAAGCCGGCACGAGGGAAAATTGGCTGAAATAAACCATCTGTTAAACTGGGTTTTAATTCCTAAATACAGGATCGGTGTGAAAATCTGGATATATTTGATGTACGGGATGTTATTCAGAATTACATGTATGCAGATTAAGGTTCTGTTTGGGTTGCGATTCTTGCCTTCAGAGCAGAAACTCTGTGCGGCTTATTTAATCTAAATAATATAAGATAAATAAAAGAAATCAATCGCATCTGATAAAACATTCGAAAAATAATTATTTCGATCATTTTAACTCTATGTAAATATTGATATATAGATCATTTAAATCATTATATTATTATATATTATTATAGATCATTTATATATAGATATTTAGATTATTTAAACTCTATATACATGTTATAATTTTACATATAATAATTATATATATTCAGTTAAAACTATTAAACGTTGATCACTGCGGTTTTAACATAATGAGCTCTTTCTGTCTGTGCCTCTCTCTCTCTCTCTCTCTCTCTCTCTCTCCCTCCCTCTCTCTCACTCTCTCTCTCTCGCATTCTCTCTCACTGGGACTGTTGATCAACTGAAAGCCGTGTGTAAATTACAGGCTATCTGACACCCATCTGCTGTCGCCACTTTAACAGCCTCATTAGACCCAGTGAAATTAGTGAAGCTGTAAAATTGCCTTTCTGGGAATGTAAACAGCATTTTAAAGTAATGGGACAATTACTATTTTAATGATTTATGGAAGTTTTCTAATTGTTCGTATAAATGAGTTGTCGCAGTGTAAAGGTTTACACTTGTTAATATTTTAGTAATGAAAAACCAATTTGCAGAATGGGGAATGATTGTTTTGCCCCAGTCTACTAGGTATGAGTGTATATACTGTATGTATATATAAACTGACCACAATTTCTGCATAAGAACACTTTACTTTTAATCAGAACCTCACAACTTAGATGTAACTGATGTCTATTGAGTGTGTGAAACTGTAATGTACAGTTACACCGTGGGGCTGAGGAAACGTAATTTCATTACTTTGTGAGTCCTGTTATGACAATAAAGCTGACTATGACTTTGACTTTGATTATGTGAATTACTTGGTGGTGCGTTACAGACACTGTGAAAGATAATTTATGTCCCAGTAATGTAAGAGTATTTATACCTGGTAATGTTTTTAATATCATAGCATATGAAAATGAGTTATCATAAAAATAAAAAATATATACATATGTAATTAATTGCATATAGATTTAATATGCAATAATGTGATATTAAGATACAAAGCATGAACACACAACTATATGTGTATATGGGTATGTTTTTTCATATCATATCATATTAAAATGCATTTTTATATATATATATATATATATATATATATATATATATATATATATATATATATATATATATATATATATATATAAATTGCAGGTATATTTAATATGCAGTAACTTACATGGTATGTACATATATATGGTTATGTTATTACTATCATATTAAAATGCATTATATGATATATAAATGCATTATATATAATATATAAACATACATATATATGTATGTTAAATGAATGTATAAGTATGTATATGTATGTATATGCATGCTAATTGCATATATATTTAATATGCAATAATTTGATATTAATAACATAAGGCTTTAACTATATCTATCTATCTATCTATCTATCTATCTATCTATCTATCTATCTATATATATATATATATATATATATATATATATATATATATATATATATATATATATAATAATATATATAATTTTTTAAATATTGTATATAGAATATAATGCATGAATTTTAGATAATTACATAATAGAGAATTGTATTTACATATCGGAAATTTTGATAGAGATTAATTAGATCAATCTGTCTTTAATACAAACAGAAATTGAATTAGTATAGTTCGCACTATAGCATCACACCATTCCAGCATGTGTGTGTGTGTGTGTGTGTGTGTGTGTGTGTGTGTGTGTGTGTGTGTGTGTGTTTGTTTTGTGTGTTTTTTTTGTCCGTGTCAAACCTGAAGCGTGCGTGATGTCACTCACAGAGAGCTTTGCAGCGCGCCCTCCAGCTGAGCGAGCCGCCTACTGATAAAGCGCGGCTCTGAGACGCAGGGTGAGGCTTCCCTCCTCCAGCAGCACATCCCAACTTTGAGGACGAGCACAAAGCAGGTGTCTGGATCGACTGACACTCCATCGAGTATTTACATCTGCACTTGTTTGTTTCTTTTGTATGTTCTCCTTTCTTGCTTCCTTTCCTTGGAGGAGGGCTTGGAGTTGTGCGGCTGCTGCTTAGACGTCCCGGATAGACTTTATTATAGTAAGTGTGGGTGTGTGTGAGTGTGTGAGAGAGAGTGTGTGTGAGTGTGTGAGGGTGTGTGTGTGTGTGTGAGAGAGAGAGAGAGAGAGATGCTCAGGGGGCCCCGGCGCTCGATCATGCTCTTACTTTCGACTTAAAGGAATCAAAGTTTATTCCCTGAAAAAAGGGCGCGCCTTGCGGCACCTGCGAGAGCCGCGGATGGAGAGCGCCCCGTACCCCCCGGCGGGAATATTCGGCAGCCCCTCTCCACCAGCAGGAGGAAGCATGCTGGCCAGCCCCAAACCCCTGGCGTTCTCGATCGAGCGGATTATGGCGAGAACTCCGGAGCCCAAGTCGATGGCGATGGCGCCTTTTCCGAAAGCCCCCTCCCCGCTGCACTGCGTGCTCCCCATCATGCCGCTCGCCTACGACCCGGCGCGCAAGCAGCTCCCCGCGCTGGAGGCGAGCCACGCCGAGCCCGAGCTGCCCTACGGCGGCGAGGCGGCGCCGATCGGCCGCTACAAACTCTTCCAGCCGCGCGTCCTCTCGCACTCGTCCGTTCACGCCGCCGCCGCCGCCGCTGCCGCCGCCGCCATGTGCTACGTGAACTGCGGCGAAGGCGGCTGCCCCCCGGCCCCCGCCGCCCTGCTCAACCTGCATCCGGTCGCCTCGTACCTGCTCAACGCCCCGCTGCAGCCGCGCCACAAGCACCTGCTGGCGGACAGGAGCCGGGCGGCGCACGGGGCGGAGCCGTACCCCGGAGCGCTGGCGCTGAAGGAGCTCTCCCACAGCCAGCTGCAGCAGTACGTCAAGGACAGCGCTCACATCTTATCGGAGAAACTCTTCAACAACTCCAGCAGGTTCCACCCCGGTTCTCCTCAAACCAAGAGCAAAATCTTTACCTGTGAAGTGTGCGGCAAGGTGCGTAACTTTCATGCTATGCTGAAAATATACTGTTAGAATAAACCATTCAAATATGCATAATTATCGCTGCAGTGATTTTTGATTTACTGTTAGAATAAGACATTCAATTAGTCATATAGACCGCTGCAGTGAGTTTTGATTTACTGTTAGAATTAAACATTCAAATAGCGCTGCAGTGATTTTTGATTCACTGTTAGAATAAAACATTCAGATAGTCATATAGACCGCTGCAGTGATTTTTGAAATACCGTTAGAATAAAACATTCAAATAGTCATATAGACCGCTGCAGTGATTTTTTATTTATTGTTAGAATGAGACATTTAAATATTCATAATTACCGCTGCAGTGATTCTTGATTCACTGTTAGAATACAACATTTAAATATTCACAATTACCGCTGCACTGATTTTTGATATACTGTTAGAATAAAACATTCAGAAAGTCATAAATACCGCTGCAGTTAATTTTGATTCACTGTTATAATACGACATTCAAATATTCATATAGACCGCTGATTTACCATTTTACTTTTAATGAATGGAAATTCTTTTGTCGATTCTGTTAAAATTATAAACTATTCGGTTTTGTTTGCAAATAATACTTATTATTATTATAGGACTCGTATATCTGAATCTATGCTTAAATAGTTAAAGGATAGTGGGTGAGGTATGTTTTTGATTGTTTTGTTTGTTTGCTTCTTTTCATAACATCATATTTAAAAACTACTACGCTTTGTTTGAGAATAATACTTATTATTATAGGCATTTTTTACAATATATTATGTCTGCATCTATGCTTAAATATTTAAAGGATAGTGGGTGAGGTATGTTTTTAATTTTGTTATTTATTTAACATCGACCTGCTCATGGACTGCAGATATTTATAAACTGTGTATGTTTTGTTTGAAAATATGACATATTTATTATTATAGGTTATATATATAGTTATTTTGCTTTATTCGTTTGTTTGTTTGTTTGTTTGTTTGTTTGTTTGTTTTCATAACATCAGCCTGCCCAAAGACTGCAGATATTTATAAACTACTAGGTTTTGTATCAAAATAATATTTATTTTATTATAGAACTATTATATCTGCATCTACTGTATGCTTAAATATTTAAGGGATTATGAGTGAGGTTTGTTTTTATTTTGTTATGTATACATAGTTATTTTGCTTTTTTCGTTTGTTTGTTTGTTTGCTTCTTTTTATAACATCAACCTGCCCAGGGACTGCAGATATTTATAAACTACTAGGTAAAATGAATATATACCGCGCAGAGATTTGCCATCTTACTTTTAACGAATGGAAATTCTTTTGTCGATTCTAGTAAATCTGTAAACTACAAGGTTTTTGTTTCTTTTCATAATATCAACCTGCCCATAGACTGCAGATATTTATAAATGGGCCATTTGGCTAAATTTGGCTCATTGATATTATTAAAAAATGATGTTGATGAATGCATGTTGTCCCCGTTATTTAAATGAAGAAATGTAATGAAATGCAATGCAATGTTACGAAGCTCACGCTGAGTCTGTTGTGTTTAGGTGTTTAACGCGCATTATAATTTAACCCGGCATATGCCCGTGCACACGGGTGCGAGGCCGTTCGTGTGCAAAGTGTGCGGCAAAGGATTTCGGCAAGCAAGTACCCTGTGCCGCCATAAAATCATCCACACTCAGGTAACTATACAAATATTTATTTCCTACTTTTATAAAGGTTTCTCTCGTGTACAATAATAAAATAAAATGCAATAATAATCAGAATAATTATTATGAATTATTTCATTCATTCATTACCTTCCGCTTATTCCTCTGCTGTAGGGTCGCGGCGGCGGTGTGTGTGTGTGTGTGTGTGTGGGGGGGGGGGGGGGTGGCGGGGTTCTCCATGCCTATCCAGGGGAGAACGTTTCGGGCGCTGGGCAGATACACCCAGGACAGGACACCAATCTATCACTGGAAATAATGATTATAACCATTATGATAATAAACAATTATATTAATCGTAATGCTAATAATAATAGTAATAAGTAATACTAATACCAGTAATACTAATAAAGCGTTTTGGTATTATCATATTCATTCATTCATTATCTTCCGCTTAATCCTCTACTAGGGGCGGGGGCGGGGGGTCATGCACCCAGCACAGGGCGCCAATCTATGGCAGGGAATAATTATTATAATAATTATACAGAAATAAGTACAATAACAGTAATGGTAGGAATAATAATAATAGCAATGAATAATAGTATTAAAACGTTTTAGTATTATAATTATATGGTTAGTAATAATAATGCTGTTCTCGTAAGTCATTTATTATTATTAGGTATAATGTTATTGCACTGTTATATGGATTTGGTCGCTGTTCCCAGATTCAGTACACTGCCATTTGTTTGTTTTTTAATTATTATTTGTTATTATTATGATATGATGATTTCTGCATTTATTTGACCTCATTCTTACAACCACAATAACAACAACAACAACAACAATAATAATAATAATAATAATAATAATAATAATAATCATAGCAACAACAATAATAATAATTAAAATAATAGTAATTATAATAACAACAATAGTAATAAAAATAATATATAATAATAATAATAATAATAATAATAATAATAGTAATGACAACAACAACAACAATAATCATAATAATAGTTATAATAATTACAACAATAACACTTATAATAATATTAACAACAACAACAATAATCATAATAATAGTTATAATAATAACAACAATAACACTTATAATAATATTAACAACAACAACAATAATTATAATAATAGTAATAATAATGACAACAACAATAATCATAATAATAGTTATAATAATAACAACAATAATAATTGTAATAATAGTAATAATAATAACAACAACAATAATTATAATAATAGTAATAATAATGACAATAACATTAATCACAATAATAGTAATAATAATTACAACAACAACAATAATAATAATAATAATTAAAACAACAACAACAACAATAATAATAATAATAATAATAATATATGTTAATAAATAAATAGAATAATAACCAGCACATTAGCCACCATTATTGCTCATAGCTGCTTATTCATTTATTTAAAATGATATATTGTTCGTTGCAGGAAAAGCCGCACAAATGTCATCAATGCGGGAAGGCGTTCAATCGAAGCTCCACGCTCAACACTCACGCGCGCATCCACGCGGGCTACAAACCCTTCGTGTGCGAATTCTGCGGGAAGGGCTTTCATCAGAAAGGTATTCCTAACCCATTTCCCCCCTTTAGGTGCAATTAGTAAAAACAAATCCGAATAACCCGACCTTCGCTGTTCTAGGGAACTACAAGAACCACAAACTGACGCACAGCGGCGAGAAACAGTTCAAGTGCAATATCTGCAACAAAGCCTTCCACCAGGTTTACAATCTGACCTTCCACATGCACACGCACAACGACAAGAAGCCCTTCACCTGCCCCACGTGCGGCAAAGGCTTCTGCAGGAACTTCGATCTGAAGAAGCACATCAGGAAGCTGCACGACGCCTCCCCGGGGCCGAACTCGCCGGGCACCCCGGGGCAACCTCGCGACCCCCATTAACGCCCCACGTCAAAAGCCGTAGACCCGGCAGCGGGGTATGCAAAGCCATGTGGGTCACATATCACCTTGAAGCCATGCTTTAAACGCTAATGATGTTCGCCCTTTGATTTTTAACCGTCAACTATAATCATCCAATAAGTGATGAACAAACGCAGACTAAAGCAATTCAACACAGACAGCGACTGGGTGATATTTATGTCCATCCATCCATCATCTTCCGCTTTATCCTCTATTAGGGTCGGGGCGGGCATCCAGGGAGAACGTCTCAGGCGCTGGGCAGATACACCCAGGACAGGGCGTCAATCTATCGTTGGGCACACACTCACTCACACAAACACACTCAATTTGGAGAATTCAATTGATTTGATCCATGGTTTTGGACTGTGGGAGGAAAGCGGAGAACCTGGAGGAAACCCATGCGGACACGGGCGCCTATTGCTAGGCACACACACACTCACTCACTCACACAGATGCACACAAGTACTGTATAGGGGCAACTTAGAGCTTAGAATTCAATTGACCTTGAATCCATGTTTTTGGACTGTGGGAGGAAACCAGAGGAACCCGAACGAAACATACGCAGTTTCCATATGGAGAGCATGGGGGGGAGGGGGGGGGTGTTGGGTTCCCTATGCTCATCCATGCGCTGGGTAGATACAGGGCACCACTCTATTGCTGTTGCACTCTCTCAAACAAACAAGTACTATATAGGGGCAATTTAAAGCATTCAATTTATCTTGAATACATGTTTTTGGACTGTGGGAGGAAACCGGAACACCCAGAGAAATCCCCAGTGCTGAGAGCGGACATGTTGACCACTAAGCCACTGTGCCGCCCTTATTGTAGACTAATTGTAACTTATTTATTTATCCATCCATTATCTTCCGCTTTATCCTCTACTAGGGTCACAGTGGGGTTCCCCATGTCTATCCAGGGGAGAACGTTTCAGCGCTGGGCTGATACAACCAGGACAGGGTGCCAATCTATCGTTGGTTACATTCTCTTACACAAACAAACACAAGTACTATATAGGGGCAACTTAGAGCATTGAATTGATCTTGATCCATGTTTTTGGAGAAAAAGGGAGGAACCCGGAGGAAGGAACCCAGAGGAAGCTGACGCAGACACCGGGAGAACATCGAAACTCCACCCAGATTGGGATTCGAACCTGGAATTTCCAGCACTGAGAGGCGGGCTTTAACCACTAATCCACCGCATGGGGGGCAAAAACATTTAATTATAATCAAACAGTGACAGTTAAAGGGAAGAAAAATTTCCAAATGGTATTTGGAACATGCCCCATTCGCCACCTGGGTATGCCTTACTAGTAGTGTTCAGAAACGTCAGTGTTTCGCTCAGTTCTTTTGCGTTTTTGTGGAAATGGCGAATTAACAGAACTAAATAAAATATCACTGAAAAGTCTGTTCACGTTTTTTGTTATAGATCTATAAATAATAAAGCAATGAACTCTGAGAGGGCGTGTGTGTTATTGTGAATAAATCACGGGAAAGAGGCGTAATTAGGCAGTATAGTTACGTCACTTTAACGTGATTTATTCACAATAATCCACAACCTCATGTGTTACAAACATTCCCAAATGTGTTTAGTAAAAGCATAATCATTGATCAACTAACAACGTAATCTAGTCCGGTTTTTAAAGTGAACACTGACCCAGAGTAAAAGGTTAACTGTTTCTCTAAGAGTCAAATACTGCCATCTAGTGGCTGAAATGTTATAAAAACAAACATCGGTAAAACTGTTTTGTATATGCGCGAATGTGAAGCGGTCAGAGGTGTGTGTTATTGTCAATAATGTGGACAAATGGCTCAGCCAATCAGATTGAAAGACCGCAACTACCCATTTAACACGACATAAACAGTCGATGTCAGTGGAGAATTGCATTAGTTCGCATTTGTTCATTACTGATTGGCTGATTATTGTTTATATGAATATTAGCCGCGGCACGGTGGCTTAGTGGTTAGCACGTTCACCTCTCAGCGCTAGGGATTCCTGGTTCGAATCCCCATCTGGGTGGAGTTTACATGTTCTCCCCGTGTCCGTGTGGGTTTCCTCTGGGTTCTCCGGTTTCCTCCCACAGTCCAAAAACATGGATCAAGTCAATTGAGTTCTCCAAATTGCCCCATATAGAGTGTGTGTGTGAGTGAGTGTGTGCCCAGCGATAGGTTGGTGTCCTGTCCTGGGTGTATTTGCCCGGCGCCCAAAACGTTCTCCCCTGGATGGGCATGGGGAACCCCATGATAATAATGAATGAATTATCATTAGCATTTCGCAGAACACCACTTTTAACGCGCTTCAAGACGTGTTCCATGTGCATATAGAGTGCCGCATTTTACACCATCCTTCACCATGTTAAATGATTCAACAGTGGCATTTTTTTTCAACAAAATGCCGCTTTTTAAAACAAGCAAATTGTGACCCACATGGCTTTCCATAGTGACTGGACGTCTTGGACTCGCACCCCGATTCTTTCCCGCATGCAGTTCATCCAAACGCACCAACTTTCGTTTTGCTGTATTATTATTTTTCTATTGTATTATTTGATTGCCCATCTAAGAAACGACATTCAACCTTCTTTTAACTCTCAGGGTATTTACTACGTCGTACGCTTTATTACAGACTTTATATTGCTCGGAGATTCTCTTAAAGAGATCGGGATCGCTCAAAATTGATTAGGTTAATTGTCGTGATGACGGTGAACATTTCTATATTGTGACTAATGGTTAATATTTATTCTTCATCATCATTGCTGTTACTTTTTTTGGGGTAAGTCGATGTGAATTATGCAAGTCTGTTGTAAATAATTGTTACTGGCATCCGATGTCGTTCCTAAACAAATAAAACGGTATAACGAGGGAAATACGATGGGGAAAAAAATTAAGCACCCTAGTAGTTATTGATAGTTATGCCATTACTTGTTTTAAATTGTACAGAAATGTTACGATGCGTTGTTAGGACTCTGTGTGTTTAATGATCAAATAAATACGGATTATTACGAGCATCATAAGTGCTTTAGAAACACGGAATCGGTTACTGCTCTCATTTACTGAGCTGCTCGTTTAAAACAAAAACAAATCTGGTCAATTAAATTTCTTTTAAGATTTCTTCTTAAAAATCAATACTGAGTTCTTATTTAAAAATTCAGCCGTATGCCTGAAATTCTGCCTGTTGGGATGTTTAATGGTGACAGGTGCACAGCGGAGCGTCGCACACCCCCTGGTGGAGAAGAAAGGGAAAATATATAAGCGCGACTTAGTATTATAGTAATAGTAGTAGTAATAATAATAATAATAATAATAACAAAGTATAAATAACAATGACAATAAAATGTATAATAATAAAATTAACAACAATAATAACAATATTACTCATAATAATAATAATAAAGTAAAATAAAATAAAGTAATAAAGTAAAAATAACAACAAAAAAACAACAATAACAATACGTATAAATAACGACAATACAATTAATGATAATAAAATGAACAACAATAATAACAATATATATATATATATAATAAAGTAAAAACAACGACAACAACAAAATATTCATAAAATTTGTAACAATAATAATATTAATCAGTATAATATTTATTTGGCGGCACAGTGGCTTAGTGGTTAGCAAGTTCGTCTCTCAGCACTGGAGATTCCTGGTTCAAATCCATTCTGGGTGGCATTTCCATGTTCTCCCTGTGTCTGCGTGGGTTTCCTCCCTGGATTCAAGATAAATTGAATGCTCCAAATTGCCCCATATAGAGTGTTTGTGAGTGTGTTCAGCGATTGGTTCCCTGTTCTGAGTATATCTGCCCAGAGCTCAAGACGGTCTCCACTGGATGAGCATGGGTAACCCCCCCACGACCCTAGTAGAGGATTGAGTGAAAGATAATGTATGAATGGATAACAACACAGTGCTGAAAATGACTTACATGCACCTTTTCAATATAAATAATAAACAAGAAAGTTAATGTCATTTAGCATCTTGATCAAATTCTCTACAATATTTATTTTCTAAACAAATGAATGACAATATAAGGAATTAAACCAACAAAGCTGTTAGTAAATGAATCCACCACTTGAACATTGAATAAATACTACAAGCATTCCATACTGATTAAACCTGCATAGTCCATGTATAGGACTAAGTGAACAACAAATGCACAAGCATAAATAGAGGTTTAAAGGTATGTGGACCTTCACATGATGAGATCCTTCAGTTATTTTAAAGTGCATTTACTGCTCTGAATGTAATTACATATTTAGCCACGTTTTCAACTTTGGAATAGCCTTCCAGTTACTGTTTGCAACTCAGAATCACCATCAATCTTTAAAAGTAGATTAAAAACACATTTAATGTGTTTTATTTAATTCTGATAGGGCGGCATGGTGCTTTAGTGGTTAGCACGTTCGCCTCTCAGCACTAGGGATTCCCGGTTCGAATCCCCATCTGGGTGGAGTTTCCATGTTCTCCCCGTGTCTGCGTGGGATTCCTCCGGGTTCTCTGGTTTCCTTCCACAGTCCAAAAACATGGATCAAGTGAATTGAGTTCTCAAAATTGCCCCATATAGAGTGTGTCTGTGTGAGTGAGTGTGTGCCCAGCGATGGATCGGCGCCCTGTCCTGGGTCTATTTGCCCAGCGCCCGAGATGTTCTCCCCTGGATGGGCATGGGGAACCCCACCCCGACCCTAATAGAGGATAAAGCGGGAGATAATGAATGAATGAATAATTAATTCTGTAGATAAAGGTGTAGATCTCAGGCTTGGTGGTGTTTGGGTTGGTGATCTGGGATCAGTCTTCAGATTTCACCTCCTCACCCGGCTCATCATTAGTAGAGGGTGAGGTAATGAAATGATGCTGTTCCAGGGAGCCCTCTTAACTCAAAGTACAGTCTGCAGTATCTGCCTCTTTTAGTTCTGCTGCTCTAGTCAGTAATGCCGGAGTCACATGATGCACTGTGTCAATCACTTTTGCTTTTCTTGTCTGTTTCTTTTGAGTTGTCGCCAACTTCCTGGAGGCGTCGTCAGCTCTTCATCCATAGCTCTGCTGAAGCACTGCGGCTACAATGATTAATAGATGGAACCTGGATTTTTATTGGTCTGGCAGTCCTGCAGGACGCCCTCAATGGACTTATATAGTTGTCCAGTTGTTAAATACAGGTCACCTGATCATCACACAATATGTGCAAGGCTGTCCTACACTGTTTGTGCTGTCCGGCCACTCAAGGAGTGGTCCACCACTGAGTCTTGGTCCTCCCAAGGTTTCTTCCTTAAAATAATAACATAACAGGGAGTTTTGTCATTCCACTGTCGCTTTGGCTTGCTCTTTGTGGGTTTAAAGGCTTATAACACTGTAAAGCTGCTTTGTGACAATGTACTGTTGTAAAAATCACTATATAAGTAAATGACTTGAACTTGAAGTACTAGGGTTTTAAGGTTTTGCCAATTTCCTGGAGGTGTCATCAGCTCTACATCCATGGTTCTGCAGAAGCACTGCGGCTACAAAAATTACTGGATGAAACCTGGATTTCTGTTTGACTGACAGACCTGCAGGACACACTCAATGGTCTTATATAGTTTTTAATTGTTAAATACAGGTCACCTGATCATCACACAATCTGTACATGATTACAAAATGAATGTAACAACAGTTTGAAAAATGGATAAATAAAAAAAAACACTTTCTAAAGAGGACAGAGGGGGAATAAGGGATCTGGGCTAAAGCCCCTGACGTTTCTAAACCCTAAAAACACCCCTGACTAAAACCCCAACACACTGCAATGGAGGTTGGGTCATTGGTCCAGATTGGTATAGTCTTTATTAAGTCCTGATGAATTTAACGATGGATTTATCAAACATCATTCCTATCCAGAAAGAGTGAACCTAACTCTTGGTGGGTATGAAGGCTCATAACGAGGGAGTGGTTAGGGTGTTGGGCTATCAATCAGAAAGTTGTGGCTTCAAATCCCAGGTCCACTGAAGTTACCACTGTGGGACCTTGAGCAAGACTCTTAACCCTCATTGCTCCAGGGATGCTGTGGCCAACCCTGTGCTGGGGACAAAAGCGTCTGCTAAATGACCAAATGTAAATAACTTGACTTAATGACAACAGGCCAAGCAAACTCAATTCTGCAGTCATGAAGGTAATTGAGCGCCTAGTTCTATTCCATGGGTTCTCAACTGGTCTTAGCCAAAGTCCCACATTTTCTCATGGTCATTAAGTTGCGAACCACCTTTAAAGAATGCAAACTAATCCTTCCTTCCTTCCTTCCTTCATTCATTCATTATCTCCCACTTTATCCTCTATTAGGGTCGCGGTGGGGTTCCCCATGCCCATCCAGGGGAGAACATCTCGGGCGCTGGGCAGACAGACCCAGGACAGGGCGCCAATCCATCGCTGGGCACACACTCACTCACACAGACACACTCTATATGGGGCAATTTTTCAGAATTCAATTCACTTGATCCATGTCTTTGGACTGTGGGAGGAAACCGGAGAACCCGGAGGAAACCCACGCAGACACGGGGAGAACATGGAAACTCCACCCAGATGGCGATTCGAACCGGGAATCCCTAGCGCTGAGAGGCGAACGTGCTAACCACTAAGCCACCGTGCCGCAACCTTCCTTCAGTCATTCATTTATTATCTTCCCCTTAAGGTTGCGGGGGGCATTCAGGGGAGAACGCCAACTTTGGGCGCCAATCCATTGCTAGGTACATTCACAAACACAGACACAGACACAGACACACACACTATATGGGGCAATTTAAAGCTTTAAAATTACCATGAATCCATGGATTTGGACTGTGGGAGAAAATAGGAGAACCCATGCAGACACGTGGAGAACATGGAAACTCCACCTAGATTAGGATTCCAACCTGGATCCCATGCACTGAGAGGCGAACATGCCACTTAGGGGACATTTCAAGTAGTCAATTCACCTTGAACAAAATGCACTTCACTTGTTTCTGTCTTCAGTCATTTCTGCAGTTGGACCTGTGTGGAAAATAATGGCATAATTTAATACAGGTGTTTAAAGGTGTTCGGATTTTCAAATTCTAAGTACCGTAATAAAAGAAATGATTTGCTACGTACCTAACGTTTTAGTGGCTTTATTTGTAACTCAGTATGAACACTAAAGGGATGTGCTTTGTTTTTTTTGTCATCCTGTTTCTGTAATTTAATTTTCTTGTGGTATCTTTTCACAGTGGGGCAAATGCTTAATGTGGCAAGGATTCACATATTCGGCTTAAATGCATCAAAATCACATTGTGGTTCCTCTTTCACACACAGACTCGGGCAACCTTGGAATTCACTGTTAGACCATTTACCCATTTTGATTTTTAAATCCTATTTAGCGCTAAATTGCTCTTTTCATTGTAGCTACACCTTCATACGTATTATTTTAAAAAAATCTGAATTTCCTAAAGAAGAACTTGTTTGTGAACACATAAGTACAAAACTAAGAGCTGCTTTGTTTTGATCAAATTATGCCATAAACATTTCCTTTAGATGCTTTAAAAATTGGTTATGAGGAACAATGAATACATTACATTTACATTACATTACATGAATTCTTCAAGGTTTTCCTAATGAAATTGTAACAAGAAACTAATATACATATGAATAATATACTCAGGTGAACAATGGTTTAGAGTTTAGCATGTTCTCCTCTCAGTGCTGGGGATTCCAGGTTCAAATCCCAATCTGGGTGGAGTTTCCATGTTCTCCCAGTTTTCGCGTGGGTTTCCTCTGGGTTCTCGGGTTTCCTCCCATAGTCCAAAAACACAGGTTGAAGGAAATTTGAATGCTCTAAATTGCCCCATATAGAGTGTGTTTATGTGTGCCCAGCAATAGATTGGTGCCCTGTCCAGGGTGCATCTGCCCAGTGCCCCAAATGTTCTCCCCTGGATGGGAATAGGGAACCCTAGTAGAGGATTAAGCAGAAGATAATGAATGTATAAATGAACAAATGTTAATAAGCGGTTCTCCTCTCAGTGCTGGGGATCCAATCTGGGTGAAGTTTCCACGTTCTCTTGGGTTTTCTGGTTTTCCTCTCATAGTCCAAAAACATGGATTTAGAGTAACTCGAATGCTCTTAATTGCCCCACATAGTGGGTGTTTGTGTGAGTGAGTGTGTCCAGTAATAAATTACCACCCTGGCAGCGCCCAAAACTTTATCCCCTGGATGGGCATGGGGAACCCCTCCACTACCCTAGTAGAGGATAAAGCGGAGGATAATGAATGAATGAATGCACATGTTGATAAGTGGTTCCAGGTTCGAATCCCAATTTGGGTGTTGTTCACCACGTGTCTGTGTGGGTTCTCTCTGGGTTCTCTGGTTTCCTCCCACAGTCCAAAAACATGGATTCAATGCAAATTGTAAGAAAATGAATGAACAAATCAACATGTTGATAAGTGGTTCACCTCTCAGTGCTGAATCCCAATCTCAATCCCAATCTAAGTGGAGTTTCCATGTTCTCCCCGTGACTGTGTGGGTTTATTCCCAGGTTCTCCTCTCACAGTCAAAAAAAAACATGGATTCAAAATAATTCAAGTGTACCACATGTGCCCAGTGATAGATTGGCACCCTGTCTTGGGTGTATCTGCCCAACACGCGAAACGTTCTCCCATGGATGACGGTCCCCGCGACCCTAATAGAGGATAAAGTGGAAGATAATGAATGAACGAATGTACATGTTGATAAGTGGTTCCAGGTTTGAATCCCAATCTGGGTGGAGTTTCCATGTTCTCAACGTGTCTGTGTGGGTTTCCTCCAGGTTCTCCGTTTTCCTCCCACAGTCCAAAAACATGGATCAAGGTCAATTGGAGGATAATGAAGATAATAAATTAATGAATGTACATTACTGGAAGCAGGATGGCTTAGTGGTTGGCACATTCGCCTCTCAGCGCTAGGGATTCCTGGTTCGAATCCCCATCTGGATAGAGTTTCCATGTTCTCCCCATGTCTGCGTGGGTTTCCTCCAGGTTCTCCGGTTTCCTCCCACAGTCCAAAAACATGGATCAAGTCAATTGAGTTCTCCAAGTTGCCCCATACAGAGTGTGTCTGTCTGAGTGAGTGTGCCCAGCGATAGATTGGTGTCCTGTCCTGGCTGTATCTGCCCAGCGCCCAAAACGTTCTCCCCTGGAAGGGCATGGGGAACCCCACACGACCCTAATAGAGGACAAAGCGGAAGATAATGGATGGATGTACATTACTTATTCAACGAATCATGCTCTTTTGGCTATATTAGAGTATAAAATTTCAAGCACTATATCATGATAACTGTGAATTAAACAGTTGTCCTTCTAGAATAATCCGACATCAAACTTGACAGTCGGCAAACAGGTGCTGTGACGTCATCCCGTCCACCGTGGAAAATGCGGTTCGAATTCATTACCGTCTTGTCCCCGCGTTTGGAACTTTTAAGAAGCAGGTTTCCAAAGAAATAAATTACAATTTAAACATATACTTGGAGCGAATACGGCTTTTAAAGCAAACAAGACGTTTCCCGCCACACGGCAACGGCGTCCTGTCTGCACTGACATCATACTACCGCGACGAGTTACCCCAAGGGCACGAAGGTAGGGCCGCATGCTGGCTCGTGATTGGTGGAGGACGTTTGAGGGGGCGGGGTTTAGTAGACGAACTGCTGGCATGCGCGGCCAAATCTGTACACTGCACTGCAGCTATTTTAGAAACCCACAGAGACAGAGAGACAGAGACACAGGGACAGGGATAGGCCCCACAGAGTGGACCTTACAGACAATCGGATCAAAGAGTGATCGGACGCTTTTGCTACAAATTCCAGCGCGATCGGAGCTGCGCACCTGCCCCAAGTCAGTGGAGTTCGGGTTCCAGCACGGGACAAGGAGTATATATAGAACCCACAGTGTTCTGCCCCTAGTACCGAGAGGTGGGTAAATCCGAGACAATGTTTATATAGTGAGTTATGTCCTGTTCTATCTTTATGATGTTTACAGCTGACTGCCTCACTTCCGACCACAGATTCCCTTTTCGTTTGTTATCTGTTTAGTGATGAAATATACATGATGTGGACACCCTTTCTAATTACTACATACATACATTTTCATTTCATCATTTAGTAGACGCTTTTATCCAAAGCGACTTACAAGGTGAACACAGGGTTAAGGGTCTTGCTCAAGGACCCACACTGGTAACTTCAGTGGACCTGGGATTTGAACCCCCAACCTTCAGATTGATAGCCCAATGCCCTAACCACTGAGCTACCGCCACCCTACATTTAGTTATTAAGCTTTTATCCAGAACGACTTCTCAATTTGATATCTGGATTAAGAACGGATACCACACCCCCTGAGCAACTTCAGTGGAGCTGGGATTCGAACCCACATTCTTTTGATTGATAACCCAACACTCGAACCACTAAGCTTGCACAACCCCACTGAGTGTTCTGCATTTTAATTCAAAATGACTTGCAAGTATCTCAAGTTGTTGGTTGGGGTCAGAACACAGGGACACTACACCCCCTGAGCAATGGGAGAGTCCTGCACAAGGACTTAACTTCAGTGGAGCTGGGATTCGAACCCACAATCTTTAGATCGATAACCCAACACTCGAACCACTAAGCTTGCACAACCCACTGAGTGTTGGGCACTTTAATTCAAAATGACTTACAAGTATCTCAAGTTGACGGTTGGGGTCAGAATACAGGGTGTTAATGGAGCAATCACTGAAACGATGTTAGCTGGTCCTTTTAAGGCAGGGCTGCAATGAATGTGTTTTGGGGGATAAAGTTCATTTTCTAGGCAAATATTGAGTTTGCAATTAATTGCTGTTAAGCTGATCACTCTTTATAACATTGTGGAGTATATGCAAATTGCCATTATAAAAACTGAAGCAGTAGACTTTGTAAAAATTAATATTTGTATCATTCTCAAAACTTTTGGCCATGACTGTACACCCCCCCGAGCAATGAGGGTTGGGAGTCCTGCACAAGGACTTAACTGTAGTGGAGCTGGGATTCAAACTCACAATCTTTAGATTGAAAACCCAACACTCTAACTGACTAAGCTTGCACAACCCACTGAGTGTTTTGTACTTAGTACCAAGAGGTTCGGATTCCAGCACGAGGCAAACATTCTAATTAGAACTCACTGAGTGTTCCGAACTCTACTCCCGAGAAGTCAGAACACAGGGATACTACACTGTGTTACACTGTGGAATTATTTTGTATCCAAGTTTGGATTCCAGCACAGGGTGAACATTCCAATTAGAACCCACTGACTGCTGTAATACCAAGATGTCAAAACACAGGGATGCTACAACCTTGGAGCAATGAGGGTTAAGAGTCCTGCACAAGGAGCCACATTGGTAACTTCAGTGGACCTGGGATTTGAACCCACATTCTTTTGATTGATAGCCCAACACTCTAACCACTAAGCTTACACAATCCTGAGTGTTCTGCACTTAGTACCGAGAGGTCAGAACACAGGGACAGTACATCCCTTGAAGGGAAGGGTCTTACTCAAGGACCCACATTGGTAATGTCAGTGATGAAGCATCTGCTAAATGATTAAATGTAAATGTACAATTGTCTCTATCCAAAAGTGGAAGCCCAAACATTTAGATAATTCCAGAAAGAAGATGGTCAGCCCTAAGTTCAGTTCCAGGGCTGGGGGACTGGTTTTCCTTCTCTGTGTTCTTCTCTACTTCTCATGTTCTCCCACATGTCTACTTTGGTTTCATGTGATAATTATATGTTCTTTCTGGTGGCCATTGGATATACAACCCCTGGCAAAAAGTATGGAATCACCTGTCTTGGATGAGCACTCAGACATTTCATTCTGTAGAACAAATTCGGATCGAAAACATGATACAATAATAAGGTCATTCCAAAGTGAAACTTGTTGGCTTTCAGGGACACTCAAAGAAATTAAGAGAAAACATTGTGGAAGTCAGTGAATGTTACTTTTATTGACCAAGCACAGGGGGAAAAAATGGAATCACTCAATTCTGAGGAAAAAAAAATATGGAATCATGAAAATCAGATAAACAGAAGAACATTCAAAATATATCGCTAGAATTTGGTTGCACCACCTTTGGCTTTTATAACAGCGTGCAATCTCTGAGGCATGGACTTGATGAGTGATGAACAGTATTCTTCAGCAATTTGGTGCCAACTCTCTTTGATAGCAGTTGCCAGATCAAATTTTCAGGTCGGAGCCTTCTTGTGGACCATGTTTTTCAGTTTCCACCACAGGTTTTCAATTGGGTTGAGATCTGAACTTTTTGCAGGCGATGACATGACTGAATGTGTCTTTCTCCAAGAAATGCCTTTACTGTTTTTGCCCCATGGCACAATGCATTGTCATCTTGGAAAATGATTTCATCATCTCCAAACATCTGTTCAATTGAAGGGATGAGAAAACTGTCCAAAATGTCAATGTAAACTTGTGCATTGATAGAAGAATTAACCACAGTCATTTCCCCAGTCACTTTGCCTGACATGCGGCCCCATATCAAGGACTGTGGAAATTTGGTTGTATTCTTCAGGCAGTCCTCTTCATAAATCTCACTGGAGCGGCACCAAACAAAAGTTCCAGCATAATCACCTTGTCCGATGCAGATTCTTGACTCATCACTGAAGATAACTTTCATCCAGTCATCCACAGTCCATGATTCCCTCTCATTAGCCCATTGCAGTCTTGTACTTTTCTGTTTAGGTGTCAATGTTTAGGTGTCAAAAATTTTTCTTTCTGCTTTCCTGTATTGAAATCCCTTTTCCTTTAGACGATTTCTTACGGTTCGGTCACATACATTGGCTCCAGCTTCCTCCAATTTATGCTTCATCTGTTTAGTTGTACTTTTTCGGTTTTGAAGACAAATGGCCTTAAGTTGTTTGTCTTGATGCTTTGAGGTCTTTCTTGGTCTACCAGTACAATTGGCTTTAACAACCATTCCATGCTGTTTGTATTTGGTCTATATCTTGGATACAGCTGACTGTGAACAGCCCACATCTTTAGCAACCATGCGTGAAGAGTTACCTTCTTCAAGAAGTTTCACAATCCTCTCTTTTGTTTCAAGAGACATTTCTGTTGTTGGAGCCATGGTTCTTGCCACTCCACTTTGTCCAGCAACCCTCCAGGGTATCATGACTTCAGGTGTTTTTAACTGCAGACTAACGAGCAGATGTAATCTGAGGCAGGTGTCCATTTAGGGAAAGGATCTTGACTGGGTGTGTCCTTATTTTCTACCTCCAATTTGAGTGATTCCTTACTTTGTTCCTCAGAATTGAGTGATTTCATATTTTTTTCCCTGTGCATGCTCAATAAAAGTAACATTTACTTTGTTTCCACAATGTTTCTTTTAGTGTTTCTGAAAGCCAACAAGTTGCACTTTGGAATTACTTTATTATTGCATCGTGTTTTTGATCTTTTTTGTTTTGATCTTTCTTTGAAGTTTGTTCTTCAGAATGAAATGATGAATGAGTGCTCATCCAAGACAGGTGATTCCAAACTTTTTGCCAGAGGTTGTCCAACAAACTCCCTAATTGTAAATATGGTGTCAATGTAGTGTCTTTCGTGTGATGTTTGGCTGATTCAGCATTTAAGAGATGTAGAGATTTAGTATATGTAATTCACTTCTCTTAGGAAACCCTTATTGTGTTTTAGGATGAACAATTACATGTTGAATATTATCCATGTATTTTTAACTGTACACTGTGCAAATATTACATATAACAAATAGCTTAAAACTGTGTAAGTATAATGTATGTCTGCTTATTATTTGTTGTATTGTTTGTATAGCATGTTATTTTTGATTCTATTATTAATTTATCATTAACTATTTAAAATTCTGAATGCTCCCTAATTCTTGCTCCCTAATTTTCTTACGTGTGCCGCTATATTATTTGCCAAAATCAAGCTATAAGACTAAATGTGAAATTGGCATCTTCCTCTGATTAGTCCTAATATTTGGGATAGTCCCACTGCCCAGTGACCGCAGTGTAAACATCAGCCTCAGTCTTCTCCTTTGAAAACCAAACTCTTTTTTTTGTTATATATATATATATATATATATATATATATATATATATATATATATATATATATATATATATATTAGTGTGGGTATTAATTGATCACCTTTCAGTGCTTGTGGCGTAATTTAATATGTGTAGCTGTAATTCTTTGTGAAGTTGCAGTAAGTTATGCTGCGACTAGTCAAGGGCACAAGCAGGAGGGCGAGAGGCTGTCTGTGCAGTCAGCGGAGGTCCAACCATGACAAGAGAGTGATGGCTATACGGCGAGAGGACATTAACGTGTGGGAGCGACGTGCACCCCTCGCCCCACAACATGTAAAAGAGATCACCGCCGCCGGACACAAAGTGTTGGTGCAGCCTTCCAACAGGAGAGCCATCCACAACAGAGTAAGTGGACGTACCCATTAAGGATACATTTGACACTTTGGGTGTGTGTGTGTATACACATACACATTCATACTTGTATATGTATCTTTACTTACCCATTTAGTTTGTTATAAAACCTTTTTACAATGGTTTATTGTCTTAAGGGAGCTTTACAGTGTTCTAAGCCTAAGCTTCCCAAGAACAAGCCAGTTGTAGTATAAGAAAAAGTTACAGGAATTCAGGGAAGCAGTGTTTAAAGACCAGGGGTGAACACTACTGATAAATGTCTATGACCATCGAGCCCTTTGGTTATATTGTTTGAGAAACCTTCGCGCTACTCTCATAAACACAGCTAGATGGAATCCAGTACTTTGGAAAAACAGTGCTGTTTAATTCCCATCTCATCCTCTTCAAACCAGATCTGTTTCCTATTAAAAATGTATGGCCCCTCATTAATAAAAGGATTCGATACTGGTGACCATGGACCTTTACACAGTAGTCATGCATAATGCATTAGGTTTCAAAATTTTTATTTGCAACTCTGCAACAGTATATTCAATTCCCAAACTATTAAAAAGTATACATGAAAGGACATGTAATATTGTCTGTTGATTTAGACTTTTAAACTCCCTAAATCAACACTCTTCATAAACACTGTGACACTACGACTTTTTTGTTATTGCTATTATATTTTATATTTACATTTTTATTATATGCTGCTATATTTATTTTTATTTTATTTTTGTACCACATGTTATGTAAATGACAATAAAGTCTCCTTGAATCCTTGAATAAACATGCTTTGGTCCCAACATTTAAAAATGATACTGCTGGCAATTTCTTGAATAGACTTACAAATAAATTTATTATCTTCAGCTTTATCCTACTAGGGGAGAATATTTTGGGCGCTGGGCAGATACACCCAGGACAGGGCACCAATCTATCACTGGGCACTTTCACTCACACACAAACACACTCTATATGGGGCAATTTAGAGCATTTAGTTTCCCTTGAATCCACGTTTTTTGGACTGTGGTAAAATAAATGTGGATAAAGCGGAAGATAATGGATTATATAATATAATTGAATAGTAAAGGGCGGCATGGTGGCTTAGTGGTTAGCATATTCTCCTCTCAGCACTAGGGATTCCCGGTTCGAATCCCCATCTGGGTGGAGTTTCCATGTTCTCACCGTGTCTGCGTGGGTTTCCTCCGGGTTCTCCGGTTTCCTCCCACAGTTCAAAAACATGAATCAAGGTCTAATGATTTCTCCAAAATTGCCCCATATAGAGTGTGTATGTGTGCGTGTCTGTGTAAGTGAGTGTGTGCCCAGCGATAGATTGGCGCCCTGTCTTGGGTGTATCTGCCCAGCGCCCGAAACGTTCTCCCCTGGATGGGCATGGGGAACCCCACCGCGACCCTAATATAGGATAAAGCAGAAGATAATGAATGAATGAATGAATGAGTTTAAAAAGAAAGAATCATTCTAAAATACCAGGCTAAGTATTTTTTTTTATTATTAATGAATCAGTTACCAAATTGAATTTGATGTGCTCCAGCACTCTCTCTCATATGTACTGTGAGTTTGTTTAGAACATTGTAGAGGGTCTATACAATTGCTATACAAAAAAAGTTGTGGCTCCCGGCTGGCTAGACTTCAAACACATGCTTACTGCAAAACACTGTAACTGGAGTGAAAAGATGAAGTCGGTTGATACGGCCCTTGTTATGAAGGAAGCACAAAACACAACAAATACATCCTTGGATGAGGCGGTAAAGAAAGTGCTTTTATTTGGGAACTGGATGTGACAAATGTGAAAGAAAAACTGAATTTACCCAATTCATCACTTTAATTTATAAAATACAAGTCAATTTCACTCATGTTGGATCCAATTATCGATAATATGCATGTAATTTAACAAGTACTTAATTTATTAATTTATCCAAATTACCCCATATAGAGTGTGTCTGTGTGAGTGTGTGTGCCCAGTGATAGATTGGCGCCCTGTCCTGGGTGTATCTGCCCAGCGCCCGAAACGTTCTGCCCTTGATGGGCATGGAGAACCCCCCCGTGAACCTAGTAGAGGATAAAGTGGAAGATAATGGATGGATGGAATGCTATGAACACACATAAACATTTAGTACTGGTCGAAAGTTTGGTCACACCACCTATTTGTCCATGACGATGGATTTTGTAGTTTTACAATTACAGTCTGTAGTCTGTCTGTGTTCTTTGTTGTTGTTAGTCCTCTGTTGGTTCTCTGTTGGTCAGGAGCATCACAGAACAGGTATCATTTGGGTGGTGGATTGTTTCTGGTGACACTGCAGTTGTTTCTGCAGTGACACTGATGTGGTGAGGGGGGTTTTAGTGCAGCAGTGCTGCTGGAGTTTCATTTAAACACCTCAGTGACACTGCTGGGATAAGAATAATGCCCCAACCTAATAATACCTGCTCTGTGGGGGTACTATTGGGGTCATGACGCAGTATGTATAGACGAATGGACTACAGACTGTAATTGTAGAACTACAAAGTCCATCTTTATGGGAAATAGAGCTAATAAAATGGACAAAATGTTGTTGGTCCCATACTCATCTGGAGGAGAATGTTTCGGGCGCCAATCTATCAAATTCTTTGTCACATCACATTAACACGTGTGAAAGGTGAGGAATCCCTCATAGATGTACTACAGTATATACCATATATACATTAAATAAGAGGAAAACCAGCACCATTATAACATCAAACACTGAGATTATGTGCAAAAGTATGTAATGACGTGAATATGACTTCCATCCATCCATTATCTTTCGCTTTATCCTCTATTAGGGTCGCAGGGGGGGTTCCCCATGCCCATCCAGGGGAGAACGTTTCGGGCGCTGGGCAGATACACCCAGAACAGGATGCCAATCTATCACTGGGCACACATACACTCACACAGACACACTAACACACTCTATGTGGGACAATTTGGAGAATTCATTAGACCTTGATTCATGTTTTTGAACTGTGGGAGGAAACCGGAGAACCCGGAGGAAACCCACTCGGACACGGGGAGAACATGGAAACTCCACCCAGATTGGGATTCGAACCGGGAATCCCTAGCGCCGAGAGGAGAACATGCTAACCACTAAGCCACCGTGCCACGTAGATATGACTTAAATAATGGAAAATCAATATGAACAGTTTCCCAGGTATGAACTGTATATGTTAAAGTGCAGAGTGCAAATTGAAGTGGGGTATGTATATGTGTGTATGTGTTGCTGCATTTATTGTGCATTTATTTGTTGTGGCACACAGCACACAACATGGGGCAATTTAGAGTAGCCAATTTATTTTGAATCCTAATTTACCTTGAATCCTACTTTCAATGTTAACCACTATGCCCACCTCCATGTACGTGTTGGGTTTAAATGTATTCCGTCAAAATGCAATTAGGTTTTAAAGCAAGCTGCTTTAAATTAAGAACTGAAATGAAATTCCACATCTGTACAGACTTTAGTAATGTTAAAATAGACTTTTTTTAAAACAGTTATGTTTATAGAAAAACAACATGGATGTTTTTAAATGGTGTGCCAAACCTGTTCCACCTGCTCGGTTGTAAAAATGACCTTTACTCAATGTCACAAAAGCTTTTATTTCCATCTAGGCAACAGTTAGTATATTCAATTCCCAAACTATTAAAAAATATACATGAAATGAAATGTTGTAAACATTTAAAAATGTTATTGCAGGCAATTTCTTGAATAGAGTTACAAATTCATTCATTCACTAGGGTCGCGGGGGGGTTTCCCATGCCAATCCAGAATGTTTTGGGCACTGGGCAGATACACCCAGGACAGGTAGCCAAACTATCACTAGGCATGTTAACACACACCATCATGATCCAAGCAGAAGATGTTCTCCCCATATTCTCGCCATGTTCGCATGGGTTTCCTTCAGGTACTCCGGTTTCCTCTCACAGTCCAAAAAAATGGATTCAAGATAAATTGAATGCTCTAAATTGCCCTACAAAGTATGTGTGTGTGTGAGTGAGTGTGTGTCCAGCGATAGATTCCTTGGTGTATCTTGTTCTCCCCTGGATGGGCATAGGGAACCCCTCCCCATGACCATCCATTATCTTCCGATTTATCCTCTATTAGGGTCCCGGGGAAGTTCCCCATGCCCATCCAGGGGAGAACATTTCGGGTGCTGGGCAGATACACCCAGGACAGGACACCAAGCTATCACTGGGCACACACTCACTCACACAGACACACTCCATATAGATGGATAGATTGGTGTCCAGTCCTGGGTGTATCTGCCCAGCGCCCGAAACATTCTCCCCTGGGTGGGCATGGGGAACCCCCCCGCAACCCAGGTATAGGATAAAGCGGAAGATGTATTGAAGATGGGCAGTCAGATTGAAAACCATTTGAAAACCTATGTTGTTATATATGTGCTTTGCTTAAGTTTTTTTTTTTCGGGTTCCCAAACTCAATATCACAAAAGCTGATACATATATTCCATTAAATTGCTCATTTTCTACTAAATTTAATACTTCACAAGCAGAATTAATTTAGGATAAAGTAAATTATGACGGGGCGGCACGGTGGCTTAGTGGTCAGCACGTTCGCCCCCTCAGCGCTAGAGATTCCCGGTTCGAATCTCAATCTGGGTGGAGTTTCCATGTTCTCCCCATGTCCACGTGGGTTTCCTCCGGGTTCTCTGGTTTCCTCCCACAGTCCAAAAACATGGATCAAGGTCAATTGAATTCCCCAAATTGCCCCATATAGAGTGTGTTTGTGTGAGAGAGTGTGTGCCCAGTGATAGATTGGTGTCCTGTCCTGGGTGTTTTTGCCCAGCGCCCAAAACATTATCCCCTGGCTGGGCATGGGGAACCCCCCCGCAACCCTAGTAGAGGATAAAGCGGAAGATAATGGATGGATGGATAAATTATAACAATATAGGGGTGGTTTTTAAATAAAAAAATAATAATTTTGCTTGTTCACCTATCAACACATTCTGAATTCTGGTGCAGTTGTTTTGTCCTTCATAACCTTAAGAAATCATGTGTGATTTGTGTAAATGTTTGAACACTGAGGTACAGATGTATTTCAACCCCCTTTTTCGTTATTTCAGAACTTTGCCCCCCCTATCATGCCAAAGTAGAACGAATCTTGCAATATGCAAACTATTGCAGCATGTGTGTGAAAACAATAAGGTCAGATTATCCTCTTCATCAAGACCTTTTAAACCAAAACGGCCACGGAATGAAATGTATTGCCGAATTTTATTTTCAATGAATCTTGGGAAATTGTAGCAGCAGAATTGTAACCCATGGTTGCGAAAGACTCACAGAGCTTATAAAGCATAAAACTAGATTCAGCAGACACATAGAGTTACATGAAATTTGAAAATTGGCTGACCATGGTCTGTCCAATCTTTTGCAATGAATAGGTTGTCTCAATGTTTGCACACTGATTTCCATTTATTTCTTTTCATCTGGTTCATACAGTCTGGCACATTGAACTGTGAATGTGGTGTTAATGATATCACTTTATCTGTACCTGTATAAGGAATTACAGCTGTTATTAGATGAATAATATCCTTCGCGCTCACTCTTCACCAGACAAGTATAAAGTAATGTCTCTTTTTTCAGTTCTATGAGAAAGCAGGAGCCATTATACAGGAAGATATATCCGAGGCTTCTTTGATTGTGGGTGTGAAGAGGCCTCCAGAAGAAAAGCTCTTTCCTTGGAAGACCTACGCCTTCTTCTCCCACACAATCAAGGCACAAGAAGCTAACATGGCTCTGCTGGACGACATGCTCAAAAAGGTCATTCGGCGTTTCTGTTTATGTTAAGAACAAGGAAGGCCGTTTTTCAAAAGTTCCTTACACATGACGACAGAAAACAAATACAGCTGTCAATAATTTTTAGTTTATATTTTTCAGATAAATACAAGATAATTAAAGTTTAGCATTCTATGACATTAGTACTATTGCAATTTTCATCACTAGTTTGTGTCTGTGTGTCTGTGGGAGCAAGTCCGTTTAAATGAAGACAATTATTTGCCCTTATATGTGTAAATATGTAAACATTTATAAATATGTTTAGCGGTTTGGTCCCTGGGCGGCATGGTGGCTTAGTGGTTAGCACGTTCGCCTCTCAGCGCTGGGGATTCCCGGTTCCAATTCCAATCTGGGTGGAGTTCCCATGTTCTCCTTGTGGCCGCGTGGGTTTCCTCCGGGTTCTCCGGTTTCCTCCCACAGTCTAAAAATATGGATCAAGTCAATTGAATTCTCCAAATTGCCCCATATAGAGTGTGCGCGTGTCTGTGTGAGTGTGCCCAGCGACAGATACTGTATATATATATATATATATATATATATATATATATATATATATATATATATATATATATATATATATATATATATATAAATAATTCATTCATTAATTATCACCCGTTTTATCCTCTATTAGGGTCGCGGTGGGGTTCCCCATGCCCATCCAAGGGAGAACGTTTCGGGTGCTGGGCAGATACACCCAGGACAGGGCGCCAATCTATCGCTGGGCACACACTTACTCACACACACAAATACACTCTATATGGGGCAACCGGAGAACCCGGAGGAAACCCACACGGACACGGGGAGAACACGGAAACTCCACCCAGATAGGGATCCGAACCGGGAACCCCTAGTGCTGAGAGGCGAACGTGCTAACCACTAAGCCACCGTGCCGCGTAGATATGCACGGTTAAATAATGGAAAATTAATATGAACAGTTTCCCAGGTATGAACTGTATATGTTAAAGTGCAGAGTGCAAATTGAAGTGGGGTATGAATATGTGTGTATGTGTTGCTGCATTTATTGTGCATTTATTTGTTGTGGCACACAGCACACAACATGGGGCAATTTAGAGTAGCCAATTTATTTTGAATCGTAATTTTTAATCCTAATTTACCTTGAATCCTACTTTCAATACTTTCAAAAAAATAAAATATGTATATATATGTGTGTGTGTATATGTGTGTATATATATATATATATATATATATATATATATATATATATATATATATATATACATATATATATATATATACCACTAATATTACTGAACTTTCTCTCTTTGCAGGAAGTGCGACTTATTGATTATGAGAAAATGGTTGATGATAATGGTTTCAGGATTGTTGCATTTGGAAAATGGGCTGGTGTTGCTGGTGAGTGAATGCGAGTGAAAGTCCACAGTCTGACTTCTACATCAGCATTCTAGTTTTTTTATCTGATGTTTTTTTTTTTTTTTTTTTTTTTTTTTCATTAAACATTTTCTAGCTGTAGACTTTTATTTATGTATATGCCAAACTGCTATCTATACTGCTGTTCATTATACAGTCATCTGTAAAAGTTTGGGCACCCCTGTTAATCTTAATCATTTTTGGTTCTAAATATTTGGGTGTTTGCAACAGCCATTTCAGTCTGATATATCTGATAACTGATAGACACAGTAATATTTCAGGATTGAAATGATGTTTATTGTACTAACAGAATATGTGCAATATGCATTAAACCAAAATTTGACAGGTGCAAAAGTATGGGCACCTCAACAGAAAAGTGACATTAATATTTAGTAGATCCTCCTTTTGCAAAAATAACAGCCTCTAGTCGCCTCCTGTAGCTTTTAATCAGTTCCTGGATCCTGGATGAAGGTATTTTTGACCATTCCTCTTTACAAAACAATTCCAGTTCAGTTAAGTTTGATGGTCGCCGAGCATGGACAGCCCGCTTCAAATCATCCCACAGATGTTCAATGATATTCAGGTCTGGGGAATGGGATGACCATTCCAGAACATTGTAATTGTTCCTCTTCATGAATGCCTGAGTAGATTTGGCGCGGTGTTTTGAATCATTTCTTGCTGAAATATCCATCCCCGGTGTAACTTCAACTTCGTCACTGATTCTTGAACGTTATTCTCAAGAATCTGCTGATACTGAGTGGAATCCATGCGACCCTCAACATTAACAAGATTCCCGGTGCCGGCATTGGCCACACAGCCCCAAAGCATGATGGAACCTCCACCAAATTTTACAGTGGGTAGCAATTAGAATAGAAAACCTTTATTGTGTTTTTCTTGGAATGCTGTGTGTTTTTGACGGCATGCATAACGCCATTTTGTATGACCAAACAACTCAATCTTTGTTTCATCAGTAAGTAAGTAAGTAAACTTTATTTATATAGCACTTTTCTTAGGCACAGGCCACAAAGTGCTTTACAAAAGGATAAAACATAAAAAATAAAAGAGAATAAACACAATAAAAACAAAATTTACACAACATAAATCATAAAAACATAAAAATACAACAACCAAGACTACTGGCTAGCCCATTTGCCCAAATGCCTGTTTGAACAGATAAGTCTTTAAATGTTTTTTAAAAGAGTCTGCAGAGTCCACAAATCTTAAAAAAGGGGGCAAAGAGTTCCACAGTTTGGGAGCAACAACCTCGAATGCTCGATCCCCCCCGAGTCTTTAACCGAGTGCGAGGAACAAATAGTAAGTTTGAATTGTTAGACCGGAGCGAACGAGCTGGTACATGTTGATGGAGCAGACCAGACACATACATAGGAGCCTGATTGTGTAATGCTCTGAAGGTAAGAGTTAAAATTTTAAAATGAATTTGGTATTCAACAGGAAGCCAGTGCAGGGATACTAAAAGTGGGGTTATGTGAGAACGTTTATTTGATTTTGTCAGCAGTCTAGCAGCAGCATTTTGAATTAACTGCAACCGGCTACGAGCAGACATGCTGAGAGAGGAAAACAGGACATTGCAGTAGTCTATACGAGATGAGATAAACGCATGTACCAGCATCTCTAGTTCTGCGTTTGAAACTATAGACCTCAGTTTACTGATATTCCTCAAATGAAAAAAAACAAGATCTTGACAGCCGTTTAACATGTGCATCAAATACCAAGCTCTGATCAAACATCACCCCCAAGTTTCGTAGACTCGAACGGACAGCAGAATAGAGAACCCCCATGTTTTGTTTAATTAGAGGTATAACATTTTCTGGAGCGATGATAAGGACTTCTGTCTTGTTGTCATTTAGCTGCAGAAAATTAGTTGAAGTCCATTCTTTAATAGCTTGAAGACAATCTCATAGCCTACATAAACTATGTATTTCACTGGGCTTAAATGCAAAATAAAGTTGAATATCATCTGCAAAAAGATGATAAGCAATATTAAAACGGTTTATAATTTGCCCTAAAGGAAGTAAATATAAGGAAAACAATAATGGCTCCAGAACTGAGCCCTGTGGAACCCCACAGGTTAAAGGAGCAGACTCAGACATAAAGTCAGCAACAGTCACTGAGAAGCTTCTTTCGGTAGGATAAGACCTAAACCAGTCGAGTGCTATACCAGAAATGCCTACCCAGTCACGTAACCTGTTTATCAGAATCTGATGATCAACAGTATCAAACGCAGAACTAAGGTCCAACAGTATCAAGACTGAGCAGTCACCTGAATCAGCAGACATTAAAAGATCATTCGAGACTCTCAAGAGAGCAGTCTCAGTAGAGTGTCTCTTCCGAAACCCCGATTGGAAACTGTCATAAACGTTGTGTTTCTCTAATACAGCAGTGAGTTGAATGGCCACCACCTTTTCTAAAATTTTGGACAAAAATGGAAGTTTTGAAATAGGCCTATAATTCGTAAGCACTGCTGGATCAAGGTTTGTTTTTTTTAAAAGCGGCTGAACAGTGGCATGTTTAAAATAGGAAGGAACACAGCCTGTATAAAGTGAGAAGTTTACAATGGCCAGTAGAGCAGGGCCAATACTAGGTAAAACCTTTAGTAATAAGTTAGTCGGTATCACATCCAAAGAACAACATGATGGCTTTAGTTTTTTAGTCAAATCCAGCAAATTGTCTAGACTGATAGACTGAAAGGAATCTAAAACCGAAAGAGAGGAAGTGTGGCTAATAGGGGACACTGGTCTAATACTGGACCTAATGGCCATGACTTTATCTACAAAAAATGAGAGAAACTTATTACAATCATCGATAGAAAAACATGGCAGTTCTACTAGTGGTGGGGCAACAATATTATTGATGGTATTGAATAAAACCTTAGGATTTCTTTTAGAACATAAAATCAAATTAGAAAAGTATGCAGACCTAGCCTCATTTACAAGAGCATTAAATGAACAACGAAGTTCTTTAAGATACAAGCAATGTACTTCCAGATCAGTCCAAAATGAAGCTGGCTTGTCCAAATGTGCTTTTGCATACCTCAGGCGACTGTTTGTGGCGTGCTTGCAGAAACGACTTCTTTCGCATCACTCTCCCATACAGCTTCTACTTGTGCAAAGTGCGCTGTATTGTTGACCGATGCACAGTGACCCCATCTGCAGCAAGATGATGCTGCAGCTCTTTGGAGGTGATCTGTGGATTGTCCTTGACTGTTCTCACCATTTTTCTCCTCTGCCTTTCTGATATTGTTCTTGGCCTGCTATTTCTGGGCTTAACAAGAACAGTCCATGTGGTCTTCCATTTCCTTACTTTGTTCCTCACAGTGGAAACTGACAGATTAAATCTCTGAGACAACTTTTTGTATCCTTCCCCTGAGCAACTATGTTGAACAATCTTTGTTTTCAGATCATTTGAGAGTTGTTTTGAGGAGCCCGTGATGCCACTCTTCAGAAGAGCTTCAAATAGGAGAACAACTTGCAATTAGCCACCTTAAATACCTTTACTCATGATTGGATACACCTGGCTATGGAGTTCAAAGCTCAATGAGGTTACCAAACCAATTTTGGGCTTCAGTAAGTCAGTAAAAAGTAGGTAGGATTATTCAAATCAATAAAATGATAAGGGTACTCATACTTTTGCACCTGTCAAATTTTGGTTTAATGCATATCTGTTAGTACAATAAACTTTACTTCAATCCTGAAATTTTACTGTGTCCATCAGTTATTAGATATATCAAACTGAAATGGCTGCTGCAAACACCCAAATATTTAGAACTAAAAATGTTTACGATTAATTGGAGTGCCCAACTTTTGCATATGACTGTGTGTATATATATATATATATATATATATATATATATATATATATATATATATATATATATATATATATATATATATAAAATAGGGGCCAATGTCTAAGCCTTTAGTCTGTTGAAGATTGGACAGGAATGTTTTTTTTGGGTTCTGTTCATCTTACCTTCATCTCTGAATAGTTTTACCACCGATTCTCAATAATACTACCATCATCATGCTTCACTAGTGGGTCGGTGTCTTAAAAGATTAAACGATTATTACATTTATTTACTCCGTGGCAAAGTAAATTGCAATTCTAATACATATTTTTGAATTCAAATTATATTAATTTTTATTTTGTAGGATGTTGAAATATGAATAAGAGGAATGTACAGTGATGCATGCTTGCTTGACACATAGTACAATTTTTTTGGAGGAATCATTTACATATGGTTTTAAAATGATCAGTCAGAAATAAAAGATCAATTTAAATTCTATGTAGGATTTAAATATTGTATATCTTAAATGAATGAATGAATCAAACTTTTGCCTTTGTACACATCAACAGGAATGATTAATATTTTACATGGTCTTGGTCTGCGCTTCCTCGCACTTGGACACCACACGCCTTTTATGGTTAGTATTTTCTCAGTATTTCTCTTCTTATAGTTGTGCATTTCAAAACCTAATCGTATTGTTATGACGCATACACCTCTTAACACATCTGTTCCCTTCTCAGGGACACATTGATACGAACCTGTGTAAATACCTAACAGAACTTTTTTTTTTCTGCTGCAGCATATCGGAATGGCACACAACTACAGGAATGTCAGTCAGGCCATTCAGGCAGTAAGGGATTGTGGGTATGAGATATCTCTCGGCCTCATGCCCAAATCAATCGGTCCACTCACATTTGTCTTCACCGGAACCGGAAATGTGTCTAATGTAGGTCTTTTCACCTCACAACACATGCATGCCATATCCGGCTCGTAATCCAGTTCTATCCGGCCAATGAGCTTATTTTACATTTATCTATTATTATCATTATTAATCAGAATACTTTATTAATCCCCTGGGGGAAATTGCTGTTTTGTATTTTTATTATTTTTTTAATTAATTAATTTATTTATTTATTTTTTTTTTTAATGCCCCTGCGATATGATATTTTGGTCATGCTCATATTTTAAATTTCTATGATGTTGACAGAAACTTTTTTATATAGAGCAGAAATATTTAAAGATTTTTGAAGTTAAAGTTGGCAGTACGTGGTTTAGTGGTTAGCACATTGACCTCTGGGGATTCAGGTTTGAATCCCAATATGGGTGGAGTTTCCATGTTCTCCCCGTGTCCACATGGGTTTCCTCTGGGTTCTCAAGTTTCCTCCCACAGTCCAAAAAACATGGATTCAAAGTAAATTGAATGCGTTTGTGTTTGTATATATGTATTTGTGTGATTGAGTGTGTCCAGCCCCGTCCTGGGTGTTATTGCCCAGCACCCGAAACGTTCTCTCCTGGATGGGCATGAGGACCCCACGACTCAAGAAGAGAGTAAAGTGGAAGATGATGAATGAATAAAATTTATTTTTCTAAAATGGCCCAAGAGCAAAGAAAATTGAATGTTTTTATTCATTCATCCATCCATTATCTTCCGCTTTATGCTCTACTAGGGTCATGGGGGGGGGGGGTTTCCCCATGCCCATCTAGGGGAGAACGTTTCGGGCGCTGGTCTGATACCCAGGACAGGGAGCCAATCTATCACTGGACACAATCACTCACACAAACACACTCTATATGGGGCAATTTGGAGAATTCAATTGAACTTGGTCCATGTTTTTGGACTGTGGGAGGAACCCAGGATTCAAACCAGGATTCCCCAACGCTGAGAAGTGGACATGCTAACTACTAAGCCACTGTGCCTCCCTACTCATCTTTATTTATTTTTTTCATGTTTTTTTTTGCAGCATCTTTATAATTTTGGCGAGAGATTCCTGTCTGTTTTTGTTGCTTTTCCTGTTTAGAAAACATTTAATTTGTTTTTTCAGTAAATGTTCTCCTGTTCGGCCCCTGACCTAAAGTGTGCTTTGTGGTTTGGCCCCCGGTATGATTGAGTTGACAATTGACACCCCTGCTGTAGGTGTAATTACGTGTTTGTTGATCAACATGCATGTCATCTCTGCTTGTAGGGCGCGCAGGAGATTTTTAATGAGCTTCCATTTGAATATGTCGAGCCCCATGAACTCAAGGAGGTCTCCATGTCGGGAGGTAAATCCTACATTCACCTGGTCTTTTATTTTGTAATGCACTTTGTTTATTTTATCCCAATCTGGGTGGAGTTTCCATGTTCTCCCCGTATCAGTGTGAGTCTCCTCCGGGTTCTGCGGTTTCCTCCCAAAGTCTAAAAACTTGGATCAATGTCAATTGAATTCTCCAAATTGCCCCATATAGAGCGTGTTTGTGTGTGAGCGTGTGCAATGATAGATTGGCACCCTGTCCTGGGTGTATCTGCCCAGATCCAGAATCACCCTCCCCGTGACCCTAGTAGAGGATTAAGCAGAAGATAATGAATGAATGAATATGTTCTATTTAGTCTACAACAGGGGTGCTCAATACGTGGAAGGGGTGTCTGGTAGATCGCGATGGAGATTAGAAAAAAAAAGTGTTTATCACGTCTCAGCGCTTTTTTTTGAATGCACAGTATCGGAAGCGCTTATACACACACGCACACATTCACACACAATGTGATTCATTCTAAATCGCGATCTCTATCGTTCTGCAAGCGAGCGGTCTACCACCCCCCCCCACCCCCCGTCCCTCTCGCTGTTCCCAAAACCGGCATGTGGCCACGCCCCCGAGCCTAAATCCAAAACACTGCCTCAAGAATCATCTACATTAGATATACACAGTCTTCCCACAGTCCAAAAAAATGGATCAAGGTCAATTGAATTCTCCAAATTGTCCCATATAGAGTATGTTTGTGGGTGTGTGAGTGTGCCCAGTGATAGATTGCCACCCTGTCCTGGGTGTATCTGCCCAGCGCCCGAAGTGTTCTCCCCTGGATGGGTGGAAGATGATGGATGGATGGATGGATTTTCTGTTTGGGGAAATGTGGGGTTACAGTGATTGTACATTTGTGCTGTATACTGTTCAAATAAATAAGTTCAAGTTATTTATTTATATAGCGCTTTTTACAACAGTACATTGTCACAAAGCAGCTTTACAGAATGAAAAGCCTTTAAACCCCCAAAGAGCAAGCCGAAGCGACAGTGGCAAGAAAAAACTCCTTGTTATGTTGTTATTCAAGGAAGAAACCTTGGGAGGACCAAGACTCAGTGGGGGACTCATCCTCCTTGAGCGGCCGGCAGCATCAACAGTGTAGGACAGCCATGTACAGATATTAAACAAATGGAAAAACTCTAACAACTGGAAAACTATATGTGAGTCCATTAGGGGGCGTCCTGCAGGACCACCAGTCCAATTGATATTCAGGTTCCGTCCAGTATTCGTCAGCAGAGCCATGGATGAAGATCTCCAGGAAACCGGTCATACCTCAAAAGAAACAGACAAGGAAGGCAGTTAGAGCTGATAATAAAGCACGGCATTTAATTAATAAGTAATTTATTGACACAGTGCAGTATGTGACTCTGGCATCACTGACTAGAGCAGCAGAACTAAAAGAGGCAGATCCAGCAGGGTACATAGTTGAGAGGGTGCCCCGGAACAGCATCATTTCAGCGCCACACCACACATGATGAGGTGGGTGAAGAGGTGAAACAAGTTTTCTTCATGCATTTTGCTGGAATGTGTTTAATAAAAGAGCAATTCTAACAGATTCGACAATACTAACATGATGTGTGTAAACAGGTTTCAATATAAAAGCCTAAAAAATAGAGATCGAACCCGGTAGATCTCGATGACCTGTCCAATGGAAAAGTAGATTTCGGGCCAGAAAAGTGTGGGCACCCCTGGTCTACAATAAGGGCAATTTGGAGAATTCAGTTGACCTTGATCCATGTTTTTCGACTGTGGGATGAAACCACTAGGGATTCCCAGTTCGAATCCCAATCTGGGTGGAGTGTATAACACAATGATTACTTCAGCATAAAGTACATTTGTAAAGAAAACGAAACAAAAAATAAAATGTTGCAAAGGAATTCCACAATACCACAATATAGCACATGTTGTGAGAGGTTGTCGTTTGAATTTTAGTCACATGTAATGTATTAAAGACAAGTTCAGTAAAAAAGAAATTCTAGTTTCAGTTTGAAAAGAAGAAGTTGAGGTTGTATACATTTGTTTAAGTTCAAACATAAAAAACCATTTCACTCAGATCTGTACTGCCAGTTTTTAATTTGACACGACTCAGCGATTTGGTCTGAGGGGGGTGGGGGTGTCCGGGTGTAGACGCTCTGTGGGTCATTAGAGTAATAATGGGCACTGAGATGAGGTGAGGCATTGAGAGCACAGGTTAATTTATTCGTTGATTTCATTATCTTTATCCTCTATTAGGGTCGTGGGGGGGGTTCCCCATGCCCATCCCGGGATAACGTTTCGGGTGCTGGGCAGATACACCCAGGATATGACGCCAATCTATCGCTGGGCACACACTCACTCACACAGACACACTCTATATGGGGCAATTTGAAGAATATTGAGTCATGTTTCTGGACTGTGAGAGGAAACCGGAGAACCCGAGGGAAACCCACGTGTACACAGTAGAACATGGAAACTCCACCCAGATTGGGATTCCATCCATCCATTATCTTCCATTTTATTATCTTTCTCTACTAGGGTCGTGGGGGGGTTCCCCATACCCATCCAGGGGAGAATGTTTCGGGCGCTGGGCAGATACACCCAGGACAGGACACTAATCTATCACTGGGCACACACTCACTCACACAGACACACACTTACACAATCTATATGGGGCAAATTAGAGCATTTAATTTACCTTGAATCCATGTTTTTGAACTGTGCGAAAACTCACACGGACACGAGGAGAACATGGAAACTCCACCCAGATTGGGATTTAAACCGGGAATCCCTAGCGCTGAGCATGCTAAGCCACCGTGCCGCCACATTGTTTAATTAATTTATGAAATTAATTATTAAATCGCTGGCCACATACATACAAAATATGTAGGGGCAATTAAGAGCAGTCGATTTACCTTGAATCCATGTTTTTGGACTGTGGGAGGAAACTGGAGAACCCGGAGGAAACTCGCGTGGACACGGGGAGTTTCTGTTTCTGTCAGTGTCTGTAAAAGTTTGGACACACCTTCACATATTCTCCATGTTCTCAGTTCCACTAACAGTAAAGATGGACTTTGTAGTTCTACTATTCCACTCTGTAGTCCATCTTTTTGTGTTCTACAGTACATACGGTTAGTCCCCTTTACTCTGTTCTAATGGTCAGTACCCCAATAGTACCCCCACACAGCAGGTATTATTTGGTTGGTGCATTATTCCTATCCCAGCAGTGTCACTGAGGTGTTTAAATGAAACTCACTGCTGTACTAAAAACCCCTCACCACCCCTTGAGCATGCCATCCTGGTCCACATAGACTCTTCCGTCCTTCCGCGATGGCCACGCAAAAGCGGCAGGTCCCCAGCAGGTGCCTTCCTCACCTCCCTGAATTTATTTATTCATTTATTACTATTATTATTATTTTTTTTAACCTCTCTTTGCCCCGCCCACTCTGCTTCGCTCTCTGAGAACACTGAACACAACTGGGGCGTGCACGTTCACTAGACAACATGCCCACAGACTCACGAGACGTTCTGCGTCCTGGGTTTCGGCACCAATGTTACAGGGGGTGGGTTTAAAGATTTTTAAAGAAAATGAAAGCATGGCTTTTTATTCCAAACCTGTAAGCAGTTGTGGAGGAATTCCTTATATAGACTTGAAAACCTGTGTTACTCATCCATCCATCCATTATCTTCTGCTCTATCCTCTATTAAGCTCGAATAGGGGTTCCCCATGCCCATCCAGGGGAGAACATCTCGGGCGCTGGGCAGATACACCCAGGACAGGGCACCAATCTATCGCTGGGTACACACACACACACACGCTATATGGGGCAATTTGGAGAATTCACTTGACTTGATCCATGTTTTTAGACTGTGGGAGGAAACCAGAGAACCTGAAAACTCAACCCAGATTGGGATTGGAACCAGAATCCCTAGCGCTGAGAGGCGAACGTGCTAACCACTAAGCCACCATGCCGCCCGCCCGTATTATTAACAGAGCTTATTAAAAACAAATAATTGTAAGACCACTGAAGTGTTAAGACACCAAACCATGTAGTAGTTCGTACTCTGGGAGCCATTCAAACCGCTAACACTGATCTAATATGATGAGAGTTCTTTAGTTCGCGTTAGAATCCTTACAGCTGCCTTTGACACCATTATGGGTTCATGTAGTGGTTTATCAAAACATTTTATGAAGAGTGACTCACACTATTTAAACCTTGAAGTTAGAAAAGCATGATTAGTTTCTCCGCATCTTTAAAAGAAAGTAGTTTTCTGGGTTTGACAATAATACAGAGATGGAAAAAGAAATTGACTCTGGTAATAGCATGTTGGCGTATAGATCACACTCAATTAGAACAGCCTTATTATTTTTTTAAGCTTAATTAGAAGTGATCTAATGATTTTACCATCTTTTCAGACATTGTCTTTGGTTATAAGGACCTTAGTTTAAGCTTAATATAATATATATCTATATAATTAAAAGATCGCAAGACATCTGTTTCATCCAGTCCTTAATTTTACTGATTGCATACACATAATTTGGTTTATTTGTAATTTATTTACAGTATTATATATATATATATATATATATATATATATATATATATATTATATATATATATATATATATATATATATATATATATAAAATTCTGTAATTAGCTTAAAAACCAATTTCTCGTTTTGTTTATGTAACATTTTGTTCATACCTTCAACCTTACAATACATATACCGTAATTAAATCAGGTACAGGATTAACTTAATCAAATCATGTTCAGTATGATTATATTGGTTAGTTTTAAAGAGAAAAGTTTAAATCATGTTTTAATTATGTATATGTATTAAATAAACAACTGAATGTTCCACACAAATTATAGTTCCGCAAAATCCGTCCATCCATTATCTTCTGCTTTATTCTCTACTAGCGTCATGTGGGGGGGGGGGGGGTGTTCCCCATGCCCATCCAGGGGAGAATGTTTTGGCGACTGGGAAGATACATCCAGGACAGGCACCATTCTATCACTGGGCACACACTCACACACACACACACACACACACACTCTATATGGGGCAATTTGTAGAATTCACTTGACCTTCATCCATGTTTTTGGACTGTGGGAGGAAACCGGAGAACCCGGAGGAAACCCAAGCGGACACGGGGAGAACATGGAAACTCCACCCAGATTGGGATTTGAATCAGGAATCCCTAGAGCTGAGAGGAGAACATGCTAACTATTAAAGCCACCGTTAATTATTAAATTTAAATCAGAGCTGAGACATTTCACCTGTTATAATAAAAACTAGTTTTCAAACTTTTTATAGTACCAGTTTGGACACAACTCTTTTTGCTCATGTTTTCAGTTCCACTTCCTGTAAAGATGGACTTTGTAGTTCTACAATTCCACTCTGTAGTCCATCTGTTTGTGTTCTACAGTACATACTGTGTACGCCCCTGTATTATTATTATACAGTACATACTGTGCTCTGTTCTAATGGTCAGAACCCCAATAGTACCTCCACAGAGCAGGTATTATTGGGTGGGTGCATTTACTCCTATCCCAGCAGTGTCACTGAGGTGTTTAAATGAACCTCCAGCAGCACTGCTGCACTAAAACCCCCCTCACCACATCAGTGTCACTGCAGAACTGACCAGAAACAATCCACCACCCAAATGATACCTGTTCTGTGATACTTCTGTCCAACAGAGAACAGAGAACCAACAGTGCACTAACAACAACAAAGAACACAGGTGGACTACAGTCTGTAATTATAAAACTACAAAGTCCATCGTTATGGTAAGAGGAGGAAATGGACAATGAAGCAAGAAGGGGGTGCGTCCAAACTTTTGCCTGATACTGTAAACGTATAATATTTAAACCTTCTGCACACACATAGCAACAGAAAGCTCATCTTAGCAACTCTCTAAAGATCAAATGTGAAATAATTTGCTGCAGGACTGAAGAACGCAAAGAGAAAATATGCAGGATGTTTTCAGCATTTGGTTTAGATGGTGCAGAATGTTATTGAGACGTGACTGTTCAGAGAAACTGCGAAGGTCGTAATGAGATCTATAAAACGAAAACATTTCATGCACCAAACTTCTCACATGCTGATTAAAAAGGCAAAAACCTGCTTAGTTATTTCTCCAGTGTGCCATTGGAACATCATTTTTATTCGTGATGTTCATAATTATATACAGGGCCGCATGGTGGCTTAGTGGTTAGCATGTTCTCCTTTCAGCACTAGGGATTCCGAGTTTGAATCCCAATCTGGATGGAGTTTCCATGTTCTCCCTGTGTCCGCATGGATTTCCTCTGGGTTCTCCGGTTTCCTCCCACAGTCCAAAAACATGAATTTAAAGAAAATTTAATGCTCTAAATTGCCCCATATAGTGTGTGTGTGTGTAAGAGTCCTGCGATAGATTGGGCCCTGTCCTGGGTGTATCTGCCCAGCGCCCGAAACATTCTCCCCTGAATGAGCATGAGGAACCCCCCCCCCCCTCCCGCAACCCTAGTAGAGGATAAAGCGGATGATAATGAATGAGTGAATGAATATTATTATAATATTAAAAGCTCTTCAGCCACCTGAATACAAAATCCAGTGTATTAAGAATTATTCACAGTATCTAAAAGAGTTTTTGGAAACAACTTTGAAGTCAAAATAAAACTCCTACAGTTTGCATCCTCCTTTGCCCTTTTGTTTAAAACACATTACGAACTTCAATCCATGGGAGTTAATGTTTAAACATTGGTTTTGTTTGGTTTTCTGTGAATTTGGACCTGGATGTCATAAATCTTCCTTTATGTCTGTTTAGTGTACATGCATGCATTGTTTATATGATATTATGCTTATTTCTGCAGATCCAACAAAGGTCTATGGCACCGTGATCAGCAGACACCATCACCTAATCCGAAAGAGTGATGGCGTTTATGATCCCTTCGAATACGAGCACCATCCGGAACTTTACACCTCTCACTTCAGATCCACTGTGAGTGCAAGCAGACAGTGATCTGCTGACATCTGATATGATATGATATGATATGATATTATTCATTTCATTCATTTTGTGCTTGGGTCCAACTATTACCACCTGAGTTTTATCAGAATTTAGCAGTAGAAAGTGTTTTGACATCCACATGTTAATATCTAGGGCACGGTGGCTTAGTGGTTAGCATGTTCTCCTCTCAGCACCAGGGATTCCCGGTTCAAATCCCAATCTGGGTGGAGTTACCATGTTCTCCCCGTGTCCGTGTTGGTTTCCTCCGGGTTCTCCGGTTTCCTCCCACAGTCCAGAACGTGGCTCAAGGTCAATTGAATTCTCCAAATTGCCCCATATAGAGTGTGTACGACTTTTAAACGTTTTAGCATGTTCGCCTTCCAAATCCCGATCTAAGTGGAATGTCCGTGTTCTCCCGTTCTCCCATGTGGCTGTATTGGATTTCTCCAGATTCTCTGGTTTTCTCCCAAAGTCCATAAACATGGTATCAAAAGTGAATTGGCTGCTTTACATTGCCTTATCTAAAATTGCCCCTATATAGTATTTGTGTGAGTGAGTGTGTGCCCTGTGATAGATTGGCACCCTGTCCTGGGTGTATCTGCCCAACGCCCGAAACATTCTCCCCTGGATGGGCATGGGGAAGGAACCCCTCCCACGACTCTTGTAGAGGATAAAGCGGAAGATAATGGATGGATGTTAAGATGTTTCTTTACCTTCAGACCTTTCTTGACTAAACACACTACTCAGCTGTTAGTTCAAGCCCTCATCCTATCCCGGCTTGATTATTGTAATGCGTTGCTGGCCGGTCTTCCAGCTTCCACAATCAGACTTCTACAACTAATTCAGAACTCAGAACTAATTCAGCCCGACTTGTGTTCAACCACCCAAGAGAAGACATGTCACTCCTCTACTCCTCTCTCTCCATTGACTCCCTGTAGCTGCTGCATTCAGTACAAGGTACTGACTCTGGCCTACAGGACAATCTCTGGATCTGCCCCCTCTTACCTTCACTCTATCTTTGCAAAATACACTCCGGGTCGTTCTCTTCGCTCCAGTGATTATTGCCGCCTGGTGGTTCCAGCTCACCGAGGAGCTAATTCTCACTCCGTGGCGTTCACCACTGCAAAATGGTGGAACCATCTTCCCAATTCTGTCCGTAAGGCAGAATCACTAAACAGTTTTAAGAAGCTACTAAAGACGCATCTTTTTAACAAATACCTGTTGTAAAAAAAAATAATAATAATAATAATTATAAAAAAGGGAGGGGGGGCAGCATCATATAACGATCAGGTTTGATAATTCTACAGTGTAGCTGGTTTTCTTCATAACTACTGACTTTTGATGTCCTCATTTATAAGTCGCTTTGGATAAAAGCGTCTGCTAAATGACTAAATGTAATGTAAATGTAATATCTTGCAGTCCTCGAGCTTACAGATAGAACCAACGTCATTAGGGTTAGCTGAAATGTCAAACTGTGTATTAGAGGAGATATCAACACTTCATAGACAACAACGAGACAAAGCAACGTGAAGGGTAAAGAATACAGACAGAAGGTCGGGGCTCAATATGTTTTGGCAACGCATTGCGTTATCGTGTAGACGGGATCGTATGCAGGCGTATGAGTGTTTAAAGGGAACTGAGATCGATCGACAATAAACAAGTGCTCATGGAAATGATGAGCGCTCTGGGGAGCATGTGTGTTGAATGTAAAACCTAAAGCATAAAATGGTAACATGACACTTGATTGGCCTTGACTAAACCCAGTCATTGAAATGAATGTATACTAGCAAGGAATCTTCATACACAATATTTCACGTAAGAGCAAAACAGGCGTACCATCGAATCAACTCTGAGTGTTCTATTAGAGCGAGATCTGAGAAGTGCTTGTGGTATTTACCTTGAGAGGTTTATTTAAATTTCCCTTTATAATGAAGAATAAGCTTTAATTGATCTGGGAATAAATAATGGCTGAAAAACAAAGTGCAAAACGATGCGGGTTGCATGGAAACGGAGTCGTCTCATTTTCCCTTTGTTACCTTAATTATGACTCGAAATCTTGAAGTGAATATGGTTCAGATGAGTCCGTAGTGCTCAAGGTTTTCTCAGGCTGTCAGAATTCACTTTTTTATTGTCACTGGCTTATCGAGTGCGACGGTATCGGTGGAATTTGATGACATCGTGATTTAAAATGTGGGGTGTTTGATGTCAGTGCTGTATGTTTTTTATTATTATTATTATTATTATTATTATTCATTCATTCACTTCCGCTTTATCCTCTGTTAGGGTGGCGGGGGGGTTCCCTATGCCCATCCAGGGGAGAACGTTTCAGGCGCTGGGCAGATACACCCAGAACAGGACGCCAATCTTATCGCTGGGCACACACTCACTCACACAAACACACTCTATATGGGGCAATTTGGAGAATTCAATTGACTTAATCCATGTTTTTGGACTGTGGGAGGAAACCGGAGAACCCGGAGGAAACCCACACAGACACGGGGAGAACATGGAAGCTCCACCCAGATGGGGATTCAAACCGGGAATCCCTAGTGCTGAGAGCCGAACGTTCTAACCACTAAGCCACCGTGCCACCTATTATTATTATTATTATTTTTTCATCATTATTATTATTATTTTTATTAGCATTCCTATATTAGCTTCATCTGTTTGTCTGTGTGTCTGGTAAAAAGTTTAAGCAGAACTTTACAAAATTGTTCAACAACACATGAATCAATTAATAATATTACGAATTAATTAACTAAATAGGGGTAATTTATTTTTTTTTAAATTTTGATGGGTAAGGTGCCCATTTTCTACTACATTTTCTACTTCACACACAGAATTCATTTAGGATAAAGTTATTTAACACAGGGCAGCACTGTGGTTTAGTGGTTTGCATGTTCTCCTCTCAGCACTAGGGACTCCCGGTTCGAATCCCCATCTGGGTGGAGTTTCCATGTTCTCCCCGTGTCCACGTGGGTTTCCTCCGGGTTCTCCGGTTTCCTCCCACAGTCCAAAAACATGGATCAAGGTTAATTGAATTCTCCGAATTGCCCCATATAGAGTGTGTATGTGCGAGTGAGTGTGTACCTAGTAGATAGATTGTCGCCCTGTCCTGGGTGTATCTGCCCAGCGCCCGAAATGTTCTCCCTTAGTAGAGGATAAACGTAAGATAATGGATGGATGGCTTTTAATTATTTTTTTATATTTTGCTTGTTAAAGATAGCGCCGTACACAACGTGTCTGATTAACGGCATCTATTGGGATCCACACACTCCCAGGCTGCTACGCCGACTCGATGCTCAAAAGCTCATCCGACCCATTCATTCTCCAGCCTCCGCCGCTGAAGCCTGGCAGACTCTTCCTCACAAGTAAGCATTTTTTCAAATCAAAGTTCCATCAGAATAACAGAAGGGCTGCTTTCAGTTAGTTAGTGCTAATAGTGCTGGTCAACCTGGGAATTTGAGAAAATGAAGGGGGAAAAATGTCCACGATGAGAAGCTGGGTGATGAGAAATGGTATTAATTTTTTATTTAACCAGTGAGTACCACAATTGCATCTTTCTCAACACTGTTTTGACCTCACTAAGTTTACATTTTTGAATAGAATTAAGGAAAATAATCAACGTTTCCATAATATTCAATTTTTTTAATTTGTGTTTTCTTTGGTTTATAAGCTGAAAGCCCAAATTCTGCAAAAATTAACAAATAAATACTTGAAACTGGGATCCTGAATCTATAATCTATGTACGTTTAAAATCTTTTATAGAATTATGGAAATTAATCAACTTTTCCATGATATTCAAATTTTTTAAATTCGTGTGTTCATGTGTTTATGAGCTGGAACTCCAAATTCTGTAAAAATAAACAAATAAATACTTTGAAATTGTTAAAATTGTGGGCCCTGAATCTATAATCTTTGTGTGTTTAAATTTTTGAATAAAATTATGGAAGTTAACAAACTTTTCCATGTTTTAATCTTTTGAATTCGTGTTTTCGTGGGTTTAAGAGCTGGAAATCCAATTTCGAAAAAAAAAAATAATAAAAAATACTTCCAATCATTGAAATTGTGGGTCCTGAATCTATAATCTATGTACGTTTAAATATTTTAATAGAATTATGGAAATTAATCAAATTTTTCATGATATTCAAATTTTTTGAATTCATAGTTTTATAAGCTGGAATGCCAAATTCTGTAAAAATAAACTTTAATACTTGAAATAAAAATAAATACCTGAAATCATTGTAATTGTGGGCCCTGAATCTATAATCTATGTCTATAAGTTTTTATCTATAATCTATAAGTTTTTTTTTTTTTTTTACAGAATTATGGAAATTACTCAACTTTTCCATGATATTCAAATTTTTTGCAAAGGGTCTGCATGTATTTGCATAATGCTGCTACATTCTCAAACATGTCTGCCGCATCTTCTCCGTTCAGGTTTTTGGCGATCTGCGACATCTCTGCAGACACTGGCGGTTCCATAGAGTTCATGACGGAGTGTACAACTATTGAGAAGCCGTTCTGTATGTATGACGCCAAACAGCACATCGATCATGACAGGTACGTCAGCGCATCCCAGTGCTTTTCTTACGTCCCCCGGCATATAGCCTTCCATGTCTTCTTCTCTGTAGTGTGGAGGGAAATGGTATTCTCATGTGCTCCATCGATAACCTGCCTGCACAACTCCCCATCGAAGCCACAGAATATTTTGGAAATCGTTTGCTCCCCTACATTTGGGAAATGGTGAGTAAAAGCATTTCCGAGGTAGGTATGAAACAGTTTGGTTTTTGGATGGAGAAGACTGCAGGGGGCGTAATTTACTGTCGCCTTGACAACAAGCTATGCTTAATGTATTAACTAACATCAGCCATCTCAGTATTCAAGCAACGGTGCTGATTTTAATCTTGTTATTTATATTTTTTAAGCTTCTCTCCGATGCAACAAGACCTTTACACAAAGAGAACTTTTCTCCACAAATCCGAGACGTAAGTAAAACATTTCAGCTCTGGAAAAATGTGTTAATTTTTTTAACTATTTAATGTGTGTTATGTTATAAGGAAAAAAACTTTCAGATAACATTTGTTAGTTTCTGCTTGTATTTAGCTTTAAACATAAACATTAACTCTACATCATTATCCATGTTCTTATTACATTCAATTCCATTTTTAATAAAATCATTTCAACACAATTCTATTTGGTATAGCAAACAGACAATAGTGCTACATGGTATATTTTATGATGTATTTATTTTATGAGACAAACTGTCTACAAGAACCATGAGGCTTCTGTTAACGGACGGGATATTTGTGTGTTTAAGATAAATCCAATCTGTTTAATTTAATAAATGAATACATAATAAAAATGTACCATTTGAATACCATTGGATACAAATACTTTTGAGAGAGTGATATATATATATCGCGGGGGGATTCCCTATGGCCATCCAGGGAAGAACGTCTCGGGCGCTGGGCAGATACACCCAGGACAGGGCTATATATATCAAACCAATTTAAACAATAGTCACACAAGTAAACAAAAATGCCCATTTGTATGGTGTTTATTATATGAAAAAAAAATCCAAAACCATCTTTTGTGTGTGAAAAGTGTTGCCCCTCGTTAAAACATACTATATATGGTTTTTAACACCTGAGTTCAGTTTCTCTAGCCACACCCAGGCTGATTATTGCCACACCTGTTCTCAATCAAGACTCACTTAAATAGGAGCTTTGACACAGTAATCCACCAAAAGATCATTAAAAGCTCACATCATGCCGAGATCCAAATTTTGAGAAAATATCAGAGATCTATCAGTCTGGAAAAAAAGCCATTCCAAAGCTTTGGGAAGCGAACCACAGTGAGGCTTATCCACAAATGGGTTAGAAGACATGGAACAGTGGGATTCCCAGGAGTGGCCGGCCCGCCCAAGATAAAGAGCGCAGCGACTACTCATCCAAGAGGTGACAATCTGACCCCACATTTAATAAAGAAACTGCAGGCCTCACTTGCATCAGTTAAGGTACCGTTCATGCTACCATCAGAAAAAGATGGGCAAATACTGCCTGCATTGAGAGTTCCAAGAGAAAACCACTGCTGAGCATAAATAACATTAAAGCTCGTTCAATTTTTTCCAAAACACATCTTGATGATCCCCAACACTTTTGGGAAAACCTTCTGTGGACCGATAGACAAAAGTGGAAATCGTTGGAAAGTGTGTCCCATTACATCTGGCATAAAAGGAACACTGCATTTCAGAAAAAGAACATTATACCAAACAGTAAAATAGGGGGTGGTAGTATGATGTTCTGGGGCTTTTTGCTGCGGCAGGACCTGGAAGACTGCTGTGATAAATGAAACTAATTCTGACCAAAAGATCCTGAAGGACAATGCCCGACCATCTGTTCGTGAACTCAAGCTGAAACGAACTTGGGCTGCCAGCAGGACAATGATCCAAAAACACACCAGCAAGTCCACCTCTGATATGGCTGAAGAAAAACAAAATGGAGACTTTGGAGTGGCCTAGCCAAAGTCCTGACCTGATCCTATTTTTTTGGGGTTATGACCTGTAAAAGGCCGTTCAGCTCGAAAACCCTCTAATGTAACTGAATTAGAACAATTCTGCAAAGATGAGGGGCCAAATTCCTCCCAGAACGCTGGACTCATTGCAAGTTATCGCAAACGCTTGTTTGCCGTTGTTGCTGCTAAGGGTGGCCCAACCAGTTATTAGGTTTAGGGGGGCATCACTCGACAGGGCCATGATGGTTTGGATTTTTTTCTCCTTTAATAATAAACACCTTCATTTACAAATGCATTTTGTGTTTACTTGTGTTGTCCTTGACTATTGTTTAAATGGTTTGATGTTCCGAACCACTTAAGTGTGACAAACATGCAAAAAAAACAGGAAATGAGGAAGGGGGCAATACACTTTTCACAGGACTTCTATATATATATATATATATATATATATTATATATATATATATATGTTGTGTGTGTGTGGCTATATATATATATATACACACACATTATTTATATTATATATATTATTACATTAGTTTACTTTTAATCTGCTTGGTAGATTAATTAACATTTTATTTAAATGGTATTGTATTTAATATCTTACCTGTTGTTCTGCTTTGGCTGTGAATCATTTGTGAACCTTGTGTACTTTGGTTCTTCTGAGTAATTTTTCATTTGTTTAACTTCTCGTTTTCACCCAAGGCTGTTATAACATCGAACGGGAAGTTAACACCCAAGTTCGAGTACATTCAGAAGCTTCGAGAGAGAAGGTAAGTCACAGAAGTGAAGTTTTTATTGAATGTAGCTTGGACATGATTCAGATTCTACTCTTGTTAGAAAAAGCAGGTTGAAATGTGTATTTTAATTATTTATTTTTATTTCACTTTCAGTTTGCATATAATAAATCAGATTATAAATCTCTTTTGCAAGAGTGTCCCGGGCGAGTGGCAGCAAGCTAACCCCGGTTACCAAACAAAAATCTTACATTACAAACATTACATGTAACAAAGGGTACCATTACAAAAATACAAAAAGACAAAATATAAGAAAAACAAGTTTAGCTAAATTACAGGCATAGCACTTGGACTCAATTTTAGTTAAAGGCTTCCTGAAAGTGCCATATGGTACCAGTTCTTTTTATTTTAAAACTTTCTGAAGTTCATTTCTGGAACATCCATCCATTATCTTCCACTTTATCATCTATTACGGTCACGGGGGGGAAGGGGGTTCCCCATGCCCATCCAGGGGAGAATGTTTCAGGCGCTGGGCAGATACACCCAGGACAGGGTGCCAATCTATCTCTGGGCACACACTCACTCACACAGACACACTCTATATATAGGGGCAATTTTATATAGTGCAATGTAGAGCAGGACAAAAGAGAATCTGGAGAAATCCAGCATAGCCACATGGGAGAACATGGAAACTCCACTCAGACTGGGATTTGGGAGGCGAACATGCTAAAATGTTCAAAAGTCATGCTCTAAATTTTTGTTTCTATAATCTGGTCAATATTAATAAATGTTTTTTTCAAAAAATGTATAATGAATGAACAAACAATGCAAAGTCAGGTTAAAATCCATCCATTCATTATTTCCCGCTTTATCCTCTATTAGGGTCGCGGGGGGTTCCCCATGCCCATCCAGGGGTTTGCCCATCCAACGTTTTGGGCGCTGGGCAGATACACCCAGGACAGGATGGCAATCTATCACTGGGCACACACTCACTCACACAGACACACTCTATATGGGGAAATTTGGAGAATTCAATTTACCTTGAATCCATGTTTTTTGGACTGCGGGAGGAAATCGGAGAACCCGGAGGAAATCCATGCAGACACAGGGAGAACATGGAAACTCCACACAGGTTGGGATTCGAACCGGGAATCCCCAGCACTGAGAGACCAATGTACTAACCATTAAGCCACTGTGCTGCCCCTTTACAAAGAACATTTTTCTTAAAATCATACCAAATATCACAATTAAAACATAATGTTGTCAACACCATGCTTTACGTTAGGTATGTTGTATTGTAAGTGGCATCTGTAAGCATTTTTTTGGCTATAAATCCAGATGTCTGGTCTATTTGTAGCACTTACTAGTTACTTATTTAAACAATATTTTTTCCTGCCACCCTGCTGTACAGACATCAGTCATAAAGACTTTTAAAGTTGTTCAGTGTCATTCATTCATTCATTCATCCATTATCTTCCGCTTTATCCTCTATTAGGGTCGCAGTGGGGTTCCCCATGTCCATCCAGGGGAGAACGTCTCGGGCGCTGAGCAGATACAACCAGGACAGGGCGCCAATCTATCACTGGACACACACTCACTCACACAAACACACTCTATAGGGGGCAATTTGGAGAATTCGATTGACCTTGATCCATGTTTTTGGACTGTGGGAGGAAACCAGAGAACCCGGAGGAAACCCATGCGGACACGGGGAGAACATGGAAACTCCACCCAGATGGGGATTCGAATCCGGGAATCCCTAGAGCTGAGAGGCGAACGTGCTAACCACTAAGCCACCGTGCCGTCGTTGTTCAGTGTTTGTATGTTAATTTCTAAGAGTAATGGTTGTACCATGTGACCCACAGGGAATCCGAGCAGATCCTAAAAAAAGCCGGCATGAGGCGCGTCCTGCTACTAGGCTCTGGTTACGTGTCTGGACCAGTGGTTGAGTATCTCACCAGGGATGCTGGTACTCAGGTCACAGTGGGTATGTACTTGTACTTTAATCCCAGCCTTACTGTTCTAAGAGAACAGCAACATCCTAAATAATCTGATCTCTTGTTGTTTCAGCATCGGTGCTTCTGAACCAGGCTGAGCAATTAGCTGCTATCTACCCCAACACCATTCCTGTGATGTTGGATGTGACCAGCCAGGAGAGTCACCTGGAGTCACTGGTCAAAGACCATGATCTGGTCATCAGGTAATACTACTCTTATTGTTTTCATTTTTATGGCCTTCCATCCATCCATTATCTTCCGCTTTATCCTCTACTAGGGTCATGGGGGGGTTCCCCGTGCCAAGGGAGAACGTTTCGGGCGCTGGGCAAATACACCCGGGACAGGTCGCCAATCTATTTCTGGGCACACTCACTCACACACAAACACTCTATATGGGGCAATTTGGAGAATTCAATTGATCTTAATCAATATTTTTGGACTGTGGGTAGAAACCCACAGGAATGAACCCGGAGGAAACACGGGGAGAACATGGAAACTCCACCCAGATTGGGATTCAAACCAGGAATCCCTAGCGCTCAGAAGCGAACGTGCTAACCACTAAGCCACCGTGCCGCCCTTTTTATGTCCTTATTTGTCGTTAATAAATATATCTGCTTTACATCAGGCATTAATGCCAATATGCCAAAATTTGGTGATTGGGGGTGCTGGGAAAATTGAAGTGACTCAGAACAAGATATCAACTTAAAAATGAATTCAAATGTTGAGGTTATTCAAATAATGCCAAGATAAAGACTATAATTATGCTTATAAGTTTTATTATAAAATTTTAGGACAGGGCACACTGGGAATGATTACATTTATTAAGTTACTGTTTTAATAGATCAGTCATTGCTGGAATACCTGCACATAACCATAGTGAAACATTAATGAGGTCAATTAGCATTTAGCTTTTATCCAAGCTGACTTACAAGTATCCCAGCTCGGTTGATATCAGAACACAGGGTTGAGTTCTGTTCGAATCCCAATCTGGGTGGAGTTTCCATGTTCTCCGTGTCCACGTGGGTTTCCTTCCACAGTCCAAAAACATGGATTCTTGAGGTAACTTGAATGCTCTAAATTGCCCCTTATAGAGTGTGTGTATCTTATAGAATATCTGCCCAGTGCTGAAACGTTCTCCCCTGGATGGGCATGGAGAATATATATGTATGGGGTTCCCCATGCCCATCCAGGGGAGAACGTTTCGGGCGCTGGGCAGATAGACCCAGGACAGGGCACCAATCCATCACTGGGCACACTCACTCAGAAACACGCGTTCATGGGGAGAACATAGAAACTCCACCCAGATTGGGATTTGAACCGGGATTCGAGCCACTATATATATATATATATATATATAGATATAGATATAGATATAGATAGATAGATAGATAGATAGATAGATTTATATATACATTTACATACACACATATATCAGTTTATAAGTTATGTTCTTGATATAAAGGATTTCAATTATATGTTTTTCTTATTAACTGCAGTGCATTATTTTAAATCTGGTGTGAACACTATTCATTAAATGCCCAACTACGTTGTGTATACTGTGTGTATAATTAATATATTTTCCCGTTCGGATTTTGTAGCATGCTGCCATATTCGTATCACCCTCTGGTGGCTAAATATTGCATCAGTAAGAAGGTGAACATGGTGACGGCCAGCTATCTGTCTCCAGCTATGAGGGACCTTCACGAAAGGTAATCCCCCATTTTGTGCCGCTTCCTGTTGGCATCTGTACCTGTGTGCTTCCATGACTCGATCGTGTTTTTTTTGCAGTGCTAAGGAGGCTGGCATCACCATAGTCAACGAGATGGGACTGGACCCTGGCATCGATCACATGTTGGCCATGGAGTGCATCGACCAGGCCAAGGCAGACGGTTGCACTGTAGGTATCGTGTGTTTGTGTTCGCTAGACGCCTGTGTTTATGGATATGTGTGATGGTGTGACATCACCATTGGTAGCAGGATTAACATGCGTGACAATCTTGGCTCATACGTCTTGCATGTTGAATCTGGTGTTTAGCCTTCCACATGGACTGCCATCCGTTCACTGAGGCTGTTGCCCCCCCCCCCCCCCCTCTTTTTTTTTCAGGTGGAGTCGTACAGCTCTTTCTGCGGCGGTATTCCCGCACCAGAATGTTCCGACAATCCACTCCGCTACAAGTTCAGCTGGAGTCCGTATGGAGTCCTGCAGAACACCATTAGCCCGGCCATCTATCTGAAGGACAATCAGGTACTGAGCACAGGATTTTTGGGGTGTTGAAGGATCTATTTTTATGCAATAAACTAATATTCATCTGTTTTACGTTAAAATGTTTCACGTTCAAAAGCTAAAACGTTCAAATGACGTCCTCTAAATTTTTGTTTCTATAATCTGTCAATATTAATAAATGTTTTTTCAAAAAATGTATAATGAATGAACAAACAATGCAAAGTCAGGTTAAAATCCATCCATCCATCATCTTCCACTTTATCCTCTATTAGAGTCGAGGGGGGGGGGGTTCCCCATGCTCATCCAGGGGAGAACGTTTTGGGCGCTGGGCAGATACACCCAGGACAAGACGCCAATCTATCACTGGGCACACTAACTCACAGACACACACACACACATTCTATATGGGGCAATTTGGAGAATTTAATTGACCTTGATCCATGTTTTTGGACTGTGCGACGAAACCGGAGAACCCCGCGGTTTCCTAAATACTAAGCCACTGTGCCGCCCCATGTCACAATATGCTTTTTTTTCACAAGGTTCTAGCACTGATAGTAGAACAAAAAAATGTGTCTGTGTGTGAGTGTGTACCCAATTATACGAATGTGAAGCAGGCAATTTGTTATGTAATTGACACGGCCGAAAAAAAAAAAAAAAAAAAAAAAAAACGGCTGTCTTTAAGGACCGGATTTTTTAATTGTAGCCCCTCCCAAAACAATTATGTGGACATTTAATTTAAATCGTACAAATTTTTTTAACCCCTGCTGTTCCGCGCTGTTTTGTCTAGGAAATAAAAGTGTCTTTGATACAATCCATCTATCCATTATGTTCTGCTTTGTCCTCTACTAGAGTCGTGGGGGGGTTCCCCATGCCCATCCAGGGGAGAAAGTTTCGGGCGCCAGGCAGATACACCCAGGACAGGGCGCCAATCTATCACTGGACACACACTCACTCACACCGACACACTCTATATGGGGCAATTTGGAGAATTCAATTGACCTTGATCCAAGTTTATGACTGTGGGAGGAAATCGGAGAACCCGGAGGAAACCCACACAGACACGGGGAGAACATGGAAACTCCACCCAGATTGGGATTCGAACCTGGCATCCCCAGCACTGAGTGGCCTATGTGCTAACCACTAAGCCACCGTGCCACCCAACTTTAAGAATTTTCTTTTACTTTATATTTCAGGCTCACAGTTGCAAAATCATTGTTTATGGCAAAAAATAATGAATCTATACAAATATGGGATTTTAGGTGTATTTTTGTGATTATTGATTTTGCAGATTCTCTTTTTTTCAAGGTGATCAGTATACCTCCTGGTGGCGCTCTCATGGAAGCCACAGTTCCCATGGATTTTCTGCCAGGATTTAATCTGGAGGGTTTTCCCAATCGAGACAGCACCAAATATGCGGAACCCTACGGCATCCAGTCAGCACACACACTGATCAGAGGGACTCTACGCTTTAAGGTAAATCCTTTAAAAGGATATCAGGAGGTGAAGCTCAGATGAGCGGCGTAGAGGCAGTGAAGCATGAGAAGGTTAAAATTCAAGCATTCAAGTGTTTCATTTGTCATTCCAACAAAATAAAGTACTGTACAGTATATGTGGAACTAGACAGCGTTCTCCAAGAACAAGGTGGTACACTAGGGTAACCAGATTCCAATTCACCAGATGTGGGACAATGTTTGTGTGGGACAATGTGGGACACCAATGCACTGCAAATGAAAACGTGTGTGTGTGTGTATGTGTATATATATATATACAGTGGGTTGCAAAAGTATTCATACCCCTTGAACTTTTCCATATTTTGTCACATTACAACCACAAACATAAATATATTTCACTGGAATTTAATGTGAAAGACCAACACAAAGTGGTATACAATTGTGAAGTGGAAGGAAAATTATACATGAATCAACATTTTTTTTACAAATAAAAAACTGAAAAGTGCGACGTGCAAAAGTATTCAGCCCCCCTGAGTCAATACTTTGTGGAGCCACCTTTTGCTCCAATTACAGCTGCAAGTCTTTTAGGGTATGTCTCCACTAGCTTTGCACTCTAGTGACTGAAATTCTTGCCCATTCCTCCTTGCAAAACAGCTCAAGCTCAGTCAGATGGATGGAGAGCGTTTGTGAACACAGTTTTGAGATCTTGCCACAAATTCTCAATTGGGTTTAGGTCTGGACTTTGACTGGGCCATTCTAACACATGAATATTCTTTTTTTTAAACCACTCCATTGTAGCTCTGGCTTTATGTTTAGGGTCGTTGTCCTGCTGGAAGGTGAACCTCCGCCCCAGTCTCAAATCTTTTGCTGACTCCAACAGGTTTTCTTCCAAGATTTCCCTGTATTTGGCTCCATCCATCTTCCCATCAACTTTGACCAACTTCCCGGTCCCTGCTGAAGAGAAGCACCCCCAGAGCATGATGCTGCCACCACCATATTTGACAGTGGGGATGGTGTTTTTCAGAGTGATGTGCAGTGTTATTTCTCCGCCACCACACATAGCGTTTTGCATTGTGGCCAAAAGTTCAATTTTGGTCTCGTCTGACCAAAGCACCTTCTTCCACATGTTTGCTGTGTCCTCAACATGGCTTCTGGCAAACTGCAAACGGGAACTTCTTATGGTTTTCTTTTTAACAATGGCTTTCTCCCTTGCCACTCTTCCATAAAGACCACATTTGTGTAGTGCACGACTAATTGTGTTCCTGGTGGACAGTTTCCCCCACCTGAGCTGTGGCTCTCTGCATTTCATCCAGAGTCACCATGGGCCTCTTGGCTGCCTCTCTGATCAGTGATCTCCTTGTTCAGCCTGTAAGTTTAGGTGGACGGCCTTGTCTTGGCAGGTTTACTGTGGTGCCATACTCTTTCCATTTCCGGATGATGGATTGAACAGTGCTCCGTGAGATGTTCAAAGCTTTGGAAATCTTTTTATAACCTAAGCCTGCTTTAAACTTCTCCAAAACCATATTCCTAACCTGTCTGGTGTGTTCTTTGGACTTCATGATGCTGTTTGCTCCCCAATATTCTCTTAACCAACATCTGAGGCCGTCACGGAGCAGCTGTATTTGTACTGAGATTTAGATTACACACAGGTGGACCCTTTTGAGTCATTAGCACTCATCAGGCAACTTCTGAATGCAATTGGTTGCACTCAGGGAAAAGGGGGCTGAATACTTTTGCACGTCGCACTTTTCAGTTTTTTATTTGTAAAAAAAATGTTGATTCATGTATAATTTTCCTTCCACTTCACAATTGTATACCACTTTGTGTTGGTCTTTCACATTAAATTCCAGTGAAATATATTTATGTTTGTGGTTGTAATGTGACAAAATATGGAAAAGTTCAAGGGGTATGAATACTTTTGCAACCCACTGTATATATATATATATGCACGTGTACAAGTAACCAGAATACATTTCTCTAATGTACTTTATCTGGGTTTGAATCTTGTTTGGGTTTTTGATTTTTGACATTGTCAGCGTCGTTTCACGTCGTATTTACATAAAAATGAATCAGACAACCGACTCACAAAACTTTATCAGACTCGCCTTGCACTGGTTTCACCCAGGGGTGGATAGTCTTTGTTGTAGCTGAATTTTGTTTTTTTAACTGTACCGCTCGTGTTTATCTCTCTTTCCTTCAGTTCTCATGCTGCATGCCGCTGCTGTTCTGATTTGCATTGTTTGTGTTGGTGGGCGCGCCCTTAACACGCGTCAGCGTTCCTGATTAGTTGACATTCAAACAGCCCGCCTCTCCCCCGATAACAGAAAACACCACCATCTAATGGCAGATTATAAAACACACGTTTAAAAAAAAAAACTGAAGAACAAATTCTGATTTTCAATAACAATGCGGGACAACGTCTCAATTTGCGGGACGCGTGAAAAGTAACGAAATTGCGGGACTGTGCGGGACATCTGGTCACCCTATGCTACACATAACAGCATAAAACAACATAAAACACCAGCATCAATATAAATACAGGACAATGCACAGTACAATAAACATCCAAGTAATGGGGAGGGATAGTATGCAGTAGGGGTGAGCTGCAATATTCGCTGATTCGACAATTCGATTCGGAGAACCGTAGTCGACTATGTCAACCTCATAGTCGAAATATACCATTTTGACCACATGGGGGTGTCCATGGCTGCTGCTAAGCATTAGTTTTTACATGGAATGTCTTTGTTTTCGTTATATATATATATATAGCCTTTTGTCAAATAAAATCATCCTGGTTTTTAGGTTTTTTTTTAGGTTTTTCCTTTGAAGTGGAAAAAAGTCCAGAACGGGGATCCCATTTACGGTGCTCTAGAAAAACAAGTAAAATATTAAAAAATATATTTTTTAAAAACCACGCTTATAGCGCCATCTTGTGGTGAAATTTTAACTGATTCGACTATCAGTCGACTATAGGGAAAATCTGACGAATCAGATTCGACTATGAAAATCCTTTGTTGAATACACCCCTAGTATGCAGTAAACATTAGGTGAGTATGTAAACAGTAAAACATTTAGTGATGAGAGGGATGTCATGTCACTCCATTACTCCTCTCTACATTTACATTTGGTCATTTATCAGAAGCTTTTATCCAAAGCGACTTACAAGGTGAGCACAGGGTTCATCACAACATCCCCGGAGCAATGAGGGTTAAGGGCCTTGCTCAAGGTCCCACACTGGTTACTTTGGACCTGGGATTTGAACCCCCAACCTTCAGATTGATAGCCCAACGCCCTAACCACTGAGCTATCTTGCCCTACCTCTCCTCTCTCTCCATTGGCTCCTTGTAGCTGCGGCATTCAGTACAAGTCACTGACTCTGACCTACAGGACAATCTCTGGATCTGCCCCCTCTTACCTTCACTCTATCTTTTCAAAATGCACTCTGACTCATTCTCTTCGCTCCAGTGATGATCGCCGCCTGGTGGTTCCACCTCACAGAGGAACTAATTCTCACTCCGTGGCGTTCACCACTGCAAAATGATGGAACCATCTTCCCAACTCTGTCCACAAGGCAGAATCACTAGGCAGTTTTAAGAAACTACTGAAAACGCATCTTTTTAACAAATACCTGTTGTAAAAAAAAGGGGGGGGGGGGGGCACAGCATCAAATAACAATTTAATGATTTTACAGTGTAGTTGGTTTTCTTCATAACTTCTGACTTGTAGCTCTCATTTGTAAGTTGCTTTGGATAAAAGCATCTGCTAAATGACTCAATGGAAATGTAGGGAACAGTGCGGTGCCCCCTAGTGGTGTGAGCCACATAAGATGTCCATGGTTATAAATGTTAAAGAGTTTGTAGTAGCAGCAGTTATTTATAGATGTGCAAAGAATTGTGTGCAACGTGATAAAAGTAACACTGTAAGGTGTGACCCAAAGAAATTAAAAAAACTTGGAGAGGAAGAACAATTTCAGACGATGAACTTGCATCGAACCCTGATATCATTTTCCTGCTGAATTTGGACTCGATTAAACCTGCTGTGATGTTGAATGTCTGTGTTTCCTGCAGGGGTTCTCCAAAGCCATGAGCAGCTTTGTAAAACTTGGCCTGATCAACACAGAGCCGTGCCCGATGCTGGAGCACACTGCCAATCCTGTCTCCTGGGTAACCACAGCAGTTCCAAAAAACACATTAATGGGTTTGGGTTTAATATTAATCCATCCATTATCTTCCGCTTTGTCCTGTACTAGGGTCATGGGGGAGGGGGGGTTCCCCATGCCCATCCGGGGAGAACATTTCGGGCGCTGGGCAGATACACCCAGGACAGGGCGCCAATCTATCACTGGGAACACACTCACTCACACAAACACACTATATGGGGCAATTTGGAGCATTTAATTTACCTTTATCCATGTTTTTGGACTGTGGGAGGAAACCGGAGAATCCGGAGGAAACCCACGCGGACACAGGGAGAACATGGAAACTCCACCCAGATTGGGATTCGAACCTGGAATCCCTAGCGCTGAGAGGAGAACATGCTAACCACTAAGTTTAGTGCAGTAAAACACAACCGGCATCCGGTATTGGCATGTTGGCTAATGTGGGTGTGCCAGACCCCGACACATGAGACACATGAGAACCACCGCTGGCAAATTATTTTTAATTTAAAAATTAAACCGCATTAAAATTATCCTCGTAAAAACAATATATAATCTGTTCAGGTTTGAATCCCAATCTGGGTGGAGTTTCCATGTTCTCCCCGTGTCTGCCTGGGTTTTCTCCGGGTTCTCCGGCTTCCTTCCACAGTCCAAAGATATGGATTCATGCTTAATTGAATACCCGAAATTGCCCCCTTAGTGGTTAGCATGTTCTCCTCTCAGCTTTAGGGATTCCCAGTTCGAATCCCAATCTTTGTGGAGTTTCCATGTTCTCCCCGTGTCCGTGTGGGTTTCCTCGGGGTTCTCCGGTTTCCTCCCACAGTACAAAAACATGGATCAAGGTCAATTAAATTCTCCAAATTGCCCCAAATAGAGTGTGTTTGTGTGAGTGAGTGTGTGTCCGTGTGGGTTTCCTCCGGGTTCTCCGGTTTCCTCCCACGGTACAAAAACATCAAGGTCAATTAAATACTCCAAATTGCCACAGAGAGAGTGTGTGTGTGTGTATGTGTGTGTGTGTGTGTGTGTGCGCGCGCGCCCCAGTGATGGATGGACGCCCTGTCCTGGGTGTATCTGCCCAGGGCCTGAAACGTTCTCCCCTGGATGGGCGACCCTAGTAGAGGAAAAAGCGGAAGATAATGGATGTTTTAATGATGATGATGATGATGATGATGATGATGTACCTCTGTCCGGTCCACAGAAAGCTCTCCTATGTAAGCACCTCGGCTTATCATCTAATATCAGCAGTGAGTCTTTTGAGGAATCTGTGTTTAATCAGGTTGGAAGGGACGAGTTCAGGATGCAGACGCTCCGCTGGTACGTACTGAGATGAGACTACAAAACAGTACTGATGCTGTAAAGTTTGTTTGGAATCTGGTATTGCTATTGGGACTCGTTTAAGGTCCGTGTTGGGTTTGCAGGTTTGGTATGTTGAGTGACGATCCGGTACCTCAGGCTGACACCATCCTAAATGCACTCGCTAAACATCTGGAGAGCAAACTTTCATTTGGTGAGATATAATTCCCATCGTTATGTATTTCACCATCAGCCCTACAACGTAGTAGTAATTGAAATGTAGTAGTAAACATAGTAATTTTTTAATCAGGTAAAGGAGAGAGAGATCTGGTCGTCATGAGGAATGATGTTGGTGTCAGACACCCAACAGGAGAACTGGAGATGAAGCATATTAGCCTGGTGGTGTACGGAGATGCCAATGGCTTCTCGGCCATGGCCAAGACCGTGGGTTACCCTGCTGCTATTGCAGCTCGTATGGTCCTGGACGGTAAGGGTTTACATTTATTGTGATGTGCGAATGTATTGTAAAAGCAAAGTCGCTAATAAACTTGTCTTCCGCAATGAGTCAGGTTTTTAAAGTGAACACTGATCGCTGAGTAACAGGTTTCCAGTGTCTCTAACAATCAAATATTACAGAATACAGTTTCCAAAATGCACCGGCAAAAGAATGTATCGTATATTTATACCATTATCTGACAGTATGGTAATGAGAACCACTGGTATAGCGGATCAGGTGATCGTACTATATTGACTGATGAATTTGTCATGTATTGTTTAGAAAAACACTGTTATATCGCTGGTTTTTATTTCTCTGTCTAATTCAAGAAGACTTTGTCATTCACGTAACATTTGGTACATGAAATGTAAACAATATATATATATATATATATATATATATATATATATATATATATATATATATATATATATATATATATATATATATATATATATATATATATATATATATATATATGGGGCGGCACGGTGGCTTAGTGGTTAGCACGTTCGCCTCTCAGCGCTAGGGATTCCCGGTTCAAATCCCCATCTGGGTGGAGTTTCCATGTTCTCCCAGTGTCCGCGTGGGTTTCCTCCGGGTTCTCCGGTTTCCTCCCACAGTCCAAAAACATGGATCAAGTTAATTGAGTTCTCCAAATTGCCCCATATAGAGTGTGTCTGTTTGAGTGAGTGTGTGCCCAGCGATGGATTGGCGCCCTGTCCTGGGTGTATCTGCCCAACGCCCGAGACGTTCTCCCCTGGATGGGCATGGGGAACCTCACCGCGACCCTAATAGAGGATAAAGCGGGAGATAATGAATGAATGAATATATATATATGAGGCACGGTGGCTTAGTGGTTAGCATGTTCTCCTCTCAGCGCTAGGGATTCTGGTTCGTATCCCAATCTGGGTGGAGTTTCCATGTTCTCCCCGTGTCAGCGTTTTTTCATTTTTTTCCGAACCCGGTTTTTCCGGGTTCTCCTGTTTGCTCCCACAGTCCAAAAACATGTATCTACCCAGCCCCCCCCACGACCCTAGTAGAGGATAAAGCAGAAGCTAATGGGTGGATATATGTCTGTTAGACGTGTCTCAGTGTTTATGGGAGTGTCTGTTGATTTAGGTGGAGTTTAAGAGAGTTGTTTCCATTTCTCTGTCTAATATGAACCCATTTGTATTGTGTTGCTTGTCAGGCGAACTGAACACCAAAGGACTCGTGGTTCCACTTACTAAGAACATCTATGCTCCTGTCCTGAAGAAGCTTCAGCAGGAAGGTCTGCACTACACCACCAAAAGCACGGTCATGGACTAATCACACCGGCTTCATCAGAACTCCGACTGAAACCTCGATCATGTAACCAAGAGTCCTGCATACTCATTTTATTTTTTTCATATTAATATTGGCAGTGTGTGTGGAGCAGTGAACGCCACACTCTACACTCTGTTCCTCCAAATGTTCTGAAAGGCTTTATGATCAATACAATAATTTTAATTTAGATCGAAGTTAAGACAGAGCCCTGCACAAATAAAGATTCTTTTATTTTGTTAACTACATCTACATTTTTAAAAGCATTACTTTTCAAAATATATTGTGTAAAATGGGCAAAAGAGTTTAAATAGACAGGAGTGTGTGTATATATATATATATATATATATATATATATATATATATATATATATATATATATATATATATATATATATATATACAGTATATTGTCATTTTTGATAAAGGAATTGCGGTGTCCTGTAATTAGCTCTGACGCCAACAGCATTCTCATTTTCTTCATTTTAATATTTTCAGTGTGTGTAGTAGCAGTGAACAGCACATATTCTGAAATTCAGGCTTCATTATGAGTCCAGTTGAAAAATTAGGGCAGAGCCTTGTGCAAATATAGTCTTTTTTTTCTTAACTACATCTAGATTTTTAAAAGTAAAACATATTGTGTAAAATAGACAAACTAGTTTAAATAGACAGGAGTATTTATCTTTTTATTTATTTATTTTTTTTTTTGGTCATATTCGATAAGGGAACTGCGGTGTCTTGTACCGAGCTCTGACACCAACAGCATTCTCATTTCAATCATTTTAATATTTGTGTTTGTGGAGGGGCAAAGTGTAGCGTGGGGGCGGCACGGTGGCTTAGTGATTAGCGTGTTCTCCTCTCAGCGCAAGGAATTCCTGGTTTGAATCCCAATCTGGGTGTTCTCCCCGTTTCCGCGTGGGTTTCCTCCGGGTTCTCCGGTTTGCTCCCACAGTCCAAAAACATGGATCAAGGTCAACTGAATTCTCCAAATTGCCCCATATAGAGTGTGTTTGTGTGAGTGAGTGTGTCCAGTGATAGATTGGCACCCTGTCCTGGGTGTATCTGCCCAGCGCCCGAAACGTTCTCCCTGGATGGGCATGGGGAACCCCACCGCGACCCTAATAGAGGATAAAGCGGGAGATAATGAATGAATGAGTATAAATAGACTATTATTAGTATAAATAGGAGTATTTATCTTTTTAGTGTGTATATGTGTGTGTGTAGCAGTGAACGCCACACTCTACACTTCATCCATCCATTATCTTCCGCTTTATCCTCTAGTAGGGTTGCGAGGGGGGTTCCCATCCACGGGAGAACGTTTCAGCCGCTGGGCAGACACACCCAGGACAGGACGCCAATCTATCACTGGGCACACTCTCACTCACACACACACAATCTATGTGGGGCAAATTGGATAATTCAATTGACCTTGATCCATGTTTTTGGACTGTGGGAGGAAACCGGAGAACCCGGAGGAAACCCACGCGGACACGAGGAGAACATGGAAACTCCACCCAGATTGGGATTCGAACCGGAAATCCCTAGTGCTGAGGAGAACATGCTAACCACTAAGCCACCCCCACTCTACACTGTTCCTCCAAATATTCAGTAATTCTGACTTTCTGGCTTTATCATTATTATCATTTATGATTTTATCTAACTTTAGTCCAATTGTTTTAAAATTTAGAATGAAGCTTTAAAGGTTTAGGTAATTAACCACGTCCACATTTTTAAAACATGTTGTGTTAATATAGACAAAATAGTTTAGATTTAAATGATCTAAAGTATGTGAACCCCCGTGATTTTTCTGTATGTTTTGTCATATTTAATAAGAGAACTGCGGTGTCCTGTACAGAACTCTGACACCAACAGCATTAAACACTGTACCTGAGAACCAGGCCCTTATTTAAAATCTGTATAAATATCATGCTGGGTGAAGAAGATGGGATGGGCTTATGGGTACTTGGTAATGTTCAGAATGCTTGTAAGAAAAGCTGAGATTTCACTGATGTGCCTCTATAAGTAGCATTATTTCTGCTGCCGATGCGTTAATAAAACGATATCGTTTACTTGAATGACAATGTTATTAAGCTCAACCTGAGGTCAGCAATTTGTGACTGTTACATACTATTTATTAGCACCATATTTTTTTGCAATAGAAACCAACTCTGTACCACGAGTGAACATGGTATATGAATTTTGCTCCGATAGTATTGGCGACACAAAACTAACTGTATTCCATGTACTGTTTTGCACTTTGCGAAATGAAGCACTTATTTTGGTATTCGTTAATGAAATGTTAGTATTAATGAAACCTCAACACGTTGCAACTGAGCCATAAAAGCTAAATGTCAAAAAAATGTTCCCCAGATTTGTTTTGTTACAGTAATAAGCTCATTAAAATGTTTGTTGACTCCCGGAGTTTGATTGTTTCTGTCTCCACCATCCTGACATTTTACATAGAAACATTTGAAAGATGTTTTAATGTTCAGAAGAATCTCTGTTTGGTCACGTGCTGGTATTCAGACGTCTATCTTTATCTTTAATCAAATATTTGGACCTTAAGACTGTAATCTAAACAGTTTCTGCAACTTGTATTCGGTCATTTACTTAATTTTAAGTCTTGTCTTCTTTATAAGACGTTACTTATTCTTATTTTTCTTGTCTTCATCTTATAAATGAGGGTGAATGTGTGGGTTCGTGTGTGTGTTCTCTATACAAATCACACCGGAGGTCTATATACTCTTTACAACCACAAAGAAGCATCTCGAGATGTTTCACCACCTCTACATGGTTCCAGCAGCAACACCAGTGATTGGTGGCCAAGAGTAATGAGTGCTGTTATGCGCAAGGGAACTTATATTTACGTGATGTTTAGTTGGTATTCATTGAGTCATTATCCATCCATCCATTATCTTCCGTTTTATCCTCTATTAGGGTCGCGGGGGGGTTCCCCATTCTCCCCATGCCCATCCAGGGGAGAACGTTTTGGGCGCTGGGCAGATACACCCAGGACAGGGTGTCAATCTATCACTGGGCACACTCTATATGGGGCAATTTGGAGAATTCAATTGACTCGATCCATGTTTTTGGACTGTGGGAGGAAAACGGAGAACCCGGAGGAAACCCATGTGGACCATGTGGAATCCCTAGCGCTGAGAGGAGAACATGCTAACCACTAAGCCCTCATTGCATCATTATCTTCCACTTAATCCTCTACAAGGGTTGGGGGTGGGGGGTTCCCCATGCCCATCCACTTGAAAATGTTTCAGGCGCTGGACAGAGAGAACTGCAAACTATCAATGGGATACTCCCACACACAAACACACACTATATGGGGCAATTAAGAGCATTCAATTTATTTGAATCCATGTCTTTGGCTTGTGGGTCAACCCGGAGAACCAGCAGGAAACCCACATGGACACGGGGAAAACAGAAATTCCACCCACATTGGGATTCGAACCCGAAATCCCCAGCGCTGAGAATCGAACGTGCTAACCAATAAGCCAGCTTTACACCTGTTTAGTTATGTTTGGTGTATTTTTTTCCATCTCAGTTTGTTAAATGAAGTTTCTCTTCTCAAAAAATCCAGCAAGAAGGTCTGCTAAAGGTAAACGTAATGTAACCTCAGCCTCGTCTGGCATAGTATTATTAAAATGCACACCGTGAAGCCCTCTCATCAGTGCACAACCACATTAAAGCATCTTAGAAATGTATTACCACCTCGGCGCGTTTGTTTGATGGTCTGACGAGCGTGTGGCTGTAATTAAAGCCTCGTATCCTACCCGTCTTTTTGACACTCATCAAAAAAACCATGCTGCTTCGGCTCAGTACCAACTGGTGGGCCGGTTCTAAGTAGGCCACCAAGCTTAGGATAATTGGGTTTGTAATTATTTAAAGTCAAAATGCAAATGAAGGCAACATTGCGGTCAAGACGGTGTCTAGCCGTTTGACCTATATTCCCCGCATATGTGGCTTTTCGTGTCTTAGACTGGATTAGAAGCGGAATAATTAATGAAGCACGATTCTTGGGCTGGATTAGGCCGTGAGTTATCGTCTTTGTAAGGAAAGACCAACCCAAGATGCTGTAATTGTTTATTTTAAAGTCTTTAAGTATGCCTTAAGAAAGGGCTTACATTACCCCCTCCCTCCACACACACACACACACACACACTTCCACCGGGGCCCCTTAAGACTGGTCCTGGCGTGAGCGTCATGCTTGGCTGAGTTGCGCTGTTGCTTAGGTTAAGCAGGGCTGAGTGCGAAAGGTTGAGACCCTTTCTGACTTTAAGCAGGATGATGCAGATTGAAGTGTGTCAGCAAACCCAGACGCAAGTGTGCAGCGCCACAAACTACCCAGCGTCCCAAGCCTGCTCTGAACATAATTTTGCCCCGGGGGTCGAGAGACAATATGATGGAAGCAGGTCCTGTTAGGAGCAAATGTCATCATTTCTTACCACCAATTAAAATTAGAAATATTTATGTAAATGGGACGGCATGGTGGTTTATGGTTAGCACGTTCGTCTCTCAGCGCTGAGGATTCCATGTTCGAATCCCAATCTGGTTGGAGTTTCCATGTTCTCCCCGTGTCCGCATGGGTTTCCTCCGGGTTCTCTGGTTTCCTTTTATTGTCACAAAGCAGCTTTACAGAATGAAAAGCCTTCAAACCCCCAAAGAGCAAGCCGAAGCGACAGTGGCAAGAAGAAACTCCCTGTTTTGTTATTTTAAGGAAGAAACCTTGGGAGGGCCAAGACTCAGTGGGGAACTCATCCTCCTTGAGCGGCTGGTCAGCATCAACAGTGTAGGACAGCTATGTACAGATAGTGTCGAGATTGGGTGACTATATTTAAGAAATGGAAAAACTCTAACAACTGGAAAACTATATGTAAGTTCATTAAGGGGGTCCTGCAGGACCGCCAGTTCAATTAATATCCAGGTTCCATCCAGGGATCAAGGTCAATTGAATTCTCCAATTGCCCCATATAGTGTGTATTTGTGTGTGTGTCTGTGTGAGTGACTGTGTCCAGTGATAGATTGGCGTCCTGTCCTGGGTGTGTCTGCCCAGTGCCAGAAACGTTCTCCCCTGGATGGGCATGGGGAGCCCCCTCCGCGACCCTAGTAGAGGAGAAAGCGGGAGATAATGGATGGAAGTGTAATTGTGTGTGTAGTGGAGGTGTGATGAACGTGCTGTCGTGGAACATCATAACACTTTTTTTTAATCAAAAATCCTCAAAAGATTAGAACCCAGACCTGAATTCAGACCAATTATTCCAGAATAAAAATCATTAGGTTTATTTACAAGCGAGCTCATACATCAAGAGATGCAAAAACATACAAATCACTCCAGAAAACACAGTTCGATTTGAGTTTATTATAGTTGAATAAAACCTCATGTAAAGAAGAAACAGTGAATACAGAGCATCAGTATGGTTTATGTTGATGAGTCTAAAGTATTAAAATACCATTGTTATATCATACAGTGTAAGAACTACAGCAGTGGAATATAAAAATCTACATTTATAAATAGAAATTTGGTCCATTGGTCTGTAATATTTACAAATTAGAATATTATTCCATTGGAAACGGACTAAAAAACAGGCTTAATATTTACATCTTCATAAAAAACAATGTGGTTCATGACTACACGCTACAAAAGTTAAAACAGTTTACTACTAAACACACAGAATCAAGACTGAATATAAGAGCTGTATTCGAACCGTTTCACTTCACTGTCCTCATCCAGGTTTGAACTCTTGCCTCTTTAGACGCGTGTTTTCGTTTATATATCCAGACCAGCATTTGTGAGGTCAGAAGGTCCAGGCTTAAGTTATATACACGCATGGCAACAGGCTGAATGGAACGCTTATACGATTGAGAGTTGTGACCTAACAACTTTGTCCATATAACGTAGAAACAGCACACACTGTTTGTCAGGTGTGAGCAAGAAAAGACAATCTGTACCAAAGTTGTACTGGAAACTTCACCTTAATCCTCTCTTAGGGTCGCGGGGGGGTTCCCAATACCCAACCAGGGGAGAATGTTTTGGGCGCTGGGCAGATACACCCAGGACAGCGTGCCAATCTATAGGTGGGCACACTCTTACTCACACATATACACATAAACATACTCTATATGGGGCAATTTGGAGACTTCAATTGACCTTGATCTATGTTTTTGGACTGTGGGAGGAAAGAACCACGGAAGAAACCACGCAGACAAGGGAAGAACATGAAAACTCCACCCAGATTGGGATTCGAATAGGGAATCCCCAGCGCTGAGAGGAGAACATGCCAACCACTAAGCCCAATACGGAGATTTATTACCCATCCATCCACTATCATCCGCTTTATCCTCTATTAGGGTTGTGGGGGGGTTCCCCATGCCCATCCAGGGGAGAACGTTTCGGGCGCTGGGCAGATACACCCAGGACAGGATGCCAATCTATCACTGGACACACACTCACTTACACAGACACACTCTATATGGGGTAATTTGGAGAACTTAATTGACTTGCGCCATGTTTTTGGACTGTGGGAGGAAACCGGAGAACCCGGAGGAAACCCACACAGACACGGGGAGAACTCCACCCAGATTGGGATTCAAATAGGGAATCCCTAGTGCTGAGAACATGCTAAACACTAAACCACCATGCCGCAGAAATGAAGATTTACTACCATTAAATATAAAACTACAATAAGCTGCAGTGATTATAGAATCACAATTTAAGGCTTTCCTTTGCACTGATCCAGGTTTTTTACATCCATCCATTATCTTCTGCTTTATCCTCTACTAGTGTTGCGGGGGGTGGGGGGTGGTCCTCAGGTCCATCCAGGGGAGAACATTTCGGATGCTAGGCAGGATGCCAAGGATCTATCGCTGGCCACACACAAGCACACACTATATGGGGCAATTTAGAGCAATCAATTGACCTTGATTCCATGCTTTTGGACTGTGGGAGGAAACCGGAGAACCCCTAACTGATAAATCAATTTAAATCTAATTAAATGTCAACTATTTTGTTAATTCATTAATTGTTTGTAATTACTGTATAAAGAATAAAAACTGAAGTCTTTGATTTCGGCTGCTAGAAAGAATATTTTAAGGTGATAAAGTGATTTTTATTTTGCCTACTGAGTATACACACAGAGGAATTTGTCCTCCACATTTAACCCATCCGTGCAGAACACACACATACACACACACTGAAGAAGTGAGCACATGTGCCCAGAGCAGTGGACAGGCGTCTTGCTCAAGGGCACTTCAGCCATGGTACTTGGTGGGACCGGGAATTGAACCTGAGAACTTCAGGTCAAAAGGCTGGTTCCTTAACCACAAGCCCATAACTGCCCCAATTCTAACATATTGTCCTTAGAGAGACAATGACTGATGTTTCTATACCTGTGTTTTGAGTTTGGAGAATCCTGTCTTCAGTCCTCATTGTGTCCATTCATGTATCCTCCACATTTTTGTATTTTTTTTTAATATATAAAAAAGAATTATTCAGACCAGGGTGGCACGGTGGCTTAGTGGTTAGCATGTTCTCCTCTCAGCGCTGGAGAATTCCGGTTTGAATCCCGATCCAAACCCCCCCCCTGACCCTAGTAAGGGATTAAGCACCTCTCAGCGCTGGGGATTCCAGGTTCGAATCCCATGGAGTTTCCATGTTCTCCCTGTGGGTTTCCTCCAGGTTCTCCTGTTACCTCGCACAACCCAAAAACCATGGATTCAATTAAAAGGTGAAAGCTCTAAATTGCCCCTGTTCAGTCTGTGCGTCTATCTGAGTGAGTGTGTGCCCAGTGATAGATCAGCGCCCTGTCCTGGGTGTATCTGCCCAGCGCCCGAGACGTTCTGGATGGGCATGAGGAACCCCCCCGCGACCCTAGTAGAGGATAAAGCATAAGATAATGGATGAGGAATGAATTTTTTTTTAATGGACAGGTTAACCGGCACTGGAAGTAATGTGCAGTCTGACATCATTGTCATCCATTCATCCATTATCTTCCACTTCATCCTCTACTAGGGTCGGGGGGGGGGGGCTCCCATGCCCATCCAGGGGAGAACGTTTTGGGCACTGGGCAGATACACCCAGGACAGGACGCCAATCTATCACTGGGCACACACTCACTCACTCACTCAAACACACTCTATATGGGGCAATTTGGAGCATTTCATTGACCTTGATCCATGTTTTTGGACTGTGGGAGGAAACCGGAGAACCCGGAGGAAACCCACGCGGACACGGGGAGAACATGGAAACTCCATCGAGATTGGGATACGAACCTGCCGAGAGGAGAACATGCTAACCACTAAACCATCGTGCCCAATACCATTGCCATTTAGTCTTAAAATTTGAATTATAGAGAAAACAGGCTCATTTGACCTCAGAAGCAGAGAACTTTTCGAACAATTAGGCCAGAGAATAAATATCGATTCGATTAGTCTGTTGTTAGTAAGTGAGTAAAGTCGATGTGACGCACAAAGGCACACGCATGAGTGTTCTGCAGACTCGCTGTTTGAAAGCTCCGACAGATAAAACACAGCAGCTGAAGATGGAGACTGTTAAAGCCGGCGCAGCGATGCTCACACCAGAGCTTCCAGACTCTCCGTGGTACCTGAGGGAGCTCCCGGGACTGTGGCATTGTTTTCACCAGACTGAAGGGCTTGCTCATCTTCTTGAGCCCCAACCAGACTCAGAATGGCTTTGTAGAGGAAATGGTACTGTTCCTGTAAACAGAACCGTGAGTTCCGTTTCAAAACATAAACAACCTTAATTCCGAGTGAAAGGAGAGAACTTACAATGTCAGTGAAGATCCCAGGTCTCATCAGGTTCATCATTTTGGCTACCAGGTAAACATCCACACAGCCGTCAGCCTCCAGCTGCTGAACCAAGGTGTAGAGGGCGCAGAAGGTGCCAGCTGTCACTCCTCCATACCTGCACACAGAAACATTCATCCATCCCATCCATTATCTTTTCATTCATTCATTATCTTCCACTTAATCCTATATTAGGGTCGTGGGGGGGTTCCCCATGCCCATCCAGGGGAGAACGTTTCGGGCGCTGGGCAGATACACCCAGGACAGGGCGCCAATCTATCACTGGGCACCCATTATCTTATGCTTTATTTAATTTTTTTCCGTTCTGGGCGGCATGGTGTCTTAGTGGTTAACACGTTTGAATCCCAATCTGGGTGGAGTTTCCATGTTCTCCCCGTGTCCACGTGGGTTTCCTCCAGGTTCTCCGGTTTCCTCCCACAGTCCAAAAACAAACCCAAGGTCAATTCATTCATTCAATGTCTTGGGTCTCTACTACTCTATTTCTACTAGGGTCATGGGGGGGTTCAAGGGGAGAACATATCGGGCCCAAAATCTATTGCTGGCCACACCCAATCACAGTGACACACAAGCACACACTACATGGGGCAATTTAAAGCTTTCAATTGACCTTGAATCCATGTTTTTGGACAGTGAGAGGAAACCCACGTGGACACGGGAAAAACATGGAAACTCCCAAATTGGGATTCGATCCAGGAATCCCTAGCCTTTCATTCCACAGTCCAAAAACATTGATCAAGGTCAACTGAATTCTCCAAATTGTCCCATATAGAGTGTGTGTGTGTGTGTGTGTGTGTGTGCGTGCACAGCGATAGATTGATGCCCTGTCCTGGGTGTATCCGCTAACCACTACGCCACAATGCCAGCCCTTAATCATATGTTTAATACTTTATTGCTGTGCAATCTGTTTTTCATATCGTCTTCCCCTCTGTATTATAAGCCATGTACATAATTGAGTAGTTCAATATTCTATTTTATTTTAGTTTTATTTTTGTATATACACTGAGCTCTATTTCTATTATATTTTATTCTTTTTAAAGTACTTCTTGTATTAGATACATTTCGCGTATCTATAACGTATCTATATCTATACTGTCACTTCTTCTGCAAAGAAATGTGAATTTCCCCCCAATTGTGGGACCAATAAATTATTATCTTATCTATAAAGTGCATCTACAACTGATCAAAATAACCCTAATATAGTGGGCATTTCTAAAAACTTGGAAGCTTCATCCCTCTTTGGTCATGATTACTTTACATGTAACATTAATAAGGATGAAAACATACTCATCATGTACAACCATGGGCCCATCTGTAGTAGCTCGACCCCCCCGGATCACGTCAATCAGCTCAAAGGTCTTACTGATGGGGCTGTCAGGATTTGGCCAGTGAGGGGGGCGGTAGTGCCTCACCTCCAGAACGTAGTCATCCTAAAACACATCAACATACAGAGATTATAACTCATACAGTCAGAAAAACCAGTGTGTGTGTCCATGTGTTCACTGTTCCAAATATTGATTTTTTAAAAATTCCATAACCAAAACTGAACATTTTTATATGTAATATATAAATATTTATACATAAAATATAGTTTGTGTTTTTAATAGCAGGTTTTCCATCCTTTTGTAAGTTTGTTTACGAAGTGGTGGAATAAAAAAATCCAATTAAAAAAATGTACCAACTAAATTACTTCCAAGTAAACAAGAACCGTTGTTTCTTATCAAGTCCAGGTAATTTATTTATATAGCGCTTTTTACAATAGTATATTTACAGAGTTAAAAGCTTGAAACGCTTTAACTAAAAGCCAAAGCCAAACAAAGCCAAAGCCAGTAAGCTGAAGACAAAACTCCCTGTTATGTTGTTATTTTAAGGAAGAAACCTTGGGAGGAGTTTGGGAAGACTCAGTGGGGACTCATCCTCCTTGAGCGGCCGGCAGCATCAACAGTGTGGGACAGCCATGTTCAAGTAATTTATTTATAGAGCACTCTTTACAATAGTACATTGTCACAAAACAGAGCGGCCGGCAGCATCAACAGTGTAGGACAGCCATGTACAGATTGTGTGGTGATCAGGTGACCTGTATTTAACAATTAAAAACTATATAAGTCAAGGGCGACATGGTGGCCCGGCCGCCAACACGAATGCCTTCCAGCGCTGAAGACACAGGCCCAAACCCCAACCCGGGTGTAGACACCATGGGTTCAAATGACCAAATTATTTGAAATTATTTGAAACTAATACACGGGCGGCACGATGGCTTAGTGGTTAGCATGTTCTCCTTTCGGCGCTAGGGATTCCAGGTTCAAATCCCAATCTGGGTGGAGTTTCCATGTTCTCCCCGTGTCCGTGTGGGTTTCCTCCGGGTTCTCCGGTTTCCTCCCACAGTCCAAAAACATGGATCAAGGTCAATTGAGTTCTTCAAATTGCCCCATATAGAATGTGTGTGTGTGTGTGTGAGAGTGAGTGTGTGCCCAGTGATAGATTGGTGTCCTGCCCTGGGTGTATCTGCCCAGCACCCGAAACTTTCTCCCCTGGATGGGCATGGGGACCCCCCCCGCCACCCTAATAGAGGATAAAGCGGTTTCCTCCCACAGTCCAAAAACATGGATCAAGTCAATTGAATTCTCAAAATTGCCCCATATAGAGTGTGTCTGTGTGAGTGAGTGTGTGCCCAGCGATGGATTGGCGCCCTGTCCTGGGTCTATATGCCCAGCGCCTGAGACGTTCTCCCCTGGATGGGCATGGGGAACCCCACCGCGACCCTAATAGAGGATAAAGCGGGAGATAATGAATGAATGAATGTTATTAAGCTATTTCTCCTTCTGTTGTATGCCGTTCGGCTTAAGGACCATGTTTTTAATTATATATTTAATTATGTATGATAGTTTTACATTTATTTTTATGCCACACCACAAAAAACGTACATTAAATACTACATACTAAAGAAAAGTATTTTTAAAAGCTGCAGTTACAGTATAGGTTTCATTTAGTTGACAACGCAGAGGCACGTTTACCTGGGCAGCTTGCAAAATGTAATCCTGTACAATCAGCATCTCCTCATTAGACATGCACACAAGCTCCTCCCCTCGTAATGACACCGAGAAAGTCTTACAGTTGATTGGCTGATCTCTTTTGGGCCAGAACTCGTGTTCTGTCTTCTCCGTCTATAATCGGAAAACAAAAGAAGCAGTGGATGGGTGAGGGGTCGGAAAGTGGAACATTCCAGAGTGAGAGAAAAGGAAAAGGGATAAAGATGACATTAGAAGTTACATTAATACAAAGTTCAGTTTTCACTGTTCATGATTCTAAATCTCTAACAATCTTTAAAAGGACGTTTCTATAACATCCATCCATTATCTTCCTCTTTATCCTGTACTGGAGGATAAATTGGACAGGGCGCCAATCCATCGCTGGGTACAGTCACTCACACAGACACTCACCCAAACACACTCTATATGGGGCAATTGGGAGAATTCAATTGACCTTGATCCATGTTTTTGAGACTGTGGAAGGAAACCGGAGAACCCGGAGGAAACCCACGCGGACACGGGGAGAACATGGAAACTCCATCCAGATTGGGATTGGTACCCTAAACCACCATGCCGCACCTATTCTTTATCTATAGGGTTTAATATGATCCAGGATCGAATCTGGGATCGAACCCGGAGGAAACCCATGTGGACACGGGGAGAACATAGAAACTCAGCGCTGAGAGGAGAACGTTCTAACCACTAAGCCACCATGCCGCCCCGTTTCTACAACATTTACCATCATATTTATTTAATTGAGGGTGGCACAGTGGCTTAGTGGTTAACATGTTCTCCTCTCATCGCTTTCCTCTGGGTTCTCCGATTTCCTCCCACAGTCCAACAACCCACGCGGACATGGGGAGAACATGGGAAGACTGGGATTCAAACCATGGATCCCCAATGTTGTGAGGCGGAGCTAAATTGCTGACAGTCAAGGGAGCCCTCTAAACTGGGTACTCAGAAGATTCTGCTCCTTTTCATTATGCTGCTAAAGTCCGTGCTGCACATCTGGGTGGAGTTTCCATGTTCTCCCCGTGTCTGCGCCGGATTCCTCCCACAGGCCAAAGACATGGATCCAGGTCAATTGAATTCTCCAAATTGCCCCATAAAGAGTGTATGAGTGAGTGTGTGCCCAGTGATAGATTGGCGTCCTGTCCTGGGTGTATCTGCCCAGCGCCCGAAACACTGGACAGATTCTCCCCTGGATGGGCATTGGGAACCCCCCCCCCCTCCACCGCGACCCTAGTAGAGTATAAAGCGGAAGATAATGAATGGATGGATGATTCAGTTCATTAAAAAAATAATAAACAAATAAATGAAGGAACTCGATGGTCGTTGCAGTAACGTCCTAGCAGCCCGACAATGTAAGTGCTTTAAAAGAAGAGTCTTGTCTTAAAATGAACTAAAGGAACGTTTATATAACAATTACACGCATTTAGGACTTTTAAACGACTTGCTCCCAGACGTGGAGCATTACCATTTTTGACAGCTCAAAGCTATCTATTAACTTCCCACACAGTGATGAAGGGCAGCTGATAGGGGGGTGGAGGAACAGTGATAGTTGGCAGCGTCCAGTGCTGGTAATGCATGAGCAATTTCAACAAATGAATCATTTATCATATTTGCTGTGACCACGGATTCAGATCCAGAAATATTTATTACTTCTTTATTTCTTTTGCTGCTGGCCATAATCGCCGACAGCCATGTTCCGGGGTTATCAGCCTTTAATGGTGGACCTGTACCCTCAGAATAATGTACCAGACACTTGTCACTGTCGGAAACAACTTTGTTACCAGAAAGCAAACAGCTACAAACGAAGGATGTAGAAAAAGAGAATACGCCATATCACCAAAAGTATTTGCTCGTCAGCTTTCCCACCCATTTGAACTTGAGTGACATCCTATTCCTAATCCATTATCTTCCACTTTATTTTCTATTAGGGTTGGGCAGATACACCCAGGACAGTGCGCCAATCTATCACTGGGCACACACTCACTCACACAGACACACTCTATATGGGGCAATTTGGAGTATTCAATTGACCTTGATACATGTTTTTGGACTGTGGGAGGAAACCGGAGAACCCGGAGGAAACCTACGCGGACACGGGGAGAACATGGAAACTCCATCCAGATTGGGATTGGAATCGGGAATCCCCAGCGCTGAGAGAAGAACGTGCTAACCACCAACCTATTCTTTATCCTTAGGGTTTAATATGATCTAGGTTTGAATCCCAATCTGGGTGGAGTTTTCATGTTCTCCTCACGTGTCCACGTGGGTTTCCTCCGGGTTCTCCGTTCTCAGTCCAAAAACAAATCAAAGCTAAATCCATCCATCCATCATCTTCTGCTTTATCCTCTATTAGGGACGCGGGGGGGGGGGGGGGGGGGGGGGGGGGGGGCATTAGATTTGAATGCATTTAGAGCATTCAATTTACCTGAAAAAGGTTTTTGGACTGTGGGAGGAAACCGGAGAACAAAGAGGAAACCCACACGGACATGGGGAGAACATGGAAACGAACCTGATTTAACACAATGCAGCTTTAGCAGCATAACGAAAATGAGCCGAGTACCCATTTAAGAGGGCTCCCTTGACTGTCAGCAATTTAGCTCCGCCTCTCAGCACTGGGGGTCCAGGTTCGAATCCCACTCAATCCCAGTGGGATTCGAACCGGGAATTCCTAGGGTTGAGAGGTGAACACCATGCTGTCCCCCAAGGTGAATGCTTTAAATTGCCCCATATAGAGTGTGTCTGTGTGAGTGAGTGTGTGTCCAGTGATAGATTGGTGTCCTGTCCTGGGTGTATCTGCCCAGCGCCTGAAATGTTCTCCCCTGGATGGACATGGAGAACCCCCCCGCCCCCCGCAACCCTAGTGCATGGTGATAGAGAGAGGATAGAGTGCATGGTGCCCTCCTGCTTGGACAGTTTACACGTCGACTTTTTGTTTTTTGTTATTTACTGTCTGCCTTGGTTCCCTTTATTTACAACACCCCTGGTTTGGGTTATTTGTCTCAACCGGAGGTGACTACCGCTAATTTCCGTTAATTAGTCACAAGAACCTTCTGATCTCTCTTCAGTTATAGAGACTCATCATTTCCATGCCATGCTCCTCGGTTGTTGTTCCTTGTTTTTGTTGTCACTTGTCAATAAATACCCTATGATGACCACTACATGCATTTTTTTGCACTTGCATGGCCTGCCTCCACAGTCTGACCACACCAGTTAAAACACATGGTTCTCATGGAACCTCGTTATGCTTCTACAGCGGCAGCATGACCCCTACCAGACTGTTGGAGTCGGGAAGTGACACGATGACTTGCGCATTATGATCCCATATCATCCTCCAGAAGTCTGTCACAGAACTTGGCAAAGGATTCTGAGTAATAATAAACTCATCACTCTGCTGATAACCCTGAAACAGAACCAGCATACTGTGTGTGAAAAAGAAGTCATAATTATAGTGATAATATACAAGTATTATACTGATTGTGATGGCATACCATTACATACGAAGCATTGATGTAGTCTGACGTCTCACCCGCTGTGATGGACAAACGCACTCGGGATCGTTCCACTGAATTAAAACAAACACATAGTTTATAGTCATGCTCTCTTAAAGGGCCATACCCTGACCCTAGATGTCGGGCGGCACGGTAGCTTAGTGGTTAGCATGTTCTCATCTCAGCGCTAGGGATTCCATGTTTGAATCCCAATCTGGGTGGAGTTTCCATGTTCTCCCCATGTCCACATGGGTTTCCTCCGGGTTCTCCGGTTTCCTCCACAGTCCAAAAACATGGATCAAGGTCAACTGAATTCTCCAAATTGCCCCATATAGAGAGTGACTGTGTGAGTGAGTTGTGAGTTGTGAGTTGTAAGGCACGGTGGCTTAGTGGTTAGCATGTTCTCCTCTCAGTGCTGGGCATCCAGGTTCAAATCCCAATCTGGGTGGAGTTTCCATGTTCTCCCCGTGTCCGTGTGGGGTTTCTCCCTGGTTCTCCGGTTTCCTCCCACAGTCCAAAAAGATCGATTCAATGTAAACTGAATGCTCTAAATTGTCCTATATAGAATTTGTGTGTGTGTGTGTGTGAGTGAGTGTGTGCCCAGTGATAGATTGGCGCCCTGCCCTGGATGTATCTGCCCAGCGCCTGAAACGTTCTCCCCTGGATGGGCATGGAGAACCCCTCCTCACACTGACACACTCTATATGGGGCAATTTGGAGAATTTAATTGACCTTGATCTATGTTTTTGGACTGTGGGAGGAAACCGGAGAACACAGAGGACACTCATGCGGACACGGGGAGAACATGGAAACTCCATCCCAGATTGGGATTTGAACCGGGAATCCCTAGTGCTGGGAAGAGAACATGCCAACACTAAGCCACCGTGCCGCCCACCCAAGGTAAATTGAATGCTCTAAATTGCCCCATATAGAGTGTTTGTGTGTGTCTGTGTTAGTGAGTGACCCCAGTACAGGGTGCCAATCTATCACTGGGCCCACACACACACACACACACACAAATTCTAAATAGGACAATTTAGAGCATTCAGTTTACATTAAATCTATGTTTTTGGACTGTGGGAGGAAACCGGAGAACCCGGGAGAAACCCACACGGACACGGGGAGAACATGGAAACTCCACTCAGATTGGGATTTGACCTGGATCCCCAGCGCTGAGAGGAGAACATGCCAACCACTAAGCCACCGTGCCGCCCTCTTTATTTTTATATATGGTATAATAATATTCACCTGGTAGCAAAGAGGAACTCCTATTTTTCTCTCTGTTGCATTCCTTCAGGGCGGTGGAGTAATCCGTCACATTGGTGGAAGACCTGCTCAACAACTGCACATACAATTACAGATTTAAATTAACAACAAATAAAGAGTAACGACCTTCAGACAAACTAAAGACTCCTTAATACCTCAAACTGCTTGTCAAGACAGGTTGTGCATGAAGGACCTGTAGCGAGGAGGTCATTTACGTAAGCGTGTACGTGGCTTGAGGGAACCTCCGTTTCCCCGCTCAGTATGGATTCCACCAGTGCATCGTGGATGAAGATGTACTGCTCCTGGAATATTACAATATCCCGGAATTGGGGTTAAAATGGACAATAACTGTAAAACCCAAGAGGTGCACCTTTTAAAGTAGCTGGTGAATGCATAGCTCTGAAATGACAATGGTGGTTTGTTCTTTTCAGATTGCAAAGCCAGAGAAACATTAAAGAAACCCACTCATTTCAGCAGCAGGTTCTTTATTTTTACAATGCATGTTATTTAAAGGAGGGTGGCACGGTGGCTTAGTGGTTAGCACGTTCGCCTCTCAGCGCTAGGGATTCCCGGTTCGAATCCCCATCTGGGTGGAGTTTCCATGTTCTCCCCGTGTCTGCGTGGGTTTCCTCCGGGTTCTCCGGTTTCCTCCCACAGTCCAAAAACATGGATCAAGTCAATTGAATTCTCAAAATTCCCCCATATAGAGTGTGTCTGTGTGAGTGAGTGTGTGCCCAGTGATGGATTGGCGCCCTGTCCTGGGTCTATCTGCCCAGCTCCCGAGACGTTCTCCCCTGGATGGACATGGGGAACCCCATTGCAACCCTAATAGAGGATAAAGCGGGAGATAATGAATGAATGAATGTTATTTAAGATGATGGGAGTAAACCAGAGTTACAGTAGCAACACCCTTCTATTAAGCTCAACCAGGGGCGTTTTTAGGGTTTAGAAACATCAGGGGCTTTAGCCCAGATCCCTTATTCCCCCTCTGTTCTCTTTAAAAATTGCCCTTTCATGAGTGTATTTATCCATTTTTTAAACTGTTGTTATATTGGATAAAATTAAATAACATGAAATAGGGGTGTGGTAACTCAATAAATGACCAAATGTAAATGTAAATATGTCTGTCAGCAGTGGAGAGCACATTCAGTTCTAATAAATGATGATTTTGGCTGAAACATTTTGAATAAACGAACCTGAGCTTCAGCAGAAAAGCATGAATCTGTTTTACGAGTCGCAGATGAGACAGTTTTAACGAGGTTTTGCTTTAATTACCATAACTTTGCGACAGTTTGCGCCTTCAGAAAAAAATTCTGACGCTTTCTGAAAGCTGAGAAGCTGCTCTTTATAGCCAGCATACAGTTATTACGGTAACTTTACTCCCGCTGCTGGCGAAAATAATCTAACTCCCTCACACACACACACACACACACACAGAGCTTAGAAACACAAACAGCTGACGGTGACTCCATCGTTCGGTCCCGCTGCTGGAGGAGAGGCTGCAGAGAAAGCTGCTCTCATTTGATCCGGGGCAACTGACAAAACATCCGGGGCTATAACCCTGAAAGCCCAGGTCTAACGACACCCCTGAGCTCAACCTACCTCAATAGGTTTAAGTGTGTTTGTGTGCATGTCCCATGCCCAGCGATAGATACATCTGTGTTTTATATTATGTTATTATTATTTTATACACTTACAAACTAATTGAATGTTTCTTTGGATACATGTTCTCTGTTGTTAAGAGATACCACTCGGAATTTCGTTGTATCATGTACAACGACAATAAAGCTCTCTCTCTCTCTCTCTCTCTCTCTCTCTATCTATCTATTCATCTCTATAGATTGGCGTTCAAGTAGAGCAGAGTTCTGGTGCCTCTGGTCCAGTTTTATGACCGGTTTGTAGGTAACCGGGAAAAAGGTGTAGCTTTACCTCAGTCTGTACGAGGTGGTTTCGTTGAGTGCGTATGTGTTTGAGGAAGCCTGCGATGTTCACCACACCCTGCTCTCTCAGCTGCTTCATCATACTGTCCAGCACAATGTAGGTTCCTGTACGGCCCACTCCAGCACTGCATACAGAGACCAACCTCATCATATTGAGACATACACATATATATATATATATATATATATATATATATATATATATATATATATAATATATATATATATATATATACACATGAAATGGATAGTTAAAGTCCCTAAATCTGATTGGCGGAGACGTTTGTCTAGACATGACACCTCCGCAGGCTTCACATTATATCAATGCATGATATACAATACATTTTTTCTCGATTTGTTTAGAAACTGTAATTTATTCTGTTTATTTAACTGTTACAGAAACCGGAAACCTGTCAATCAGTGACCTGCGTTCACTTCAAAACCGAACTAGATTATCAATGTTTATGTTTTTAATAAATACTTTCATGAATCAAACCTTGGTCTTTTTATTATAGTGTGTTTGTAACCATTTTATAAAAACAATAAGGTACACGAGGTTGTACATCAGTGTTAATAAATTAAAACAAAGAGGTGTAACATCACTCCACCACGCGTTGTGTCTAATAACATCTCTGATTTCCCAGGGCCGAATCCTAATCTAGGTAGAGTTTCCATGTTCTCCCCTATGTCCACAGGGTTGCCTGCGGGTCTCTGGTTTCCTCCCACAGTCCAAAAACATGGATCAAGGTCAAACGAATTCTCCAAATTGCCCCGTATAGAGTGTGTATGCGTGAGTGAGTGTGTGTCCAATGATAGATTGGCGTCCTGTCCTGGGTGTATCTGCCCAGCACCTGAAACATTCTCCCCTGGATGGGAACCATCCCCGTGACCCTAGTAGAGGATAAAGCCAAAGAAAATGGATGAATGGATGAATGCCCTAAATTGCCCCATATAGAGTATGTTTGTGTGTCTGTGTGAGTGAGCATGTGCCCAGTGACACCCTGTCCTGGATGTATCTGCCCCCCTCTCTGCGACCCAAGAGGTGCACCTTATAAAGTAGCTGTATACCATACTATTAAGACAATGATGGTATGTTCTTTTTAGAGTGCAAACCCTGAGAAACTCTAAAGAAACCCACTAATTTCAGAAGCAGGTTCTTTATTTTTACATAATTTAGTCCAAAAAAATGTTAATACTACCATTTCTATTGCAGAAATCGGCAAACTGAGGTAAATAATTATCTGCAAATGTATGAATAGGATGTAAATCTGATTGCAACTCTGATTGAATATAGATTAGTCACCAACAATGTTCAGAGGGGTGAAGTTCAGCTACCTGCAGTGCACCACCACAGGGCCCATGTTATCAGTCCAGGCTCTTGAAGACTTCCTGACAAACCCAAGCACAGGTAAGGTGTACTCAGGTACCCCCATATCTGGCCATTGGGTGTAATGGTACTGCACCACTGTCCTCTCATTGGCATGACCTTTCTGAGAACTCTGAGGCAAAAAACAAAGAAACAAACCCTTAGTACTAAATAAATAAGTATTATAATGTAAAACATGTATTATACGATGTCATAATACCCTTTTTAAGTGTGTGTTCCGGATGGTGAAGGTTCTTTGAGTGTAGTAGGCCATCACGTTGGTGCGCTTGACCGTAACCAGGAAGCAGCCATACTCCTCTTGGTTCTCCAGAGGCCAGTATTGGTCACACTTTTTCTGCGGGAAAGATTCAGTTGTTATAAATGCCATCACTATAAATTGGCAGTTACAGGAGAACAAGTCTAACTTTGCCATTCTCCACAAGGTTGGTAATCATGACAATCACGCCAACGTTCTGCTCCCACACCATCCTCCAAAAGTCTTCAGTGCTGGACTTTAATGGCCCCTGAGCTGCGATGTAGGCTCTTGCTTTGTTGAAGCCCTGATGAGCAGAAATCCCATTAAGAAAAGAGAAAAGGATAGTTTAACAAGATTTGGCAACACCCTTTTGTAATAGTCTTTATCTCATTTCATCCCATTATCTTCCACTTAATGCACTTATTTATTTCTTTGTCAAAGACCATGCACATTAATCAACATTTCAATTTGCATTTCAATGTAAATGTGCCAGAGTTAGCTAGATTCTTGGCAAGTTGTGGCACACTGGGAATCAAACTGGTAGGACTGGGATTTGGAATCGACCTGGGGACCTTCCTAAGGTTTCTTTCTTAAAACATCAACATAACAGGGAGTTTTTTCTTGCCACTGACACTTCGGCTTGCTCTTTGTGGTTTAAAGGTTTATAACACTGTAAAGCTGCTTTGTGACAATGTACTGTTGTAAAAAGCGCTCTAGAAACAAATGACTTGAACTTGAACCTTCAGGTCACAAGGCTGATTCCTTAACCACAAGTTCATGACTGCCCCAATTATAGGAGAGTACAAGATTTAAAAATTTACATGGATTCAAGGTAAATTGAATGCTCTTAATTGCCCTATAAAGTGTGTGTTTGCATCTGTGTGAGTGAGTGTGTGTATCTGCCCAACACTGAAACGTTCTACCCTGGATGGGCATATATATAAATATACAGTCATGGCCGAAAATGGTGGCACCCCTGAAAATTATTGCAATTAAACATGTTTTGTTATATACATGTTTATTGTTTATTTCCTTTGTGTATTGCAACAACACAAAAAACTGAGGAAAAAAAGGCAAATTTGACATAATTTTACACAAAACTCCAAAAATGGCCAGACAAAATTATTGGCACCCTCTTCTTTTGCAAGCTCCAAATCTCTCATATTTCAAGGGTGAGAAGAAGAAGGTCCCAACAGCAATTTTAAGATCTCTCCACAGGTGTTCAAAGGGATTTAGATCCAGACTCGTTGCTGGCCACTTTAGAACTCTCCAGCGCTTTATTCCCATCCATTTCTGGGTGCTTTTTGAAGTATGTTTGGGGTCATTGTCCTGCTGGAAGACCCATGACTTAGGATTCAATCCCAGCTTTCTGACACTGGGCCCCACATTGCGACCCAAAATCCTTTGGTTAATCTTCAGATTTCATGCTGCCTTGCACACAATCAAGGCACCCGTTCCAGAGGCAGCAAAACAACCCCAAAACATCTTTGAACCTCCACCATATTTGACTGTAGGTACTGTGTTCTTTTCTTTGTAGGCCTCATTCCGTTTTTGGTAAACAGTAGAATGATGTGCTTTACCAAAAAGCTCTATCTTGGCCTCAACTGTCCACAAGATGTTTTCCCAGAAGGATTTTGGCTTACTTGCATACATTTTGGCAAACTGCAGTCAAGCGTTTTTATGTCTTTGTGTCAGCAGTGGGTCTCCCGCCATAGCGTTTCATTTCATTCAAATGTCGACGGACAGTTGGAGCTGACACTGCAACCTTGAGATTGTTGATATTTTTCCACAATTTTGGTTCTCAAGTCCTCACAGTTATCTTCTCCTTTTTGGTTCTCCATGCTTAGTGTGGCACACAGACACACAATGCAAAGATTGACTTCTCTCCTTTTTATCCGGTTCCAGGTGTGATTTTTAAATTGCCCACACCTGTTACCTATCACAGGTGAGTTTGAATGAGCATCACATGCTTGAAACAAAGTTATTTACCCTCAATTTTGAAAAAGTGCCAATAAAAGTACCATATATATATGGTGGGCGGCATGGTGGCTTAGTGTTTAGCACGTTCGCCTCTCAGCATTAGGGATTCCCGGTTCAAATCCCCATCTGGGTGGAGTTTCCATGTTCTCCCCGTGTCCGTGTGGGTTTCCTCCGGGTTCTCCGGTTTCCTCCCACAGTCCAAAAACATGGATCAATTCAATTGAGTTCTCCAAATTGCCCCATATAGAGTGTGTATGTCTATGTGAGTGTGTGCCCAGCGATAGATTGGCGCCCTGTCCTGGGTGTATCTGCCCAGAGCCCGAAACGCTCTCCCTTGGATGGGCATGGGGAACCCCCCATGACCCTAATATAGGATAAAGCGGAAGATAATGGATGGATGGATATATATATATATATGGTACCTCAGCCATGGTACATGGTCAGACCGGGAATCAAACCGGGGACCTTCAAGTCACAAGGCTGGTTCCTTGACCACAAGTTTACGATTGCCTCAATTATAATTATTAAAATAGGCGTACAATATTTTTAAATGCAAAATTGTAAAGCTTTATTCATTCATTCATTATATTCCGCTTTATCCTCTATTAGGGTCATAGGGGGGGGTTCCCCATGCCCATCCAGGGGAGAACGTTTCGGGCGCTGGGCAGACACAACCAGGACAGGGCGCCAACCTATCGCTGTGTAAAGCTTTAGTGTAAAAAAAAAAAAGATGCCTTTTGTAAAGGGCATTTATCCAGTCAGCGGGTAATAAAGGCAGTTGGTTGTACTGAGAGGATGAGCATTGAAGAGATTTGTTCTATTTTTAGATGGAGATAAAACTTTATCAGCAGATTGGTTTGTGGGTCATGTGACTGGACACACACATGTTCAGGCCGGTTGCCCTGCTCACTGGTTAAATTGCCCCATTATAGTGTGTTTTTCTTTGTGTGCCCAGTGATAAATTGGCACCTCTACTGGGTGTATCTGTCCAGCACCTGAAACGTTCTCCCTAAATGGACATGGGGAACATTTGCTCAGTACTTACATCCACATAGTTGGCATTGATATAATCCCCATCCGTCTTTCCGTCTTTATCACTTTGAGATAAGAGTCGAACTCTACTGTGGTCATCTGGAAGAAAACATTTGTCAATAACAATGTTATTCTGTGATCCTATCTAAATTACAGCATAGTGACTTAATAAAATAAAATATAAAATAAACAATATAATATATATATATATATATATATATATATATATATATATTAATAAGTAACAGATCATGTTGCCTCATATCAAGGTCCTTATAATACAAACGTGCTAACCACTAAGCCTCCATGCTGTCAAGTTAAAGTTAATTCAAAATTAATCATATAATCAAATGATAATAGCTTAATTTTTATTATGAAGAAACAGAACATCTTGTGACTGGTTGTGTTACTAAACATAGATGACGGTAATCACACTTTGATAATGATCTGTGGAGTGGAGTTTCCATGTTCTCCCCGTGTCCACTTGGGTTTCCTCCCGGTTCTCCGGTTTCCTCCCACAGTCCAAAAACATGGATCAAGGTCAATTGGTCAAATTTCCCCATATAGAGTGTGTCTGTGTGAGTGTGAGTGTGTTTGGCGCCCTGTCCTGGGTGTATCTGCCCAGCACCCAAAACGTTCTCTCCTGGATGGGCATGGGGAACCCCCCCGCGACCCTAGTAGAGGATAAAGCAGAAGATAATGGATGGACGGATAGTCACATGGATCAAGGTCAGTTGAGTTCTCCAAATTGCCCCATATAGAGTGTGTCTGTGTGAGTGAGTGTGTGTCCAGTGATAGATTGGTGTCCTGTCCTGGGAGTATCTGCCCAGCGCCCGAAACGTTCTCCCCTGGATGGGCATGGGGAACCTCTGGAAACCTTTTGGATTTGAACGTGGGAGTAGCTTTGTTTGTTAATAAGTATAAATAACTTCCGTAAGCTAAACTGTAATTTCAAAATTGTACTCATCTCATCTCATTATCTTCCTTTGAACTTTATACTAGGGTTGCATTGTGGTCAGGAAAGTGGGGGAGGGGTTCTCATGGTTTATCCGCATTCACATCCAGGATAGAACATTTCTGGGGCTAAAAATCAAATTTATTATGATATTTAATTAGCAAAGGGCCCCCATAAAGATGAGATAAATTAAAATACGCCTTCATCAGGGCGGCCTAGTGGTTTAGTGATTAGCATGTTCTTCGCTCAGCGCTGGGAATTTCTGGTTCGAATCCCAATCTGGGTGGAGTTTCCATGTTCTCCCCGTGTCCGCGTGGGTTTCCTCCGGGTTCTCCCAGGTTTCTTCCCACAGTCCAAAAACATGGATCAAGGTCTATTGAGTTCTCCAAATTGCCCCATATAGAGTGTGTTTGTGTGAGCCCAGTGAGTGTGTGCCCAGTGATAGATTGACGCCCTAGGTGTATCTGCCCAGTGCCCGAAACGTTCTCCCCCCACCCCCCCGCGACCCTATTAGAGGCTAAGCAGTAGATAATGGATGGACGGATAGCCGAGTTTGGCATTATGGAAAGCTGCATTTTGTGGTTATAGAAAACATCCTGACAGCTAACATAATAACAAAGCAAGAATCTTTTATTATGAAGAAACAGAACATCTTCTGGTTGAGTAAATTAAACATGGATGATGATACCTACAGGCCAGTATGTTGACGTATCGGTTCTTGCTCTTGTTCTCCGGATTGCTGGAGCTGTCGGTCGTGGAGCCAAGATCCACCGTACACGTCTGAATCTCCTACAGATACAGACACCGGGTGTAACGTACTCCAACCGACGCGTAAAATCAAAATAATCTAAAATGCCTTCATACAGGTGAGCAGTGAAGCCAACAGTCAGTCACACCATGTATTAAGATGAAAGAAAATCATGTCTTACCTCCAAATATTCTTTCATTATCTAATCGGGGGGGGGGGGTGAGAATGCACAAAGGAGAGCAATGAAACTCGAGCACACAGTGTACAAGACAAAATGCACAACAGCACAGTACCAACGTAATAACAACACAGGAACAATGCAGGAGTAAGTGTTTCAGCGTCATGCTCATGCTGATTTCGGCTTAATATTAACATAACTTTATACTTTATACTTATAAACTCTAAAGACAATGTACGTTTGACTCAAAGCATGTGGACACAGGAGAGTACTGACCAATAGAATTGAAAACTGCAACAATGTGGCTCCTAAAATCTCCATATTGAGTTTTTACAGGATTTGCATTTATATTTAGACATTTAGTAGAAGTTTTAAACTAAAGCGAATTACAAATGAGAGAACAAGGTTATTATCACGGTCATGTGATGTCGTTGAGCTTAATGGTAAAGACAGATTGTTAAAAAGTTAATAATTTGTTCAAGACTGTGTATAAAACACTTAATAGTAATGGTGCATGAGCTGTTAAGTTAATGTTATATAATAAATTCATCCATCCATTATATTCCGCTTTATCCTCTACTAGGGTCGGGGTGGGGGGGGGGGGTTCCCCATGCCCATCCAGGGGAGAACGTTTCGGGCGCTGGGCAGATACACCCAGGACAGGGTGCCAATCTATAACTGAGCACACACTCACTCACTCACACAGACACACTCTATATGGGGCAATTTGGAGAATTCAATTGACTTGATCCATGTTTTTGGACTGTGGGAGGAAACCGGAGAACCCAGAGGAAACCCACGCGGACACGGGGAGAATATGGAAACTCCTCCTAGATTGGGATTTGAACCGGGAATCCCTAGTGCTGAGAGGAGAACATGCTAACCACTAAGCCACCGTGCCGCCCTCTAAATTCATTCATTCATTCATTATCTCCCGCTTTATCCTCTATTAGGGTCGCGGTGGGGTTCCCCATGCCCATCCAGGGGAGAACGTCTCGGGCGCTGGGCAGATAGACCCAGGACAGGACGCCAATCTATCACTGGGCACACACACTCACTCACTCAAACACACTCTATATGGGGCAATTTTTTGAGAATTCAATTGACTTGATTCATGTTTTTGGACTGTGGGAGGAAACCGGAGAACCCGGAGGAAACCCACGCAGACACGGGGAGAACATGGAAACTCCACCCAGATGGGGATTCGAACCGGGAATCCCCAGCGCTGAGAGGAGAACATGCTAACCATTAAGCCACCGTGCCGCCGCCCTCTTAATTAATTATTTAATTTAATAACAATAGCTTAATAACAAAGAAATATAGTCTTTCATTATGAAGAAACAAAACATCTGGTTGGGTAAACTAAACATGGATGATGGTCCTCACAGTTTGCTAATACCTACAGGTGTGTATGTTGATGTATCAGTTCTTTTTATTTTAATTTTAATTTAAATTCATTGTTATTCATAATCTTCCACTTTATCCTCTACTAGGGTCGCAGGTGGGTTCCCCCTTGCCCAACATTTCGGGCGCTGGGCAGACACACCCAGGACCGGGTGCCAATATATCACTGGGCACACACTCACTCACACAGACACACTCTATATGGGGCAATTTAGAGCATTTAATTTACTTTAAATCCATGTTTCCAGACTGCGGGAAGAAACCGGAGAACCCGGAGGAAACCCACGCGGACACGGGGAGAACATGGAAACTCCACCCAGATTGGGATTCGAACCAGAAATCCCCGGCGCTGAGCGAAGAACATGCTAATCACTAAGCCACCATGCCGCCCTGATGAAGGCGTATTTTAATTTATCTCATCTTTATGGGGGCCCTTTGCTAATTAAATATCATAATAAGTTTGATTTTTAGCCCCAGAAATGTTCTATCCTGGATGTGAATGCGGATAAACCATGAGAACCCCTCCCCCACTTTCCTGACCACAATGCAACCCTAGTATAAAGTTCAAAGGAAGATAATGAGATGTGATGAGTACAATTTTGAAATTACAGTTTAGCTTACGGAAGTTATTTATACTTATTAACAAACAAAGCTACTCCCACGTTCAAATCCAAAAGGTTTCCAGAGGTTCCCCATGCCCATCCAGGGAAGAACGTTTCGGGCGCTGGGCAGATACACCCAGGACAGGGTGCCAATCTATAACTGAGCACACACTCACTCACTCACACAGACACACTCTATATGGGGCAATTTGGAGAATTCAATTGACTTGATCCATGTTTTTGGACTGTGGGAGGAAACCGGAGAACCCAGAGGAAACCCACGCGGACACGGGGAGAATATGGAAACTCCTCCTAGATTGGGATTTGAACCGGGAATCCCTAGTGCTGAGAGGAGAACATGCTAACCACTAAGCCACCGTGCCGCCCTCTAAATTCATTCATTCATTCATTATCTCCCGCTTTATCCTCTATTAGGGTCGCGGTGGGGTTCCCCATGCCCATCCAGGGGAGAACGTCTCGGGCGCTGGGCAGATAGACCCAGGACAGGACGCCAATCTATCACTGGGCACACACACTCACTCACTCAAACACACTCTATATGGGGCAATTTTTTGAGAATTCAATTGACTTGATTCATGTTTTTTGGACTGTGGGAGGAAACCGGAGAACCCGGAGGAAACCCACGCAGACACGGGGAGAACATGGAAACTCCACCCAGATGGGGATTCGAACCGGGAATCCCCAGCGCTGAGAGGAGAACATGCTAACCATTAAGCCACCGTGCCGCCGCCCTCTTAATTAATTATTTAATTTAATAACAATAGCTTAATAACAAAGAAATATAGTCTTTCATTATGAAGAAACAAAACATCTGGTTGGGTAAACTAAACATGGATGATGGTCCTCACAGTTTGCTAATACCTACAGGTGTGTATGTTGATGTATCAGTTCTTTTTATTTTAATTTTAATTTAAATTCATTGTTATTCATAATCTTCCACTTTATCCTCTACTAGGGTCGCAGCTGGGTTCCCCCTTGCCCAACATTTCGGGCGCTGGGCAGATACACCCAGGACAGGACACCAATCTATCACTGGACACACACTCACTCACACAGACACACTCTATATGGGGCAATTTAGAGCATTTAATTTACTTTAAATCCATGTTTCCAGACTGCGGGAAGAAACCGGAGAACCCGGAGGAAACCCACGCGGACACGGGGAGAACATGGAAACTCCACCCAGATTGGGATTCGAACCAGGAATCCCTAGAGCTGAGAGGAGAACCTGCTGTCTGTATAATAATTTTATTTGGGGTATTTTGTGAAATAGAATAAAAATGAGAATCAGTGATTTTTAACTCATTAAAATCTTAATTTCATCGAGAACTAAACAAAGATGATGTTGAGACAAAGAGACGGACTGTTTTGTCTTTTGTTTAATTGTTTTTAAAAAACAGGATTATTGCGGTTAAGGGTTCAGTGTTCAAAATATAAAAGGGTCTGTGATCTGAAATTAAATACAGCCTTTATAATTGTGTGACTGTGTTGTGTGTGTGTGTGTGTGTGTGTGTGTGTAGGGGGAGCTTACTCACAACTACAAATGATCAAATCTATATATATATATATATATATATATTATAATATATACAAATATACAGTATAGGACCTGTCTCCTTTCTGCTTCACTTATTGTCCATGTTCTCGGTTCCACTTACAGTAAAGATGGACTTTGTAGTTCTATAATTCCTCTCTGTAATCCATCTGTTTGTGTTCTACAGTACATACTGTACGTCCACTTTACTCTGTTCTAATGGTCAGAACCCCAATAGTACCCCCACAGAGCAGGTATTATTGGGTTGGGGCATTATTCCTATCCCAGCAGTGTCACTGAGGTGTTTAAATGAACCTCCAGCAGCACTGCTGCACTAAAACCCCCCTCACCACATCAGTGTCACTGCAGAACTGACCAGAAACAATCCACCACCCAAATGATACCTGTTCTGTGATGCTCCTGACCAACAGAGAACAGAGAACCAATAGGGGACTAACAACAACAAAGAACACAGATGAACTACAGTCTGGAATTATAAAACTACAAAGTCCATCTATATGATAAGTGGAAAAAGAAATAGACAATACAGCAAGAAGGAGGTGTGTCCAAACTTTTGACCGGTTCAGTATACACAGACGTGATATAAACAGGGCGGCATGGTGGCTTAGTGGTTAGCATGTTCTCCTCTCAGCTCTGGGGATTCCCGGTTCAAATCCCAATCTGGTTGGAGTTTCCATGTTCTCCCCGTGTCCACATGGGTTTCCTCCTGGTTCTCCGGTGTCCCACAGTCCAAAAACATGGATCAAGGTCAATTAAATTCTCCAAATTGCCCCATATAGAGTGTATTTGTGTGTGTGTCTGTGTGAGTGACTGTGTCCAGTGATAGATTGGCGTCCTGTCCTGGGTGTATCTGCCCAGCGCCCGAAACGTCCTCCCCTGGATCGGCATGGGGAACCCCACCGTGAATCTAGTAGAGGATAAAATGGAAGAAGCCATATTTTATATGATGGGTGGCAGCCCTAGCTGTGGTGGGTGTCCTTTATTTTCATTTCTTAAAGGTGGTAACCCTTTCAGTGTGTCACTTTTAAAGGTGATTGATGGTGTTTTGTTTTTTTTAATTGTTAGGTCTCAACAGGGCTCAGAGCTATTTTTCTTCTGACACACCAAACCTTCCAATCCATGCTTTACTTCTGCTTTACCTAAAGAGATTTTGAGTCAAATAAAATAAAATAAATGTTAATGGCTATTCTTAAACCTGAAAGGATTCTCCAAATTGCCCCATATACTTTGTTTGTGTGTGAGTGTGTGTGTCCAGTGATTGATTGGCACTCTATACTGGGTGTAACTGCCCATCGCCTGAAACGTTCTCCCCTGGATGGACATGGGGAACCCCCCCGCGACCCTAATAGAGGATAAAGTGGAAGATAATGGATGGATGGATAGAAACACACATTGGTACCTCGAGTTACATGTCAGATTTTCTGATATGAGACCTGCTGTATTACCCAGTGTGCTACTGTACAGTATGAAACATTACAAGAGTGGATATATAAAAACCAGGGGTTTAGATAAATGTGTGAGCAAAATGTAAAGTAATAAGGAGATGACTTATTTAGAAAGCATCAAGCTCTCAATTAAAGTCTGGAAATTTCATTTCAATTAAAACAAAGCATTCCTAAATCACATTTAGCACCTAATTAGGAGTAAATGAGTGAGCGCGGAGAGTGGGGGTGGTTTGACATCTCAGTCGCTAATTGCACTTTGATTGGGTAATTTTTGAGAACTTTTCTACAGATCTCAGAGACAGAAGTCAAAAACAAGCCGAGCACGAATGGCTTCATTATTACTGCAGATTCCCCGCATCTGTTAAATGAATGAGTAAGTCAGTGAGCAGGGCAACCGGGCCAGAACGTGTGTGTGTGTGTGTGTGTGTGTGTGTGTGTGTTCGTACCTCAAACTCTCTGCTGAAGGAGTTGTTCTTATGAAGTTCTGTCACATGATCCACAAACTGCTCTGCTGATAAAGTTTTATCTTCGTCTAAAAATAGAACAAATCTCTTCAGTTCTCATCCTCTCAGTACAACCACAACTCAACCTTCTACATACAGACCTCAAGCCGTGCTCAACCACCTGCCCTTATTAACCTCTGACTGGATAAATGCCCTTTTTTACACCAAGGCTTTACAATTTAGCATATAAAAATATTGCAGACTTTTATTTTAATAATTATAATTGGGGGGCGGCATGGTGGCTTAGTGGTTAGCACGTTCGCCTCTCAGCGTTAGGGATCCCGTGTCTGCGTGGGTTTCCTCCGGGTTCTCTGGTTTCCTCCCACAGTCCAAAAACATGGAACAAGTCAATTGAGTTCTCCAAAAATTGCCCCATATAGAGTGTGTCTGTGTGAGTGAATGTGTGCCCAGCGATAGATTGGCGCCCTGTCCTGGGTGCATCTGCCCAGCGCCTAAAACGTTCTCCCCTGGATGGGCATGGGGAACCCCACCGCGACCCTAAGATAGGATACGGCAGAAGATAATGAATGAATTAATTATAATTGGGGCAGTAAACTTGTGGTCAAGGAACCAGCCTTGTGACCTGAAGGTCTCGATTCCCCATGCCCATCCAGGGGAGAAAGTTTTGGGCGCTGGGCAATTTGGAGGATTCATTTGGCCTTGATCCATGTTTTTGGACTGTCGGAGGAAACCGAAGAACCCGGAGGAAACCCACGTGGACACGGGGAGAGCATGGAAACTCCACCCAGATGGGGATTCAAACCTGGAATCCCAAGTGCTGAGAGGAGAACCACTTATCATTCATTCATTCATTCAATAGCTTCTGCTCTATTCCTCTATTAGAGTCGTGGTGGGGGGGGGGTCCCATGCCCATCCAGGACAGGACGCCAATCTATCACTGGACACACACTCACTCACACAGACAGACACATGTTTTTGGACTGTGGGATAAAACTGAAGAACCTGAAAACCCACGTGGACACAGTGAGAATATGGAAACTCCACCCAGATTGGGATTGGAACCATCAATCCCTAGTGCTGAGAGGAGAACATGCTAACCACTAAGCCACCATGCCGCTCCGCCATATAATATTCTGTCTCTCCATGTAAGAATACATCTACCATTAAAAGTATAGAATGATCATGTCTTTATTAGTGGGCCAACGAAGAAAATCAGCAAGGGATCAAATACTTCTTGGACTCACTGTATATAGGGAGCATATGAAATCTGAGCGAGTCTGAGTAGGGAGTGGGACAGCTGTCAGGAAGCTCCTTGTCCTTTTAAATTGTTTTTTGGAAGACACATCAGGAACAATATGGCAGGTTGACCTGCTGGCCACAAACCTGACGGCTGTCTGTTCAGCTAAAGAAATAAAACTGCCTTTAATGTCACAGTTTTTTTCTCTCTAGCCTCCAGATGTGGCAGCGAGTCACAGTGATTATATCCATCCATTATCTTCAGCTTTATCCTCTATTAGGGTCGTGGGGGGGGGGTTCCCCATGCCCATCCAGGGGAGAACGTCTTGGGCGCTGGGCAGATACACCCAGGACAGGACACCAATCTATCACTGGACACACACTCACTCAGACAGACACACTCTATATGGGGCAATTTGGAGAATTCAATTGACTTGATCCATGTTTTTGGACTGTGGGAGGAAACCTGAGAACCCAGAGGAAACCCACACGGACACGGGGAGAACATGGAAACTCCACCCAGATTGGGGTTCAGATTGGGAACCAGGAATCCCTAGTGCTGAGAGGAGAACATTCAAATCAATTATCGTCCCGCTGAACAAACATCCGCTCCGTTAGATCAGAGGGACGCACACGTTCTGTTACTGCACAGAACACAAGTTGACATGTTCCTTTAAATCCCTTCCTTTCTCTGTCTCTCTGTCTTCCTTGTCCTTCCTTCCTGTCTTCCTTGTCCTTCCTTCCTGTCTTCCTTGTCCTTCCTTCCTGTCTTTCTTCCTGTCTTCCTTTTCCTTCCTTCCTTCCTGTCTTCCTTTTCCTTCCTGTCTTTCTTCCTTCCTGTCTTTCCTTTTCCTTCCTGTCTTCCTTTTCCTTCCTGTCTTTCCTTTTCCTTCCTGTCTTCCTTTTCCTTCCTGTCTTCCTTTTCCTTCCTGTCTTTCCTTTTCCTTCCTGTCTTCCTTTTCCTTCCTGTCTTTCTTCCTTCCTGTCTTTCCTTTTCCTTCCTGTCTTCCTTTTCCTTCCTGTCTTCCTTGTCCTTCCTTCCTTCCTGTCTTTCCTTTTCCTTCCTGTCTTCCTTTTCCTTCCTGTCTTTCTTCCTTCCTGTCTTTCCTTTTCCTTCCTGTCTTTCCTTCCTTCCTGTCTTCCTTGTCCTTCCTTCCTGTCTTTCCTTTTCCTTCCTGTCTTTCCTTTTCCTTCCTGTCTTCCTTTTCCTTCCTGTCTTTCATTTTCCTTCCTGTCTTTCCTTTTCCTTCCTGTCTTCCTTTTCCTCCCTGTCATTCCTTCCTTCCTGTCTTTCCTGTCTTCCTTTTCCTTCCTGTCTTTCCTTCCTACCTGTCTTCCTTTATCTTCCTGTTTTCCTTTTCCTTCCTGTTTTCCTTTTCCTTCCTTCCTGTCTTACTTCATTTCTTTCCTTTCCTTCCTTCCTTTTCCTTCCTGTCTTCATTTTCCTTTCCTCCTGTTTTCCTTCCTGTCTTCCTTTTCCTTCCTATCTTTCCTTCCTTCCTGTCTTAATTTCCCCTTCCTTCCTTTTCCCTCCCTGTCTGTCTGTCTTTCCCCGTTCTACTGTGCTGTCAGTGGAGCGTTTGATCCACTGAGATGTGTCATCAGATGTGCGGTCTCCTCTGGGTGGAATGTGGATGGGATGCAAACTTATGACCGTGTACAGAGTGTTCAGGACAGATCACCTGAGCGAGGGAGCAAAGGAGGAGAGGAGGAGATGACTCTGGGGGAAGTGCTGTCCTCAATGTAAAAGTGAGCCGTCTGAAAACACTTTCTGTAAAACAAAACATAATCATTCAGTTACGATGTTTGCTTGGTTCATGTGTATTTTTGGGTTCTGAAGGGTTCTGCCGATGTGAGAAAGAGAAACTTGCAGCATGAAGATCAATGTTGACATTAAACCCGCATCACACTTTGGAACAGGAATAAAACTAAGCTTAGCGAATCTTTAACGCACTCATTTACAAAAGCATCGTCTGTATATACAGACACGGTCAAATGTTTGGACACACCCCCACACCTTACTTCATTGTATATTGTCTTCATTTATCATACAGACTTTGTAGTTTTACAATTACAGTCTGTAGTCCGTCTGTGTTCTTTGTTGTTGTTGGTTCTCTGTTGGCTCTCTGTTCTCTGTTGGTCAGGAGCATCACAGAACAGGTATCATTTGGGTGGTGGATTGTTTCTGGTCAGTTCTGCAGTGACACTGATGTGGTGAGGGGGGTTTTAGTGCAGCAGTGCTGCTGGAGGTTCATTTAAACACCTCAGTGACACTGCTGGGACAATGCAGAAGATAATGGATAGATGGAATATCTAAAATTTTGTGTAATACCAAATGTTATGTCATCATAATATCAGCCATTTTTAACATATGGTATACTGGTATACATACAGTATATGTGTGTGTGTGCGTGTGTGTGTGTGTGTGTATATATATATATATATATATATATATATATATATATATATATATATATATATATAAAATTCATTCATTATCTTCTGCTTTATCCTCTATTAGGATCGCGGTGGGGTTCCCCATGCCCATCCAGGGGAGAACTTTTCGGGCAGACACACCCAGGACAGGGCGCCAACCTATCGCTGGACACACACTCACTCACACAAACATACTCTACATGGGGCAATTTGAAGAACTCAATTGACTTGATCCATTTTTTTGGACTGTGGGAGGAAACCGGAGAACCCGGAGGAAACCCACGGGGAGAACATGGAAACTCCACCCAGATGGGGATTCGAACCGGGAATCCCTAGTGTTGAGAGGCAAACGTGATAACCACTAAGCCACCGTGCCGCCCACCATATATATATATATATATATGTATGTATATATATATATATATATATATATATATATATATATATATATATATATATATATATATGGATATATATAACGTATACTATATATATACCCAGGACAGGGCGCCAACCTATATACACATATACACTATATGTTTGTGGACGGCACGGTGATGGATAGATGGATATATATAACGTTTCGGGCACTGGGCAGATACACCCAGGACAGGGCGCCAACCTATCACTGGGCACACACAGACACACACTATATGGGACAATTTGTGAAAATTCAATTGACCTTGATCCATATTATTGGATCAAGTATACAGTATACATTAAAGTATACTGTATGTTAGCAAAAAACAGTTTAAGTTGCAGGTCAATATGTCTATACATTGCACATAAAACATGAGGCTGGATAATTAGGACTTACCTCCAGTAAATTAAAATGCCGATGAGCACAATAAGACCCAGGCCGGTGAGGGTGGAGACCACAGCCAATGGTACCACAGCTTTCTTATTTTGTTCCACGCTGGCCACCAAGCCCACCCGAGACTCATGACTACTGTTACTGACATCTACAAGTAAGAGTAAGTATGAGACATGAGATATGAGGTACTTCATCACACGCTGTTCTCCCTCGATCCACATTAAACAAGCATTTTTTAATCAAACGGTGTTAATAGAGCAGGAACACCTCGATATTGCCATTGTCATGCACCGGATACCTTTCAGAAAAAGTTTGTGAAAGGAGGAAAATCCAAAAAGAATAAATAAATACATGGGTACATAAAAAAAGAAATAATAAAGGAGAAGAAAATTATAATTTATGCCCAACTGCTTTAACAGTCCAGAGAGTGTTAACATATTAAAGAATCATGCCTAGAAGGTTGACGATGAATGTGCATTTCTATGGAGGTTTACAGGTTAATTATTTATTCATTCATTATCTTCCTCTTTATCCACTATTAGGGTCACGGGGGGGTTCCCCATGCCCATCCAGGGGAGAACGTTTCAGATGAACCCAGGACAGGGCACCAATCTATCGCTTGGCACTCACACATAATATGGGGCAATTTAGAGCATTCAGTTTACCTTGTTTTTGGACTGTGTGTGGAAACCGCAGAACCCGGAGGAAACCCACACGGACACGGGGAGAAACTCCACCCAGATTGGGATTCAAACCGGGAATTCCTAGCGCTGAGAGGATAACATAACGTATTAACGAGCCATTTTAAGAGGTGGGCGGCACGGTGGCTTAGTGGTTGGCATGTACTCCTCTCAGCGCTGGGGAATCCAGGGTCAAATCTCAATCTGGGTGGAGTTTCCACGTTCTCCCCGTGTCCGTGTGGGTTTCCTCCCACAGTACCAAAACATGGATTCAAGGTAAATTAAATGCTCTAAATTGCCCCATATAGAATGTGTTTGTGTGAGTGAGTGTGCCCAGTGATGGATTGTTGCCCTCTCCTGGGTGTAGCTGCCCAGCACCTGAAATGTTCTCCCCTGGATTTGTATGGGGAACCCCCCACACCCCTACGACCCTAGTTTAGAGGATAAAGTGGAAGATGATGGACAGATGGGAAGATTCCGTATGTTATATGATGGGTGGCAGCTCTAGCTGTGGTGGACATCTCTTATTTTCATTTCTAAATGGTAGCAACCATCTCAGTGTGTCACTTTTAAAGGTGATTGAGGGTGTTGTTTTTTTTTTTTTTTATTTTGAGGTCAAGGGCTCAGGGCAGGCTATTTTTCTTTTGCCACACCAAACCTTCCAATCCATACATTTCTTTTTTGAGTAAAATAAAAAAAAAGTTTGTTTTTTTTAAAAGAGTAAACTTTTAAATAACCTGAAATATAATGCTATTACTTTAGCACTGCCTTTATTTTTTTTTGCTTTAAACTTCTTTTTGATGTGTTTTATATTTAATATTATATATATATATATATATATATATATATATATATATATATATATATATATATATATATATATATATATATATATGTGTGTGTGTGTGTGTGTGTGTGTGTGTGTATGTGTGTGTGTGTGTGTGTGTGTTAAAAGTTGAAAGTTGAAGAGTCTAAGAAGCTAATCTGTAATTAGTCAAACTGTCCAATGTGCTCGACTAGGACCTCTGCTGCCCTCTGTTGGCTGTACACTGTTATGACTAAAAGCATTCTCACGTCATGACGCAGCACATAAAGCAGTCCTACCTGAACATAGTGTAAACATACATAAATACATGAATATGTGTACAGAAGTAATTATTAAGTTAAATAAATACTTAAATAAGCCATGTTACATTAAAACTAAGCTGTTTTAAGAGGGCGGCGACACGATAGCTTAGTGGTTAGCACATTCTCCTCTCAGCATTAGGGATTCCCGGTTCGAATCCTAATCTGGGTGGAGTTTCCATGTTCTCCCCGTGTCCGCATGGGTTTCCTCTGGGTTCTCCGGTTTCCTCTCACAGTCCAATAACATGGATTGAAGGTAAATTAAATGCTCTAAATTGCCTCATATAGAGTGTGTCTGTGTGTGTGAGTGTGTGCCCTGTGATAGATTGGCGTCTTGTCCTGGGTGTATCTGTCCAGCACCCGAAATGTTCTCCCCTGAATGAGCATGGGCATGGGCATGGGGAACCCCCCCCCCCCTTTTTTCATAAAAAGCTTTTATGAAAAAAAGGTAAAAAAGCAAACTCTCTGAGCAGTGTTACCACTTTTAAATTATTTAGAGCTACATTTTTTATTTATTGCTGTTTTAAAGAAATGGCGAATGTTCAGCTAAGTTAAAGGTATTTAGGTTAATGAAGGACCATATAACTAAACTACTTTGAACTTAAATAAACTTTCTTTCCCGTGTACTAAAAGCTACCCCCCACCCGACCCTAGAAGATGATTAATAAATGAGCAAAATATATTTTTTAAAAAAAGTTAAACCACACCTATATGTTAAATGACTTTATCCTAAATTATTTCTGCTTGTGAAGTATAAAATTTAGTAGAAAATGGGCAATTTATCCATAGAATTAATTACCACTAATTAGTTAATTAATCTGTCATTCGTTTTAAAAGATCCATGAACAATTGTGCAAAGTTGCAGCTTAATCGTTTAACAGGAAGAGCGTTAAATAGCATTTGCAAACTTTTTAACCAGACACACAGATGAAGCTAATATAGGAGTGGTAATAATAATAATAAAAATAATGAATGAATTAATGGGCTTGTGGTTAAGGAACCAGCCTTGTGACCTGAAAGTCTCCGGTTCGATTCCCGGTCCAACCAAGTACTATCGCTGAAGTGCCCTTGGGCAAGGCACCTAACCCCAATTGCTCTCTGGGCGTCATATTCAAGGCTGCCCACCGCTCCGGACACATGTGCTCACTTCACCAGTGTGTGTGTATATGAGTGGATGGGTTAAATGTGGAGAACACAATTCCTCTGTGGGTGCGCACAGTAGGCAAAATAAAAGAAATAATTAATGATCTCAAATTAGACTTTTAAGAAGATTGTTTTATATTAATTGTTCTTTGACTAACTTACAGTCTCACCCCATCATCTTAAACTAAACATTCACCGGAAAAGGTAATCATAACCACAAAGAGAGCAGCTCCGTGTTAATACTCATGATTTTTGATTGATATGTATATTAAGATTGTATTAGTGAGATGGATGGGTATCCTCAAATTTATTGTAGTATATCCATCCATCCATTATCTTCCGCTTTATCGTACCACCCAGATTGGGATTCGAACCGGGAATCCCTAGCAGTGAGAGGAGAACATGCTAACCACCAAGCCACTGTGCCGCCCTACAGTTAAACCCCATCATCTTAAACTAAGCGGCATTCATCCATCCATCCATTATCTTCTGCTTTATCCTACACTAGGGTCACGGGGGGGTTCCCCATGCCCATCCAGGGGAGAACGTTTCGGGCGCTGGGCAGATACACCCAGAACAGGACGCCAATCTATCACTGGGCACACTCACTCACACAGACACACACAACACACTCTATATGGGGCAACACTCTATATGGGGCAGGAAAGCGGAGAACCCGGAGGAAACCCACGTGTACATTAGGAGACCATGGAAAATCCACCCGGATTGGGATTCGAACCGGGAATCCCTAGCGCTGAGAGGAGAACATGCTAACCACCAAGCCACCGTGTCGCCCTACAGTTATACCCCATCATCTTAAACTAAGCAGTCACAAGAAAAGGTCATCAAAACCACAAAGAGAGCAGCCATATTGATTTTTGCATGAAATGTATATTAAGATTGTATTAGTGAAGTGGATGGATATCCTCATATTTATCGTAGTATATCCATCGGGTCGCGGGGGGTTCCCCATGCCCATCCAGGGGAGAACGTTTCGGGCGCTGGGTAGATACACCCAGGACAGGACACCAATCTATCACTGGGTACACACTCACTCACACAGACAAACTCTATATGGGTCAATTTGGAGCATTCAATTGACCTTGATCCATGTTTTTGGACTGTGGGAGGAAACCCACACGGACACGGGGAGAACATGGAAACTCCCCCCAGATTGGGATTCGAACTGGGAATCCCTAGCACTGAGAGGAGAACATGCTAATCACTAAAACACCGTGCCACCCCTTATCGTCGTATATATGGTTATTGTAAAACAATTTCAAAAGGCATGCCTGGGGAAAAGGTGAAGAACAAAATGAACAAGGAACAAAACAGAAGAGAGTGAAGCATGAGAACGAGCAGTGATGATGATGATGTCTGAGGGTCTGCCAGGTTGAGATGTCAGGGTTATGAGAAAGTCAAGATATGGGATGTTGCTTACTAAACTTTCAAACCTACTCTTTGGCACTCAATTCGTTACCAAATCTACATTTCTTGTCTTCATCAGTGAGGATGTTGAGTGAGCTATTCTCATCCACTGTCCTGCCGTGAACCTGAGTAAGGTTTCGTTTACCTTCCACCGGTTCTTTTCCCGAGTTTCGGTCAGCTCGCTCTGGGATGCTGAAATCGGATGAGGTTTCGTTATCAGTAAGGCTTTCTCCTGATCCACTCTCTTCCTCCACACCTCCAAGAGCCCAGGGTGGACTGGGGCGAAGGGAAACGCCCAGCGATGTGGCCTCACTCTCGGTTGCGTTCTCGCTCTCAAAGTAGAAGGAGGAGGAGTGTTCCTGTAGGACCAGCTCTTCTGCCATCTCCCCAGGAGAAAGGGCAGGAGGCAAGGTCGGAACAGGACTCCCATCTCCTGAGGCTGAGCTCTGACCCCAGTCTGGCTCCACCACCCAACCTGAGGCACTAATTTCCAGCGCACCATCCGCTGAATGACCTAGCAAGGAGGTGGTCTCTGGAGTGGATGGGAGATCCAAGGAAGTGGTGACTTCCGGGGTTTGGCTTTTTGGTTGAGGCTTTCACATCACTCTCGGTGGCTGTAATGAAAAAGTGAAGGTCACTAGAAGACTTTGGAAACAACATAGAAGGCAGGAGCAGATCCCAATCTGGAGCACTGCTAGAAGTTCCAGTAGAGAAAGGCTGACCATGTTCTAGACTAGAGAGGTCACTTATAAGGAGAAAAAATCAGCATGCAGAAGACTTGAACTAGGCAACAAGATGCTACCGCAATAAGCAGCATCGGTTTCGCTAACTGAGAGGTAAAGCAGAAGAATCAGCCCACTCCAGAGAGTCCCCCATCAATACCTGAGCCAGAGGACGTGAAGTAAGCCGAGTAGTCACTAGAGTAGGGAACCGAAGGCTGCAGGAATGGAGACACAGTGCTAAGAATCTTGGCGACACCACCAGGCAAGTTGGGCTTGGTGTCAACTGAGTCAGAAACAGTTAGAAGCGAAAGGGTACTGCTACACAGAGACGAGCCCGAGGCCGACCCAGACAGCACGTCCCCATCATCGGCATCACCACCACCACTAGAGCCAGGTTCCACATCCCAGAAAGCTACAGGACTGGAAGCAGGATAGGACAGGAAGGAGGGGGAAGTCGGTGAGGTCACTGCATGAGGGGTGGACGCGGACTCAGACAACACAGAGTTAGAGGACGGGAGCGACACAGGACTGGCATGCAGGCACACAGCTGATTCACAAAGAGTGGACGCAGAGGGCAACATCTCACCGTTAAACTCAGCCCCACTGTGAGTGGTGGTGGTAGCGAAAGGCATGCTGGGAGTTGTGGTTGGCAGGAAGGGTGATTCTTTCACAGTAAAGGGGGTATAGGCAGGTGAGTCACTGAGCTTGGTTTCACCTGAGGTCGACGTGACGTCCAAGACAGACGTGCTTATTATTACGGTAGGTGTGATGATGTCACCGTCTGTTGGAACACCGAGTTCCTCATACTCTGGATCTAAATCAGTAATGAGGACAGTGGTGGGGGTCACTGTGGTGGTCTGGGGAGTCAGAATTTCAGGACTGGTTGGGTCATTTTCAGTAGAAGTCCAGGGGTCAGTGGGAGACGGCTCTGTACTGAGCTGTTGAATGTCCTGGTGTGGATTTGTAGTGGCTGTTGGGGTAAAAAGCGCTGACTGTTCTTTTTTGGTTAACCCCAAAACAGTGCTGATGCTAAACGGACTCCCTGATTGGGTGGGAGGTGCTGTTGATACGCCCTGACGTTCGGTAAACAATGGGGTTGTTTTCACAGCCGGATGGACTGAATGTTCTATATTATCCCTAAAGGTTGTTGTGAAAATAGTGGTAGCCATTGGTGTGGTGGTTGTACGTTGGTGTTGCTCCTCAGAAACTCCCGAAAATCCAATCACAGTAGAACTTTGGGTTGTTTTTCCACCGTTAAACGGAGGAGGACGGCGTTCTATGGCTGTGGTAGTAGTTTGAACGGGGAGGACGGCCTTTTTCGAGTAGGGTTGATTTTCCTCCTAAGAAGAAAATAAAAAGCAGGTCAAAAAATGATGTGTGTAGACCTTTGGTTGTAGGTATGATGATGATGCCTTCATAGTTACCTCCTCTTCAAAATCGAACGGTTCTGGATCAGGATCTGCTTCTGAAAGAAATGAAGATGAAAATGATGAAGAAAGTCAACGGCATCGCAACCAACAAACACAAAAATATTACGAAATCCCAATGATGTCATCACTGGCTTCACATTGCGTTGGTTGGGTGTATGGGTGAACTCGTTTATAATGGTATGGGTTCTAATCTAATTGTATAATGTACACTATATGGATGTGAATAATAATGATTTCCCATCAGTACCTCTACTTTAGTAAAACTTCAGGAGCATCACAGAACAGGTATCATTTGGGTGGTGGATTGTTTCTGGTCAGTTCTGCAGGGACACTGATGTGGTGAGGGGGGTTTTAGTGCAGCAGTGCTGCTAGAGGTTCATTTAAACACCTCAGTGACACTGCTGGGATAGGAATAATGCACCCACCCAATAATACCTGCTCTGTGGGGGTACTATTGGGGTTCTGACCATTAGAACAGAGTAAAGGGGACTAACAGTTGGGCTACAGAGTGGAATTTATTTGATTCATGGAGCTTATTTGAGTCGCAGGAACACAGAATCACAGGAAAGGACCTTCCCCAAACTACTGCCACAAATGTACACGTTTCATCCATCCATCTATTATCTTCTGCTTTATCCTCTGTTAGGGTGACGGGAGGGTTCCTCATGCCCATCCAGGGGAGAACGTTTCGGGCGCTGGGCAGATACACCCAGGACAGGACGCCAATCTATCACTGGACACACACTCACTCACACAGACACACTCTATATGGGGCAATTTGGAGAATTCAATAGACCTTGACTCCATGTTTTTGCACTGTAGAAGGATGGCGGAGAACCCGGAGGAAACCCACACGAACACGAGGAGAACACGGAAACTCCACCTAGATTGGGATTTAAACCGGGAATCCCTAGTACTAAGAGGAGAACATGCTAACCACTAAACCACCGATGTACAGGTTTTAAATTTGTTATTTATATTATATTCATTCATTCATTCATTCATTATCTTCCGCTTTATCCTCTATTAGGGTCGGGGGGGTTCCCCATGCCCATCCAGGGGAGAACATTTCGGGCACTGGGCAGATACACCCAGGACAGGACGCCAATCTATCACTGGACACACACTCACTCACACAGACACTCACACAAACACACTCTATATGGGCCAATTTGGAGAACTCAATTGACTTGATCCATGTTTTTGGACTGTGGGAGGAAACCGGAGAACCTGGAGGAAACCCACGCAGACACGGGGAGAACATGGAAACTCCACCCAGATGGGGATTCGAACCCATATATATATATATATATATATATATATATATATATATATATATATATATATATATATATATATATATATATATATATATATATATATATATATATATATATATATATATATATATGAAGTAATATTAGCTATCGGGCGGCACGGTGGCTTAGTGGTTAGCACGTTCGCCTCTCAGCGCTAGGGATTCCCGGTTCGAATCCCCATCTGGGTGGAGTTTCCATGTTCTCCCCGTGTCCGCGTGGGTTTCCTCCGGGTTCTCCGGTTTCCTCCCACAGTCCAAAAACATGGATCAAGTTAATTGAGTTCTCTAAATTGCCTCATATAGAGTGTGTACTCAGCGATGGATTGGCGCCCTGTCCTGGGTGTATCTGCCCAGCGCCCGAGACGTTCTCCCCTGGATGGGCATGGGGAACCCCACCGACCCTAATAGAGGATAAAGCGGGAGATAATGAACGAATGAATATTATCCATCCACACTGACTTGCTTACTGGAGACATAAGGCAGATTTAACTCTCCAAACCCCAGGGGGGGGGGTCAACATATACACACTTTCGTGCCAATTACAATATTTAATTTCTCGAACCCTGGCGTTTTCTAGCTTGTGGAATAAGTGAGAGAAGTATGTGTGTCATGTCATGCATTTATATAATGTATATAATAAGAAAACACTCATCCATAGACACTGAATTGAGATGCAGATTATAGATCAGTTTATTATAAGTGATAGTGGTACAACATTTGCCGACATCAGCGTGTACTGACATTAAAAAAAAAAAATTAAATCGAGCAGATAAACAGCCGTGGGATTGTCGGAGGGAAGGTCACGGGGAAAAGATTAATCTGCCGATGCTCACATGACAAGAAACATAACACGGACTCGCTTTAAAGAGCAAAGGCTGTTAAGAGAACACAGAAAAGAACATCAGAAAGCACTGGAGGAAATCCGAGCAGAGGAAGAACACTATTAAAATAACAGAGCACACAGTACATGACCTTTTCGTTCTCTATAGATGTTCTGTGTACAGGGAACTTTTCTACTGCACTGTAAGAGGGGAAATAAAATCAAAAGAGATTGGCTGCAAAGCGGCGGACTGCGAAAGGCTTTTATTAAACGGGAAAGAAAGGTTATGTAAGTTCAAAGTAGTTTAGTTATATGGTCCTTCATCAAGCTAAATACCTTTAACGATGCTGAACATTCGCTATTTCTTTAAAACAGCAATAAATAAAAATGTAGCTTTAAATAACTTCATTTTGTTACTTCTTTTTTTATAAAAGCTTTGATTTGAATGATTTTCAGATTGTCGGCTTATGTTTATATCATTCATTTATTTATTGTCTTCCGCATTATCCTCTACTAGGGTCGTGGGGATGGGGGGGGGGTTCCCAATACACATCCAGGGGAGAACGTTTTAGGTGCGGGGCAGATACACCCAGAACAGGGTGCCAATCTATCACTGGGCACACACTCACATACTGTATGGGGCAATTTCCATCCATCCATTAGCTTCTGTTGTATTCTTTACTAGGGTCGCGGTGGAGTTCCCCATGTCCATCCAGGGCTGGGCAGATACACCCAGGACAGGGCGCCAATCTATCACTGGACACTCACTCACTCACACAAACACACTCTATATGGGGCAATTTGGAGAATTTCATTGACCTTGATCCATGTTTTTGGACTGTTGGAGGAAACCAGGGAACCCAGGGGAAACCCACAGGGACACGGGGAGAACATGAAAACTCCACCCAGATTGGGATTCGAACCTGGAATCCCTAGTGCTGAGAGGAGAGCATGCTAACCACTAAGCAACCATACCACTGAAGGGCAACATCCATCCATCCATCCATTATCTTCCGCTTTATCCTCTATTAGGTTCGTGGGGGGGGATCCCCATGCCCATCCAGGGGAGAACGTCTCGGGTGCTGGGCACACACTCACTCACTCACACAGACACACTCTATATGGGGAAATTTGGAGAACATAATTGAGCTTGATCCATGTTTTTGGACTGTGGGAGAAAACGGGAGGAAACCCACGTGGACACGGGGAGAACATGGAAACTCCACCCAGATTGGGATTCGAACCTGGAATCCCTAGTGCTGAGAGGAGAACATGCTAGCAGTCTTAAGATCTAATGTTTCTCAAAATTTCTGCAATTTAGACAATAAAAACTACATTGGTGGGGAGAACGTTTCGATATGTATACTCACTATATAGGGGCAATTTAGAACACAGCATTTAAGAGCGGCCAATTTACTTCAAATCCATCGGGAGGAAACCAGAGTCCCGGAAAAATAACCCACGCAGACAAGAGGAGAACATGTAAACTCCACCCAGACCCAGACAGGGATTCGAACCTGGATCCCCAGCGCTGAGGGTGCTAACCTCTTACAATAACATCCCCAATAAACCTTCTACATAAGATAATTAATCTCTGCTATATATATAATTTGGGATTAGTTGGGTGTGGTAGCTCAGTGGTTAGGGTGTTGGGCTAGCAATCTGAAGTTTGTGGGTTCAAATCCCAGCTTCACTGAAGTTACCAATGTGGGTCCTTGAGCAACGCCCTTAACCCGTATTGCTGCAGGGGGTGCTGTGGTCAACTCTAAAACAAGCTAAGTGAACAAATTTAATTGTAGATAATGCGTATCCTTTTTTAATATAAAAAGATATATATCTTATATCACTTTCTGGATTTCAAAACATGTTTTTATTTATTTATTTTGTTTCTTTTTGGACAATTCCTTTTATAAAAAAAAGTGCAGTATAAATAAGTTTTTAAAAAATGATGATTTAATTACTAAAAGTAACAAAATACTTGTTCTATACTTGTCTACCAAAAAAATATTTAAGTAGAAAGTTAATTAGTGCAACTTTAAGCATATAGGTTATTAATTAGATAATAACACAGTCATGATCAAAAGTGTTGGCACCCTGAGAAGACACCCTTCAAATATGAGACCGGGAACAGTTTGCAAAAGAAATGATCCAAAACTCCAAAGGCTTGTTGATAAAAAGCATATAATTTCAATCATTATTAATATTATTATTATAAATATTATTCAATTCAATTCAAATATTATTTCAATTATTTTTTCCAACGCGTATACAACCAAATAATAAGTTAAGGTATTTTTAATAAATAATAAGAAAAAATATCAATCTGTTTTTTGCATTGATTTAAAAGAACAGGTAGTTCCGCTCCTTAAATCTGATTGGCTGAGCTGTTTTATCCAGCCGTGACATGACTGTCAATAACACACACCTCTGAACGCTTCACATTCGTTTCAATGCCTAATATACAATACATTATTTTCCTGATGTTATTTAGAAATTGTGTTCTGTAATTTGGCCACCAGATGGCAGTATTTGTTAGAAAATTTTTATGAGAAACCGGAAACCTTTTCCACAGTCAGAGTTCACTTTAAAAATCAGACTAGATTTTGTCGCAGAAGACCTGATTATTAACTGGTATTATTAATTAATTTTGCTGTCAGTAAACGCGATTATGAATCAAATATTTTTTATAACAAACTGGGTTGTAGCCGTATATTAAAAGCAATAAGGCACTCAAAGTTTATTATTCTGAATAAATCATGGGAAGGAGGTGTAACGGCACTTTGCTACATGTTGTGTCTTGTAACACCTCTTTACTGTGATTTATTCACAATAACACACGCCCTCTAGAGCCTTATTGTGTTATTAATACACACTCAGTAAATAAACATTTATTCATCCATCAGGGATTAAATTATCTTCTGCGTTTATCCTCTACTAGGGTCACGGGGGGGTTCCCCATGCCCATCCAGGGGAGAACATTTCGGGCGCTGGGCAGATACACCCAGTACAGGACGCCAATCTATCACTGGACACACACTCACTCACACAAACACACTCTATATGGGGCAATTTGGAGAATTCAATTGACATTGAATCCATGTTTTTGGACTGTGGGAGGAAACCCGAGAACCCGGAGGAATCCCATGCAGACACTGGAGGAAATAGAAAGTGGAGACCCAGATTGGGAATCGAACCTGGACCTTCGAACCCCAGCGCTGAGAGGCGAACATGCTCACCACTACGTCGCCGTGCCGTCCGGAAATGAACAAGTAAATAACAAAACGTGTAATTGCAAAAATTTCGGGGCTGCCAACAGTTCCGTCCATGACTTTATGTTCTGATTTAAGCTAAAACATGTTTAAAATCTAAATAGAACACTGTACATAATACTCTTCATTGAAACTTAGTAAATAAGTTGTTCCTACTGTTAAAAAAAACATAAGAATAGTATGAAGTTATTCAAGGTGGACGTGCATAAGTAATTCATGTACCACTGTAAAAAAGTAGTGGTTTCAACAAACCCCACATTGTTAGCTTTACATGGATCTTCACACTGTTATCATAACATCATAACGCTACGGCAAGGCGGCTCTGTTTCAGCAGAAACGAGAGCAACGGACGCGGATTCTCTTACCGGGGTCAAGCACGGGTAAGTCCACTAACCCCATACAGACCGTTCGTGCACACACTGCACGATCACTCACTGCCACGACCTGCAGCACGCCCATACCAGGTCCTGACCCCTGTACGGGGTACAAACACATTTACATTCAGTCATTCGGTCATTCAGCAGATGCTTTTATCCAAAGCAACTTATAAAGTGAGCACAGGGTTCAAACCTCTGGAGCTGAGGTTTGGGTTTACTCCAGAGTCCTGGGATTTGAACCCACAACCTTCAGATTGATCCCTGTACCCTACAAACACTGAGTTTACATTCAGTCATTCGGTCATTCAGCAGATGCTTTTCAAACATTATTCCTGTGGAGCAAATGAGAGTAAGGTTTAATGAGCTCAAGACCCACTGTGATTGGTAACTCTAAAAGGTCTTGAGATTTGAAATGCTGTGCTTCATGATTAAAAGCCCAGCAGTCCTAACCACTTCTGTTATCCTCTACAGGGTCCCTACCCTATGCCCACCAGGGAGATACGTTTCGGGTGCATATGACCTCACACAGATTACTACATTATTCATGTGGAAAATGATATTTAATGAGCTAAAGAGCACTGTGATGTCACATGAAACTAAAACTAGTGCCCCATGCCAAACAAGTCCTCATAGATCAAAAACTAAAACTTCAATCGTTATGAGCCTTTGTCACATTAGAAAAGACAAAAAATCATTTAATACACGGTGGCTTAGTAGTTAGCATGTTCTCCTCTCAACACTAGGGATTCCCGGTTCGAATCCCAATCTGGGTGGAGTTTCCATGTTCTCCACGTGTCCGCGTAAGTCATAAATGAACGAGTTATGATGATTTAAAAACGAAGAAGAGGTGACAAAAAAAATGTATCTATGGAGTAGTTTCAGTGCTTCATGCCAAACAAGTCCTCATAGATCAAAAACTAAAACTTCAATCGTTATGAGCCTTTGTCACATTAGAAAAGACAAAAATCCCTACAATTGAAAATAAAATGGTGTATCTCAGTGAAAGTTTTAGGATTGTACAGAGATTCGTTCAGAGAAAAACTTTATTACCCTGGATTTAGAGTGGGGGTTAATCACAACATCCCTGGAGCAATGAGAGTTAGGGCTCTTTCTCAAGGACCCACATTGGTAACTTCAGTGGACCTGGGATTTGAACCAACAACCTTCAGATTGATAGCCCCACACCTTAACCACTGAGCTACCACGCCCATCGTAACCAACTCCAAAAATACATAGCACAGGTCTGTACGTTGAGCGTTTCGGGCTGTATTAATCATATCACAGGGTGTATGTTATTGTGAATAAATCACGGGAAAGAGGTATTATTAGGGAACAACGCAAAGCGGAGTACAGTTCACGTGATTTATTTACCATAATGTACAACCTCAAGTGGCTTAATGCTTTAAAAAAACATTTGCAAACATACTATAATAAAAAAAACTAGTCTTCCGCAACGTAATCTAGTCCGGTTTTTAAAGTGAACCCTGATCGCTGATTGCCAGGTTTCCAGAACAATTACAGAACGTGATTTATAAAATACATCAGAAAAATAATGTATAGTATGTCCGCACTGATACGAATGTGAAACAGTCAGAGGTGGGTGTTATTGTCAATGATGTCATGGCTGGACAAACAGCTCAACCAATCAGATTTAAGGACCGGAACTACTCGTTTTATAATATCAATTACATACTAAGGCGTAATGATGAAAAAAGGTCAGATAACATGGTTAGATAACTTGTGGTTAAGGAACCAACCACGCGACCTAAAGGTTCTCGGTTCGATTCCAGATCCCACCAAGTCCTATGGATAAAGTGCCCTTGGGCAAGGCACCTAACCCTTATTGCTCCTTGGGCACTGTGTAGAGGGCTGCCCAACACTCACTTAGTATTAGTGTGTATATGTATAGAGGATTAATTGTGGAGGACAAATTCCTGTTGTTTATTGTTTAATATATGGATCGCTGTATCACTTTAAATTATACTTATTCATAAGGCTAAGAACGTTTCAATTATTGCACTGATGAGTCAGAAAATAAAGAGTAGGATTAAATTACCACATCCTGGTCTCCATCAGTGAGGTACTCGAGCAGGACTGAATCATCCCTCTGAGCCTGGCTGTAGGTTACAGAGTATTTCTCGATGCTGGCATCATACACAGCCCGCGGTCGCTCCCAAAACACGAGCAGGCTGGTGTAGTTGTAGGGATATGCCTGAACGTTTTCCGGCTCGGAGCTGCAAACTGCAAAAGACAGACGCACACACAAACACACACACACACAGTACATTTGGTATTAAATTAAATCCACACACACACACACACACATACAGACATACAGACACATGCACACACACATACAACCTATAAATACACACAGTGACAAATAAATACACACACAAGCATAAACAACCATACATACAGTATATTTGGTATTAAATTAAACACACACACACAGACACAGACAAAGTATATTTGGTATTAAATTAAATGTACATACACACAGACAGACACATGCACACACAGATACAGCCACATAAATACACACACATAGAGACAAATAAATACACACACAAGCATAACCACAAACACACACACACACCTACACACAGTATATTTGGTGTTAAATTAAATGCACATGCACACAGACATACGCACACACACACATATAGCCATATAAATACACACACATAGAGACAAATAAATACACACACAAACAGACACATGCACACACTTACAGCCATAGAAATACACACAAAGACAAATAAATACATACATATACACACACACACATACACACACACACAGAGCCATATAAATACAAACACATAAAGACAAATACATACACACACACACACATACACACACAAACAAACACATTCAGACTCTCTCACGCACAGAGCCACATGTGAATACACACACAGAGAAAAATATATACACACACACACAGACATAAAATACACACATACAGTACATGCATACACACTATACAGTATGTGTGTATGCATATGCATATACACAATGAAATGCATACACACATACTGTAAATTATACATATATTACACACACACACAATTTATATATATATATATATATATATATATATATATATATATATATATATATATATATATATATATATATATATATATTATATATTATATAAATTGGTTTTATTTCTCTTATACCAAGTATTTTAAAACTCAGTGGGTGTTTTTTCCGTCATTTCTCTCATTGACACATTGTTGGTCCTAGCACATGGTGGCCTTTTCGCAGCGGGCTTTCTTCACCATCTGTGCTCTGAGATGGAGCACCAATCGAAAGCAGCACTCACACACACCGCACATTAAAGCAAAACAAAGACTATTGATTTCGTTTTTGCAATTTAAAAAGCCTGTAATCAAACAGAGAGCCTCACCGCTACATGACAGGAATAAATAAATGCATCCACGCAGTATAAAAAGCTAACAAAGTCCTTTGGAGCTGTTAATAACATGTTGGGCAGCAGAGGGCAGAGTGAGGCCACGCAAGACGTCATGAAGAAACAAACGCAGCTTCGCTTCGCTTCAATGCTTATGTATCACTAGGCCTGAGCTTGTGATGACATTTTCCTTAAACATTGTCACTTAATTTACACGTAATCGTTCGCTTTTTAAAAAAATCAACCTTATTTAATTCATCCATCCATTATATTCCGCTTTATCCTATATTAGGGTGGGGGTTCCCCATGCCCATCCAGGGGAGAACGTTTCGGGCGCTGGGCAGATACACCCAGGACAGGACGCCAATCTATCACTGGACACACACTCACTCACACAGACACACTCTATATGGGACAATTTTGGAGAATTCAATTGACCTTGATCCATGTTTCTAGACTGTGGGAGGAAACCGGAGAACCCGGAGGAAATACAGAGACAGACACAGAGAGAACGTCTCGGGCGCTGGGCAGACACACCCAGGACAGGACGGCAATCTATCGCTGGGCACACACTCACTCACACAGACACACTCTATATGGGGCAATTTGGAGCATTCTATTTACCTCAAATCCATGTTTTGGACTGTGGGAGGAAACTGGAGAACCCGGAGGAAACCCACGCGGACACGGGGAGAACATGGAAACTCCACCCAGATTCTACACCCAGGTTCTCCATGCCTATCCAGGGGAGAATGTTGGGCGCTGGGAAGATATACCCAGGACAGGACGCCAATCTATCACTGGACACACACTCACTCACACAGACACACTCTATATGGGGCAATTTGTAGAATTCAGTTGACCTTGATCCATGTTTCTAGACTGTGGGAGGAAACCGGAGAACCCGATGGAAACCCACGCGGACACGGGGAGAACATGGAAACTCCAACATTATTTAAATACCTGAGAAAAAAAACACCACACATAAATTTGAGGTAAATCCACTGCTCCAAATTGCCCCATATAGAGTGTGTTAGTGTGTGTCTGTGAGACTGAGTGTGTGCCCAGTGATGGATTGGTGTCCTGTCCTGGGTGTATCTGCCCAGCGCCCGAAACGTTCTCCCCTGGATGGGCATGGAGAACCCCCTCCCAGCGACCCTAATATAGGATAAAACAGAAGATAATGGAGGGATGGATGGACAAGAGCACTAATCACTCTAGGCCACTAATGTTCCATGTTCTCCCTGTGTCCGTGTGGGTTTCCTCCAGGTTCTCCGGTTTCGTCCCACAGTCCAAAAACATGGATCACGGTCAATTGAATATGTGGGTGACACACACTCACACACAAGACTATATAAGGGCAATTCAGAGCAGCCGATTCACCCTGAATCAATGTTTTTGGGCTGTGGGAGGAAACCAGAGAACCTGCAGAAAACCCATGTAGAGAACGTTGAAACTCCATTCAGACTGGGATTCGAACCTGAGAGTCAAGCTAACCCTTACGCCACCATGCTGCCAAGCATCATTAATACAGCACTATTAATTTGATGGCTATGAATTAAGCTGCCACCACATCCAACAGCATTCCAGTAGAACCTGAACTCAGATGTTCTCCACATTCCTCATGCAACACCTTCAGGATCTAATGGAACATAAGATTCTCATTACAGAAGTGCAGCTGCTAAATCTGCTGGATCGGCATGATGCCATCTCATCACCGAACGGACCGAACTGGACCAATATAGATCTTTAAAGGTTTCCACCAATGTTTAATGGTGTGTGTGTGGTGTGTGTGTGTGTGTGTGTGTGTGTAACATGACCGTACCTGTTGCATGAATCTCTTCAACGCCAGTATATGAAGAATAGACCTGCCCCATGAACTGCGGTTGCTGCTCCCTGAAATTATTCTGCAAGTAGTCCATCAGCATGACGTATCCAGCTTGCTGCATGGTCATCACCTCACAGAAAATCTCCAGCTGCATGTACACACACACACACACACACACACACACACACACACACACACATAGTTGTTTTTTTTTTTACAGTAAAAACCAGCTAACACTAGAATTCATCCATACATCCATTATCCTCCACATAATCCTCTACTAGGGTCTTGGGGGGGTTCCCCATGTCCATGGGACGCCAATCTATCACTGGGCACACACTCACTCACACAGACACACTCTATATGGGGCAATTTGGAGAATTCAATTGACCTTGATCCATGTTTTTGGACTGTGGGAGGAAACCAGAAACACGAAGGAAACCCATGCGGACACGGGGAGAACATGGGAACTCCACTCCAGATTGGGATTCAAACCTGGATCTCCAGCACTGAGAGGAGATTCTACTTCTACTGATCGATATGATCGAAATGGCGACTGTGTTTATTTATCCATTCAATTATCTTCCACTTTATCCTCTATTAGGGTCTTGGGGTTCCCCATGCCCATCCAGAGAAGAACGTTTCAGGTGCTGGGCAGATACACCCAGGTCAGGGCACCAATTTATCGCAGAGTACACTCAGTCACACAGACACACAAACAAACAAACTCACACTATATGGGGCAATTTGGAGAATTCAATTGACCTTGATCCATGTTTTTGGACTGTGGGAGTAAACCAGAGAACCCAATGGAAACCCACGCAGACACGGGGAGAACATGGAAACTCCACCCAGAATTGAACATGGAATCCCTAGCGCTGAGAGGAGAACATGCCACCCACTAAACCACCGTGCCGCCCAGTTTGTGAGTCACTTTGAATAATTTGGTCTTTATATAAATCTATTACCACAAACATTTGACATCCTTACTGTACCATGTACTAGCAACATTATTATTATGCTAATTATGATCAATATTAATTAATTCATCCATGATCTTCCGCTTTATCCTCTACTAGGGTTGCGGGGGGGGGTTCTCCATGCCCATCCAGGGGAGAATGTTTCGGGCGCTGGGCACACACTCGCACAGACACAAACACACTCTATATGGGGCAATTTGGAGAACTCAATTTCACCTTGATCCATGTTTTTGGACAGTGGGAGGAAACCGGAGAACCCGGAGGAAACCCACGCAGACACGGGGAGAACATGGGAACTCCACTCAGATTGGGATTCAAACCTGGATCTCCAGTGCTAAGAGGAGAACATGCTAACCACTAAGCCCTTAATTCTAGAAGTCATCATTATTAATCTGAATTTAGATCAGATAAGGCACGGTGGCTTAGTGGTTAGCATGTTCTCCTCTCAGCACTAGGGATTCCCGGTTTGAATCCCCATCTGGGTGGAGTTTCCATGTTCTCCCCGTGTCCGCGTGGGTTTCCTCCGGGTTCTCCGGTTTCCTCCCACAGTCCAAAAACATGGATCAAGTCAATTGAATTCTCCAAATTGCCCCATATAGAGTGTGTCTGTGTGAGTGAGTGTGTGCCCAGCGATGGATTGGCGCCCTGTCCTGGGTCTATCTGCCCAGCGCCCGAGACGTTCTCCCCTGGATGGGCATGGGGAACCCCCCCCCCGCGACCCTAATAGATGATAAAGCGGGAGATAATGAATGAATGAATGAATAGATCAGATAATGATGTGAGACGACAGAAAGACAAACAGGGATGATGACATCACTTCTCCATCGATCGGTTTGTGATGTCAGACCGTTCTGATTTATAATGAGGCGGAGGCTCGTTAAGCCGTGCTCATCAGTCAGCGCTGTTTTAAATAAGACGTCCCACTCGTGCTTGTCTTGTTCCGCCGTTGTGCCATGAGGCATTCAGGGTTCTGTCTCATTCAAACGCAGCATGTGGGTTCTTGTCAGTTCTTTGAGTGGAACAGCCGAAGGCTTAAATGACACACCGCCGAACGAGGCTTTTAAAGGTTTTACCCTTTTGATGTGAGTAATCTCACCCCCGCTCACGCCCATTTCTGGTAATAAGGCTGCACCACCGAACGGGATCACACAGGTTCGGTTCAGGAGATTTTTATTTATTATATTTGTTAGTCGAGGCGGCATGGTGGCTTAGTGCTTAGCATGTTCTCCTCTCAGCACTAGGGATTCCAGGTTCGAATCCCAATCTGAGGTGGAGTTTCCATGTTCTCCCCGTGTTCGCGTGGTTTTCCTCCGGGTTCTCCGGTTTCCTCCCACAGTCCAAAAACATGACTCAAGGTCAATTGAATTCTCCAAATTGCCCCATATAGAGTGTGTCTGTGTGAGTGAGTGTGTGTCCAGTGATAGATTGGCACCCTGTCCTGGGTGTATCTGCCCAGTGCCTGAAACGTTCTTCCCTGGATGGGCATGGGGAACCTCCGGGTTCTCAGGTTTCCTCCCACAGTCCAAAAACATGGATCAAGTCAATTGAATTCTCAAAATTGCCCCATATAGAGTGTGTCTGTGTGAGTGAGTGTGTGCCCAGCGATGGGTTGGCGCCCTGTCCTGGGTGTATCTGCTCAGCGCCCGAGATGTTCTCCCCTGGATGGGCATGGGGAACCCCCCTGCGACCCTAATAGAGGATAAAGCGGGAGATAATAAATGAATGAATGAATTATACCATCATCTGACCCACAATGCAATAGATATTTTTATTTTCTATTTAATATATAAAACATAAGAGGTGGCTTAGTGGTTAGCATGTTCTCCTCTCAACGCTGGGGATTCACGTTTGAATCCCAATCTGGGTGGAGTTTCCATGTTCTCCCCGTGGGTGTCCTCCAGGTTCCTCTCACAGTCCAAAAACATGGATTCAATTTCAATTGCCCCATATAAAGTGTGTGTGTGTGTGTGTGTGGAGTGAGTGTGTGCCCAGTGATAGATTGGCGCCCTGTCCTGGATGCATCTGCCAGTGCCCGAACACCACCCCCCCCACGAACCTAGTAGAGGATAAAGTGAAAGATAACGGATACGTATAACACCAGAGCGACACGGTAGCTTAGTGGTTAGCATGTTCTCCTCTCAGCGCTAGGGATTCGAATCCCAATCTGGGTGGAGTTTCCATGTTCTCCCCGTGTCCGCGTGGGTTTCCTCTGGCTTCTCCGGTTTCCTCCCACAGTCCAAAAACATGGATTTGAGGTAAATAGAATGCTCCAAATTGCCCCATATAGAGTGTGTCTGTGTGAGTGAGTGTGTGCCCAGCGATAGATTGGCGTCCCTGTCCTGAGTGTATCTGCCCAGCGCCTGAGACGTTCTCCCCGGACTCTCACAGGTTTGAATTCCAATTTTGTCAATTCATGTTCTCTCTGTGTGTGTTTGAGTGTGTGAGTGTGTACCCAGCATGGATTGGCGCCCTGTCCTGGATGTATCTGCCCAGTGCCCGAGACGTTCTCCCCTGGATGGGCATGGGGAACCCCACCGCGACCCTAATAGATGGATAAAGCGGGAGATAATGAATGAATGAATGTTCTCTCTGTGTCTGTCTCTTTTTGGAGTTTCCATGTTCTCCCCGTGTCCGCGTGGGTTTCTTCTGGCTTCTCCAGTTTCCTCCCACAGTCCAAAAACATGGATTCAAGGTACCCTGAGGTCTCCATATTGCCCCATATAGAGTGTGTCTGTGTGAGTGAGTGTGTGCCCAGCGATAGATTGGCGTCCTGTCCTGGGTGTATCTGCCCAGCGCCCGAAAGTGACCCTAGTAGAGGATAAAGCGGAAGATAATGGATGGATGGATGTTTACAGGTCGTAATATATATAAATATTTATATTAGAAGTATATAATAGAAGCAGCTTCACAAACAAAAGGCTTGAAGCTCGTGATGAACAACATGTCCTCGTTTGTAAAGGAGACAGGCAGGACTGTAAAACTGAAACAGAAATGACCTGTTCTTCAGAGATGGTCACGGTGTTCTTAAAGATGATCCATTCGACGTTCTCTGAGCAGGGAGGCGTTGTGAGCGAGCCGTTGTAGATGAAGTATTTCTCGCTGGAGTTTGGCAAAAGATCTCGTGGAATGAATGAAGACACATCCCTCGTCTTCCCTGCAGAACATAAAGCAGGAATTCATCTATTAAACAATACGATGCAGGTACTAGGGCTGTATTCAACTAAGGATTTTCATAGTCGAATCTGATTAGTCAGATTTTCCCTATAGTCGACTGATAGTCGAATCAGTTAAAATTTCACCACAAGATGGCGCTATAAGCGTGTTTTTTTTTTTAAATATATTTTTAATATTATACTTTGTTTTTCTAGAGCACCGTAAATGGGTTAAAGCGCACACATCATTAAAAAAATATTTTTTAACAGAAATTAGAATGTGTAACAATCACCTGCAGCACCTGTCCCTCGTTTGCTTTCTGATTATCTCACTTGGGTGATTAGTTGGGTTAGTGCACGTCTTTAATTTGTGGTTATCTTACCCGATGTTGCTTTGTTCGTTTACCCCCTTTCTGTTGGTGCTTCGGCACCATTTTTTTAATAGATTCTAGTTTTGGTTTTTATCCCGGTGTTCCAGTTTTTCTCCATCAGCATTTCTGGCACGGTGTGTCGCTGCGCATTTGTTCCGCGCAGGTCGCACTCGTGAGAGCGTCTCCCTCTGTTTAGACCGGCCGACGCTGTGGCTTACGCGTAGCCGGATCCCGGGAGACGCTCATCATGCGCGAGCGGCGTTCGTGATTTACCCGCGGAGCCGCTCACCCCCGGGGAAAGACGGACATTTGTGACAGGATGATTTTATTTGACAAAAGGCTATATATATAACGAAAACAAAGACATTTCATGTAAAAACTAATGCTTAGCAGCAGCCATGGGCGCCCCCATGTGGTCAAAATGGTACATTCGACTATGAGGTTCATAGTCGACTACGGTTCTCCGAATCGAATCGTCGAATCAGCGAATATTGCAGCTCACCCCTAGCAGGTACCCTCGATAAACAAAAAGCATTTACATGTCATTTGCTTCTGTACTGTTTTCTGATGATGACGATGATGTTGGCACCAGGGCGGCGCGGTGGCTTAGTGGTTAGCATGTTCTCCTCTCAGCGCTGGGGATTCCAGTTCGAATCCCAATCTGGGTGGAGTTTCCATGTTCTCCCCGTGTCCGTGTGGGTTTCCTCCGGGTTCTCCGGTTTCCTCCCACAGTCCAAAAACATGGATCAAGTCAATTGAGTTCTCCAAATTGCCCCATATAGAGTGTGTCTGTTTGAGTGAGTGTATCCAGCGATAGATTGGTGTCCTGTCCTGGGTGTATCTGCCCAGCGCCCGAAACGTTCTCCCCTGGATGGGCATGGGGAACCCCCCCCCCCCCGACCCTAATAGAGGATAAAGCTGAAGATAATGGATGGATTTTGGCACGATGCAGACCTCACTGAACAGCTCGGAGATGAACGAGGATGTTAAAGTGGAACGCATGTAGCGATGCTGGGGTGGAGCTGACAAGGATGGATGTAAATTTGAGGTAATTAACACACCTACCAGGAGGCATGGTGGTTTAGTGGTTGGCATGTTCTCCTCTTGGCGCTGGGGATTCCAGGTTCGAATCCCAATCTGGGTGGAGTTTCCATGTTCTCCCCGTGTCTGCGTGGGTTTCCTCCGGGTTCTCCGGTTTCCTCCCAGTCCAAAAATATGCTCCAAGGTCAATTGAGTTCTCCAAATTGCCCCATATAGAGTGTGTCTGTGTGAGTGTGTGACCAGCGATAGATTGGCGCCCTGTCCTGAGTGTATCTGCCCAGCGCCCGAAACGTTCTCCCCTGGATGGGCATGGGGAACCCCATCCCGAGACCCTAGTAGAGGATAAAGTGGAAGATAATAGATGGATGGATGGATGGATAACACACCTACCAGAGGTTCTATTGAATAAGCGTGTACTGTTTTTATACGCTAGAGCACTCCATGTAGCCGAGGGAGAGGTCAAGGCATGACGCAAATGAGTTGGCGAGGTTCATCACGCTGGGTGGCCATTTATTTAATCTGGGATCCTACCTACTGTTCTGTTAGCTTATCACGTACACACTCAGCGCAATGGGTGGCTTAGTGCTTAGCATGTTCTCCTCTCAGCGCTAGGGATTCCCGGTTCGAATCCCAATCTGGGTGGAGTTTCCATGTTCTCCCCTTGTCCACATGGGTTTCGTCCGGGTTCTCCAGTTTCCTCCCAAAGTCCAAAAACATGGATCAAGGTCAATTGAGTTCTCCAAATTGCCCCATATAGAGTCTCTGTGTGAGTGAGTGTGTGCCCAGTGATTGATTGGTGCCCTGTCCTGGGTGTATCTGCCCAGAGCCCGAAACGTTCTCCCCTGGATGGGGATGGGCATGGGGACCCTAGTAGAGGATAAAGGAAGATAATGGATGGATGGACACTCAGCACACATACCGTATCGGCTGACCCTGTGAACTGCATCAATGATGGCTGTATAATTTTCATTATCTTCCATACCAGCCTGTGAGAGAGCAAAAGAAATAAAAACAGGTTAGGATTACAAACTAAAAGTCTCACATTTCACAAAGTTGGAGTGAGTGTGCATCTGCCTCAGGGTAGATTAAATGCACTTGGTTGAAATGTTCAGGTACAAAGTATGTGGGATCCACCCATTCACATGATTTTGCATTTTGTGATTTACCCGAAGGGACTCGCAACGAGGGAGCACGAGAGTCAAGCTGGAAAAATGAGGGAAGAACATGCTGAGCTGCAGAATCATCGAATCGCTGATCCGGATCAATATTAAAATATTCACCAGACCCCTGCAGTGTTTTTAATGACTAAAGATGTGCATTTCTAAAGAAAAGGAGAGTGTGATCGCAGCTTGGACACAGAAGACACAGTGCATATACATGTCAAAGCAACACAGTAAAGGAGATTTAAAAAAAGTGGGCGTGGCCAGGAAATATAAATAGCCTATAAGCCATGGTCATATCAAAGGTCCGGACACATACAGTTTAAATGGTGTAACTATTTAAAAATAAATGTTAGGGCGTGGCTGGGAGAGAAATATATATATATATTTTTATATATATATATATATATATATATATATTCATCCATTCATTATCTCTCGCTTTATCCTCTATTAGGGTCGCGGTGGGGTTCCCCATGCCCATCCAGAGGAGAACGTCTCAGGCGCTGGGGAGATAGACCCAGGACAGGGCGCCAATCCATCGCTGGGCACACACTCACTCACACAGACACACTCTATATGGGGCAATTTTGAGAATTCAATAGACTTGATCCATGTTTTTGGACTGTGGGAGGAAACCGGAGAACCCGGAGGAAACCCACGCAGACACGGGGAGAACATGGAAACTCCACCCAGATGGGGATTCGAACCGGGAATCCCTAGCGCTGAGAGGCGAACGTGCCAACCACTAAGCCACCGTGCCGCCTATATATATATATATATATGACTAGGTGGTTAGTATGTTCGCCGCTCAGCGCTAGGGATTCAATGTTTCCAGGATTCCAATCCGAGTTTCCATGTTCTCCCCGTTTCCGTGTGGGTTTCCTCCAGGTTCTCCGGTTTCCTCCCACCGTCCAAAAACATGGATCAATCAGAAGGTCAATTGAATTCTCTAAATTGCCCCATTTAGAGTGCGTTTGTGTGTCTGTGTAAGCGAGTGTGTGCCCAGCGATACATTAGCGTCCTGGGTGTATCTTCCCAGCGCCCGAAACGTTCTCCTCTGGAGGGGCATGGGGCATGGGGTGACCCTAGTATATATTACTAGCAGGGGTCACTTTAATAACACAGATGATACACGATGGCAACAAATTTCGTCTTCGTAGCACAAAAAGTGAGCGAGTTACAGGAGGGCAAAAAGCACCACAATGCAACGCGAATGGGAATGTCGACTTGGAAGAGTTGGGAGTAACTCAGGAATGGTTCGACCGATCCCTTAGCTGCATACATACAGTGGTCTCATCAATGCGAAAACCGTCTCTATAGCTCAAAAATTGCGGGAGAAGAAAGCCGGACGACAGTGGAACAGTAAAAAATGGATGACAATAGTGTGATTGCCATATATGGCAATGACATGAATGAGACACATTGAAGTAGGGGTGTCTTCAACTAAGGATTTTCATAGTCGAATCTGATTCGTCAGATTTTCCCTATAGTCGACTGATAATCGAATCAGTTAAAATTTCTCCACAAGATGGCGCTATAAGCATGGTTTTTAAAAAATATTTTTTTTATATTTTACTTGTTTTTCTAGAGCACCGTAAATGGGTTAAAGCACACACATCATTTAAAAAAAATATTAACAGAAATTAGGATGATTTTATTTGACAAAAGGCTATATATATATATATATATATATATATATATAACGAAAACAAAGACATTTCATGTAAAAACTAATGCTTAGCAGCAGCCATGGGCACCCCCATGTGGTCAAAATGGTACATTCGACTATGAGGTTCATAGTCGACTACGGTTCTCCGAATCGAATCGTCGAATCAGCGAATATTGCAGCTCACCCCTACATTGAAGTAACTAATACTGAAAGATGTGAATAACAGATTTCCGTTTTCAAATAGCAAACAAACACTGCCATCTAGTGACCAAATTAGTTTATAAAAACAGGAAAAATCATGTACTGTATATCACGCACTGATACGAATGTGAAGCGGACAGAAATGTGTGTTATTGTCAATAGGGGTGACCTGCAATATTCGCTGATTCGACGATTCGATTCGGAGAACCGTAGTCGACTATGAACCTCATAGTCGAATGTACCATTTTGACCACATGGGGGCGCCCATGGCTGCTGCTAAGCATTAGTTTTTACATGAAATGTCTTTGTTTTCGTTATATATATAGCCTTTTGTCAAATAAAATCATCCTAATTTCTAGAACAAAAAAAAAGAAAAAAGAAAAACAACAAAAAAAAGGTTTTCTTTTGTTAGAAAAACAAGTAAAATATATAAAAAAAATCTTTTTTAAAAACTACGCTTATAGCGCCATCTTGTGGTGAAATTTTAACTGATTCGACTATCAGTCGACTATAGGGAAAATCTGACGAATCAGATTCGACTATGAAAATCTTTAGTTCAATACACGCCTAATTGTCAATAATATCAAGGCTGGACAAACGGCTCAGCCAATCAGATTTAAGAACCAGAACTGCCGTTTTATAATGGTCACTAGGTGGCACCCAGCAGGGGAGCGTGGTATTGCACGCACATCATGTTCACTTAGGAAAAAAAGAAAACGTAGGTTTGGCGTTATTAGTGTTAAATCTCACCTCAATCAACACAGCGAGAGCTGTGATCCTCCCTCCAGCCTGCAGCGCATCATCAATAGAACCGTACTGATCGGCTTCATAACAATAAATCTGCATCTGGAGACATAGAGCCGTGTACATACATCACCTTTAATGATAACCTACTTTACTATAATAATTTTATTTATTATGTGAGAGTATATGCATACGAGTTTAAGTATAACTCCTGGATTAAACTACACCATGAGAAGAGTCCATGTTTAAGATCAGTCAAAAATTTGGACACGCCTCCTTCTTGCTCCTTTGGCTATTTTCAAGTAGTTCAAGTTCAAGTATTTTATTTATAAAACACTATTTATAATTACAGTACAAGTACATTGTCACAAAGCAGCTTTACAGTGTTATAAGCATTTAAACCCCAAAGATCAAGCCAAAGTAACAGTGGCAAGACAAAACGCCATGTTATGTTGTTATTTTAAGGAAGAAACCTTCGGAGAACCAAGACTCAGTGAAGCATCAACAGTGTAGGACACTAATGTACAGATTGTGTGATGATCAGGTGACCTGTGTTTTTTCATTCATTCATTCATTCATTCATTCATTATCTTCCGCTTTATCCTATATTAGGGTAACGGGGGGGGTTCCCCATGCCCATCCAGGGGAGAACGTTTCGAGCGCTGGGCAGATACACCCAGGAGAAGGCGCCAATCTATCACTGGGCACACACTCACTCACACAGACACACTCTATATGGGGCAATTTAGAGAACTCAATTGACTTGATCCATGTTTTTGCACTGTGGGAGGAAACCGGAGAACCCAGAGGAAACCCACGCAGACACGGGGAGAACATGGAAACTCCACCCAGATGGGGTTTCGAACCGGGAATCCCTAGTGCTGAGAAGCGAACGTGCTAACCACTAAGCCACCGTGCCGCTGGTGACCTGTATTTAACAAATAAAAAACTATATAAGTCCATTGAGGGTGTCCTGCAGGACTGCCAGTGTAATAAAAATCTAGGTTCCATCCAGTACCACCAGTACCTGCTCTGTGGTGTTACTCGTTAATAAACTGGGCTAGTGCAGGTTTTAAAGTGAACGCTGATCGCTGAGTAACAGGATTCCAGATTCTCTAATGATCAAAAACTAGCATCTAGTGGCCAAATTACAGAACGCAGATTATAACATCAAGAAAATAATGTATTGTATATCATACATTGATATGAATGTGAAGCGGTCAGAGGTGTGTCTTATTGTCAATAAACAGCTCAGCCAATCAGATTTAAGAACAGGAACTGGCCGTTTGATTTCATTTTAATCTCAGTGACTACAGTCCATCCTGTGTTAGTACCCCTTCCTCAGTTCTCTAATGGTCAGGACCCCAATACTATCATCACAGAATAGGTATCATTTGGGTGGTGGATTGTTTCTGGTCAGTTCTGCAGTGACACTGCACAAAAATATGTTTTTAAAAAAAGGAAGCGTCATGGATGCACGGAGGTACAGTGGGTTTGGAGTTCCATAGCTTTGGACCATCCATCCATCCATCCATTCATTATCTTCCGCTTTATCCTCTACTAGGGTCACGGGGTGGGGGGTGGGGGTTCCCCATGCCCATCCATTGGAGAACGTTTTGGGTGCTGGGTAGTTACACCCAGGACAGGGCGCCAATCTATCACTGGGCACACACTCACTCACACAGACACACTCTATATGGGGCAATTTGGAGAATTCAATTGACTTGATCCATGTTTTTGGACTGTGGGAGGAAACCGGAAAACCCGGAGGAAACCCACACGGACATGGGGAGAACATGGAAACTCCACCCAGATTGGGATTCGTACTGGGAATCCCCAGCGCTGAGAGGAGAACATGCTAACCACTAAACCACCGTGCCACCCAGCTTTGGACCAACTACACTAAATGCTCGTTCACCATATGAGCGAAGCTTTGCAGAACGAACAGACAGTAAGTGGGAATCAGCAGAACGTGGTGGGCAGTATGGAGACAGCAAGACAGGCAGATATGGGAGGGGGGGGCATTTAAAAACCAGCGACAGTATTATGAACTGTATACGCTAATGAACCAGAATCCAATGCAACTCTTTCCATATTGGGGTGATGTGATCCCAAACCCTGGCTACTGGAAGGAAGCCTGATTAGGACGGAGGTACAGCAGTCAAGCCTAGATGTAAAGGGGACATACACAGTACATTTACATTTGGTCATTTATTGGACACTTTTAGACCAAAGCTACTTTCAAGGTGAACACAGGGTTAATCACAACATCCCTGGAGCAATGAGGGTTAAGGGTCTTGCTCAAGGACCCACAATGGTAACTTCAGTGGACCTGGGATTTGAACCGCCAACCTCCAGATTGATAGCCCAACACCTTAACCACTGAGCTACCGCTCCCCCACAGAGCACAAACAGAATTGCAAAACTACAAAGTCCATCTTTAAGCAGAACGGAGAACATGGACAATAAAGGGAGCGATAAGGAGGTGTGTCCAAACTTTCGTTTGATATTAATAGATGTAAATGATATGAGATAAGAGCTAGAAATTTGACTTTTATCCATGTTCCTGTTCAAAGCAAGGCTCCATCTTACCTCCAGCGGGAATTTGACTCCATTGAGACTGTGTTCCGAGCCTTCAGACGAGGCGTTGCAGCGCCCCCAGTGAAAAGTAATACGGCCCACCTTAAACGTGGACCGCAGGCCTCCTCCACTTATTGTAAGATCATCAGCCACGTCAATAACCACTGGGGAGAGATACATTACTCATCCTAAATACATGTTCGTTCAGAAAGTGTGTTAAATGGTGAATTACAGCATAAAAGATCAAAGCTCTACTGCAACTGTACTCCAATTACAATACTGTGGAGAACCTGAGCAGCATCCGCACCTGTCTTCCCATCATTCTTTGCTGTTGTGGACTCTGAGGTTTGCTTTTCCCAGCCCTCGAACCTCAGATTTTGAAACTCAACTTTGACCTGCGCGATCCTGGTGAAGCAAGATTAATAAAGTATAAACTTTTTAAATGAGGTATAATTAATAATTTATAAAAAAAAAAAAAAAAACATGTTATTCATAAATATTCATTCATCCATTATCTTACGCTTCATCCTCCACTAGAGTCTCCCCATCCAGGGGAGAACGTTTCGTAACACCTATTTCCCGTGATTTATTCACAATAAAACAGGCCCTGGGTGGCACGGTGGCTTAGTGGTTAGCATATTCGCCTCTCAGTGCTAGGGATCCCCATCTGGGTGGAGTTTCCATGTTCTCCCCGTGTCTGCGTGGGTTTCCTCCGGGTTCTCAGGTTTCCTCCCACAGTCCAAAAACATGGATCAAGTCAATTGAATTCTCAAAGATTGCCCCATGTAGAGTGTGTCTATGTGGGTGGGTGGGTATGTGCGCGGCGATGGATTGGCGCCCTGTCCGAGACGTTCTCCCCTGGATGGGCATGGGGAACCCCACCGTGACCCTAATAGAGGATAAAGCGGGAGATAATGAATGAATGAATGAAAACACCCCCTCTGGTGCCTCATTGCATTATTAATACACAATTAGGAAATAAACTTTATACTCTACTAGGGTTGCGGGGGGGGGGGGGGGGTTCCCCATGCCCATCCATGGTAGAACGTTTCGGGCGCTGGGCAGATACACCCAGGACAGGGCGGCAATCTATCACTGGACACACACTCACTCACACAGACACACTCTATATGGGGCAATTTGGAGAATTCAATTTACCCTAAATCCATGTTTGTGGACTGTGGGAGGAAACCAGAGAACCCGAAAGAGGAAGAACAGAGGGGAGAACTTCGAAACTCCACCCACATTGGGATTCAAACCTGAGAGGTAAACGTGCTAACCACTAATCCCCATGCCGCCCCCGTTTAAATGTCATATTTAACACACTATGTGGATAAAGCCTGTTCCAAAACCTGAGATCTGTCTCTGGTTCTTGTTTTTCACATTTGCTTTTCTTTCGACCTTTACTAGGGTCGCAGGGGGGGTTCCCCATGCCCATCCAGGGGAGAACGTTCCGGGTGCTGGGAAGATTCACCCAGGACAGGGCACCAATCAATCATTGGGCACACACTCACTCACATAGACACACTCACACTCACTACGGGGCACTTTGGAGAATTCCAAAACCTTGACCTTGATCCATGTTTTTGGACTGTGGGACGAAAACCGGAGAACGCGGAGGAAACCCACACGGACATGGGGAGAACATGGAAACTCCACCCAGATGGGGATTCCAAGCGGGAATCCCTAGTGCTGAGAGGAGAACATGCTGCTACATTAAATGTTTATTGTTTTTTTATTAACTCATAGATAATAATTAGTAAATTTGCCTTTAAAGGTGAATAACTTTATTCCATGTGGAGGAAAAGGCTAATATACCATCACCTATTTAACATCATAAAAAAATCACACAAAATTATTTAATGGTGGTTTATTTTATACATTGTATTTTCCACATGTATTGGACATTTAAAAACGGGAATCATTTATTAATTGAAAAAGATTTTAGTGACTAAACGGAATAATGTGTGCGGCTCCATGTCGAAATCATTATTGTTATTTCCCGTTGTTTTTATGCTGGGATTTTGAAGACTCAGACTTCAGTTCAGTCTGTAAAACATCAGAACTCACTGAGAGATTAAAAAAAAGAACCTTTTATCAGCTTTTTTTACTACAATTTTAATAGTCTCCAGCAAGGGATTGGGTTTGAACAGTTTATAGGTGATGCTGATTACACAACAAGGCTGAGAAGCGGGTCATTTAGGAGGTGGTGATGCTGCATTTAGGGCACCACTGATAAACAATGTCCCATCTGCCGAGACGCTGTCTGGATCCTTGGCACAATAATACCGTCTTTGTGCTGCCATTCTTTTCTGTCAACCAGATCTGATCTGTTTTGACACCGCAGACGAGACTCAGGACTGGGTTTCAGTATTTCAGCTTTCAGGGAAATCGAAATATAACATTTAAACCTATTTATTTTTTATTATTATTATTAATAAACTTCATTAAATTCTCTTGCCTCATTTATTGTAAGGACCTTATGCTATGTAAAGCAACATGATCTTTACTTATTATATTATAAAAAATAATACATGAAAATCTATCCATCCATCCATTATCTTCCGCTTTATCCTCTACTAGGGTCGGGGGGGTTCCCCATGCCCATCCAGGGGAGAATGTTTCGGGCGCTGGGCAGATACACCCAGGACAGGACACCAATCTATCACTGGGCACACACTCACTCATACAGACATACACACACACTCTATATGGGGCAATTTGGAGAATTCAATTGCCCATGATCCATGTTTTTGGACTGTGGGAGGAAACCCACGCGGACACGGGGAGAACATGGAAACTCCACCCAGATTGGGATTCGAACCTGGAATCCCTAGTGCTGAGAGGAGAACATGCTAACCACTAAGCCACTGTGCCGCCCATACATATTGTATATATATATATATATATATATATATATATATATATATATATATATATATATTATATATATATATATATACACACACACATACATACATACATACATACAGACACACACATATATATACTGTATATATATATACTGTATATACTGTATATATATATATATATATATATATATATATATATATATATACACACACACACACACACACACACACACACACACACACACATACATACATACATACAGACACACACACATTTTTTTCCCCACAGTCCAAAAACATGGTTTCAAGGTAAATTGAATTCTCTAAATTGCCCCATACTGTATAGTGTGCGTGTGTGTGTGTGTGAGTGAATGTGTGCCCAGCGATGGATTGGCGTCCTGTCCTGGGTGTATCTGCCCAGTGCCCGAGACGTTCTCCCCTGGATGGGCATGGGGAACCCCACCGCGACCCTAGTAGAGAGACCCTAGTGTGAGTGAGTGTGCCCAGCGCCTGCAATGCCCCCCCACACACCATAGTAAAGGATTAAGCAGAGGATAATGAATGAATGCAAATTTCTAAGTAAGAATAATATTCTAATCTTCAGAAACTTTTATATTTCATTTTGAGAAAGACGATCAATTTACTCACCACATTGTCAGATCATTTTTTCTTGAGTTATGTTTCATTCTCTTATGTTTTACAGTGCATCCCAAATCGTTTTAGGCCGTATGCTATGTTAATGCATTTTTAAAAATAATTTTTGCATTCCCACAATGGCCTTAAAGCAGGGGCGTTTATAGGGTTTAGAAACATCAGAGGCTTTAGGCCAGATCTCCTATTCCCCCTCTGTCCTCTTTAAAAATTGCCTTTTCATGAGGGTATTTATCCATTTTTTAAACTGTTGTTACATTCATTTTGTTTTATCATTTAATAGTTCTAATAGTTATTAATTAAATAAATGAAATGTGTCTGTCAGCAGTGGAGAGCACATTCAGTTCTAATAAATGATGTTTAACTGAAAACTTCTGAATAAATGAACCTGAGCTTCAGCAGAAAAGCATGAATCTGTTTTACGAGTCGCAGATGAGACAGTTTTAACGAGGTTTTGCTTTAATTACCGTAACTCTGAGACAGTTTGCGCCTTCAGAAAAAGTCTGACGGTTTCTAAAAGCTGAGAAGCTGCTCTTTACAGCCAACATACAGTTATTACGGTAACTTTACTCCCGCTAAAAAAAATCTGTCTCCCTTAAATACACACACACAGAGTTTAGAAACACAAACAGCTGATGGTGACTCCATCGTTCGGTCCCGCTGCTGGAGGAGAGGCTGCAGAGAAAGCTGCTCTCATTTGATCCGGGGCAACTGACAAAACAACCAGGGCTATAACCCCGAAAGCCCAATAATGATGCCCCTGCCTTACAGTGGAAGCTGGTGCTTGGGCCACGTTTAATTATGTGATAAATAACAACGAACTACTCAATAAAATGAGCAAAAATCACTTTCATGTGAAGTCTGTGTGTGTGTGTGTGTGTGTGTGTGTGTGTGTGTGTATACAATTACACATGTATATGAAGCAGACGAGCAGGCCGAACGCGGCACGTTGAAGCTGCTACCTCGCGGCACATTCATGAGTATGACGCTTAGAAGGTGAAGGTTAATCTGTTGTGTTGCACTGACATGATGGAGCTTGCAGGCTGAGGTTTTAATGCTGTTGCATGTCGGAGTATCTCACACACAGACGGTGCATTCTTCCGAAGACGTACCTGTGTATGACCAGTCGATGTTCTCGCTTAACTTCCTCTGTGATCTGTATCCATAAGTTTGTGAAAGACCAACTGAAAAGCACAGAAAAAAAATGGCGTGAATATCAACAAATACAAGAATTAAAGATGTTATAAAGATATACGTGGGGCGATTCACGGTTCGAATCCCCATCTGGGTGGAGTTTCCATGTTCTCCCCGTGTCTGCGTGGGTTTCCTCTGGGTTATCCGGTTTCCTCCCACAGTCCAAAACCATGGATCAAGTCAATTGAGTTCTCCAAATTGCCCCATATAAAGTGTGTTTGTGTAAGTGAGTGTGTGCCCAGTGATAGATTGGCGCCCTGTCCTGGGTGTATCTGCCCAGCACCCGAAACATTCTCCCCTGGATGGGCATGGGGAACCCCACCACGACCCTAATAGAGGATGAAGTGGAAGATAATGAATGAATGAATAAAGATATATGGCGGCACGGTGGCTTAGAGGTTAGCACGTTCTCCTCTCAGCACTAGGGATTCCCGGTTCGAATCCCCATCTGGGTGGAGTTTCTATGTTCTCCCCTTGTCCATGTGAGTTTCCTCCAAGTTCTCCGGTTTCCTCCCACAGTCCAAAACCATGGATCAAGTCAATTGAGTTCTCCAAATTGCCCCATATATTGCCCCAACGTTCTCCCCTGGATGGGCATGGGGAACCCCACCGCAACCCTAATAGAGGATAAAGCGGAAGATAATGGATGGATAAACATATAAGTTTCCAAAAACATGTTTGGAATGTGATGAATCTGGATTTCTCAAGAAATTTAATGCCACAGTCACAACTATACTTTTTTATTTTTGACAAGCACAAGAGGCGGCACGGCACAGTGGTTTTAGAGTTTCCATGTTCTCCCTGTGTTCATGTGGGTTTCCTCCGGGTTCTCCAGTTTCCTCCCACAGACCAAAAACATGGATCAAGGTGAATTGAACTCTCCAAATTGCCCCATATAGAGTGTGTATGTGTGAGTGACTGTGTGTCCAGTGATAGATTGGCGTCCTGTCCTGGGTGTATCTGCCCGAAACGTTCTCCCCTGGATGGGCATGGTATACCCTAGTAGAGGAAAAAGCGGAAGATAATGGATAGATGGATGGATTTTTATATATTATATTATATAATATAATAAGTAACAATTCAAAAGTTCACATTTATATTGCATTTAGTCATTCAGCTGACGCTTTTATCCGAAATGACTCACAAGTATCCCAACTTAATCCTTCTCGGGGTCAGAACACAGGGACACATACAGAATCCCTGTAGCAATAAGGGTTAAGGGTCTTGCTCAAGGAGCCACATTGGATTTGAACCCACAACCCTTGGATTATTAGCCCAACACCTTCACCACTGAGCTACCACACGCTTGTTTTAAACAAAAATAATACATAATACAAATAATATATATTATTTAGTGATAAAATGTTGATATATTCTGTACACTTCGGCATCTAAACCCTCTCAATCTCAAATTCCCAAAGGCTTTTAACCAATCATGTTCAAGAAAGTCCCAGGAACCCATAAGCCCTCTGGAATTTCCCCAAAGCAATCCGTCTCATTACCTCACACGTCACATAGTGTGAAGGCCACATAGACCACTATTTTAATGATCTGTCGTGAACCGGCAACCGCGCACCGAACAACTTAATTTAGGGCGTGTCAATGTGTCTTTGCTATCGTAACAGCAGGAAAATTATGCGCAATAAATAATACACAAAATGCATGTACAAATTATTTTAATTATTGATGGGTGTGTTTTGGGCATAACGTGCAAAAAAAAAAAAAAAAATTAGTGTGTCACTTGTGATTTCCTTTAAGAGCCAGAAATAACTTTGGCGGATTTCTATTTCAACGGTGCAGCTAGCTGAACTCAATGCACGGGTCCATGAGGCAATCAATTTTAACTGAGAATACGGACATATTTGCATTTGGTCAATTAGCAGACGCTTTTATCCAAAGCGACTTACAAGGTGAGCACAGGGTTCATCACAACATCTCTGGAGCAATGAGGGTTAAGGGTCTTACTCAAGGACCCACATTGGTAACTTCAGTGGACCTGGGATTTGAACCCACAACCTTCAGATTGATAACCCAACGCCCTAACCACTGAGCTACCTGGGATGGGATGGGATGGGATGGGATGGATGGATGGATGGATGGATGGATGGATGGATGAGTGGATGGATGGATAGATGGATGGATAGATTTATACACATATACATACACATATATTCATCCATCCATTATTTTCCACTTTATCCTATATTTATGCCCATCCAGAGGAGAATGTTTCGGGCGCTGGGAAGATACACCCAGAACAGGACGCCAATCTATCTCTGGGCACACACTCACTCACACAGACACACTCTATATGGGGCAATTTGGAGAATTCAATTGACCTTAAACCATGTTTTTAGACTGTGGGAGGAAACTGGAGAACCCGGAGGAGACCAACGCGGACATGGGAAGAACATCCCCAGATGGGTATTCGAACTGGGAATCCCTAGCTCTGAGAGGCGAACGTGCTAATCACTAAGCCACTGTGCAGCCCACATATATATGTTATGTATATATATATGTATATATATATATATACATGTATATATATACACACACACATATATATACTGTGGGTCAGTAGAGGACCTAAATCATTATTTTTTGGTTCATTATTGTTATATTAAGTTTTGATTCGTGTGACAGACATGTTTATTGCAAATATAGATTTATTATTTATTAATTCATTAGCCAAATACAGGACGATTTTTGGGTGGCAACTGGAGTCACACCTGCATGGTTTAGAATTTAGAAGAGGCAGGAAGAGGTGCAGCGGGACAAGGACCACGAAAAATGTTGAGTTCACCAGGACGCTCTAATTACTGTGTGATTAGCTGGTGTAGCTTTTAAATAGGCCAGGTCTCTGATCCATAGCTGTCAGTCCCGAAAGTGTGTCGCGTCAGGAGCATGCTCAGTTAACACCAGCAATCCTCATGCACAGGCAGTGATGCTCGAATTCGATTAACAAATGGAACAGTGACAAACATCACCACAGAAATAATCGTCTATATCTAAGTAAGTCATTTCAAGTGGATTTTTACAACAGTACATAAAGTCACAAAGCAACTTTACAGTGTTATAAGCCTTTAAACCCCCAAAGAGCAAGCCGAAGCGACAGTGGCAAGACAAAACTCCCTGTTATGTTATTATTTTAAGGAAGAAACATTGGGAGGACCAAGACTCAGTGGGGGACTCATCCTCCTTGAGCGGCCGGCAGCATCAAAAATGTAGGACAGCCATGTACAGGGGAGAATGTTTCAGGCGCTGGGCAGATACACCCAGTACAGGACGCCAATCTATCAATGGGCACACACTCACTCACACAGACACACTCTATATGGGGCAATTTGGAATGTGTGTTTCGGGTGGCATGTCCAAACATATAGGTTTATATGTTTTTTTAGCTACTTTTAGACGCTCTCTGGTATGAACAATCCAAGGCGGGAACTGGCTTTTCAGCACAAATGAATAAATGATGTCAGTAAACAGAGGACAAAAGACATCTATGAAAACAGTTTCTACTGAGAATACACTCTTTTTATTTACATCCTCACCTGTGTACACAGTGAACACACACACACACACACACACACACAAAGCACGGGAACATGATGGTACATCTGTTTAAGGTTTTTGTTTTATAAGCCTTGGTTTTCTTCTCATTGTTCAAATATCCATCCATCCATTATCTATTATCACCCGCTTTATCCTCTAGTAGGGTCGCGGGGGGGTTCCCCATGCCCATCCAGGGGAGAACGTTTCAGGCACTGGGCCAATCTATCACTGGACACACACTCACTCACACAAACACTCTATATGGGGCAATTTGGAGAACTCAATTGACTTGATTCATGTTTTTGGACTGTGGGAGGAAACTGGAGAACCCGGAGGAAACCCACGCGGACACGGGGAGAACATGGAAACTCCACCCAGATGGGGGATCCGAACCGGGAATCTCTAGTGCTGAGAGAAAAGCTAAGCCACTTTATATTTATACTACAGACTGAATTAAACACAGGAAAGTTTAATAATAGTGTCCTGATACTTTTGTCAATATAGTTTTATTTTGTCAATAAAAGTGTAGGACAGCCATGTACAGATTGTGTGATGATGAGGTGACCTGTATTTAACAATTAAAACCTATACAAGTCCATTGAGGGCATCCTGCAGGACTGTCAGTCCAATAGAAATCCAGGTTTCATCGCTGTATTATTAATAATAATATCCTGATACTTTTGTCAATATAGTGGCATGGCATTAAAGATACTGGGTTTGCACTGGTAACAGTCTGGATCGTCCTAAATTCTAAGGTTTGGTCATAACGAGGACAAAACGTGGACTCATTTGGCCAAACAACACATGTTCACTGGCTTTCTGTCCACATCAGATGACTTTGGACATTTCTTCAGACAATTTATGTATTGTTTCCTTTTAGAATATTACAGTTTTAGATGACATCACTCGATGCAGCTCTGGACTCTGCACTGGGGAGTCAGGTTCGAGTCCCAATCTGGATAGAGTTTCCGTGACTCATCCTCCTTGAGCTGCCGGCAGCATCAACAGTGTAGAACAGCCATGTACAGATTGTGTGGTGATCAGGTGACCTGTATTTAAAAATTTAAAAACTATATCCTATGAGTCCATTGAGGGCGTCCTGCAGGACTGCCAGTCCAATAGAAATCTAGGGTCCATCCAGTAATTGCCGTATTAATAATAGTGTCCTGATACTGCAAATGTCATGGCATTAAATATACCGGGTTTGCACTGGTTTTGGATCGTCCAAAATTCTAAGGTTTGGTCATAATGAGGTCAAACCATGGACTCATCTGACCAAACACATGTTCACTGTCTTTCTGTCCACATCAGATGACTTTGGACATTTTGGCAGGCAATTTATATATTGTTTCCTTTTAGAATATTACAGTTTTAGATGAAATCACTCGATGCAGCTCTGGACTCTGCACTGGGGAGTCAGGATCGAGTCCCAATCTGGATGGAGTTTCCGTGTTCTCTCCATGTCCACGTGGGTTTCCAACTTACCTTAAACGTGGGTTTAAGGTAAATTGGCTGCTCTACATTACATAGTCCTGTATAGTGTGTGAGTGAGTGCCCAGCTATGGAGTGGCGCCCTGTCATTGGCACCCAAACCATTTTTCTCTGGATGGGCATGGGGTTCGCATGCCCTTCCCCGGGACCCCACTATAGGATTATAGGACTGGTAGGGTCTCCCAAGGCAAAGTAGTCCTAGGTGACGGGTCCAAAAGTGGTCCAAAAAAATAACCCCCTATGAATAACAAGTTCAGGAAAATGTGTACACTGCCTGAATTAGGGTTGTCGAGGCCCCACCCTGGAGCCAGGCCCAGCGATGGGGTTCGTCAGCAAGCCTCTGGTGGCCCAGCCCGAAGGAGCTACATACATCCCCCCTCAAATGGACTCACCACCTGTGGGAGGGGCAGTAATAGGGGTTTGGTGCATTGCAGACCCATATTAGAATCTCTACTTGGGTTGCTGCCCCCGCGACCCGAACCCCGGACAAGCGGAAGATAATGGATGGACGATTATTAGAACGTGATCAAGAAACAAAATCCAGTCTTATGTGCTTTAAGCACATTTCTATGTTTTTTGTTTTCTTGTGTATTTATTCGCTGTTTTACAGAAATGTTGGAAAAGCACTGTAAAAAAAACCTTTCTTTAACATTATAAATCTATATTTAGCATTTAGGAGATTATCTACTTCGAGACTGGCAACAAAGACCCCTCAAAAGTGTGTTTGCCAATCTGTTGAGGGAGATGAACACAGCAGGGTTGCTTATCTTGCCTCACAGACTTGGACGTCGTTCAGAATGTTAACCCAATAGTGAAGAACCCGCCATATGGGCTTTTTAGAACCTGCAAAACCAGAGCCGTTCACAATCCCTGTGATGCTTCACTCATTTTGTACGCAGAAAGAACGACTCTTAATATCCATCCATTCATTATCTTCTGCTTTATCCTCTACTAGCGTTGGGGGGAGTCCCCATGCCCATCCAGGGGGGAACATTTTGGGCGCTGGGCAGATACACTCAGGACAGGACGCCAATCTATCGCTGGGCACACACTCACTCACACAAACACACTCTATATGGGGCAATTTGGAGAATTCAATTGACCTTGATCCATGTTTTTGGACTGTGGGAGGAAACCGGAGAACCCGGAGGAAACCCACGTGGACACGGGGAGAACATGGAAACTCCACCCAGATGGGGATCCAAACCGGGAATCCCTGATGCTGAGAGGAGAACATGCTAAACACTAAGCCACAGTGTCATCCCTGACTCTAAACATTAAACACTCTAAAACACTTAACACAAAAAACAACATACACCCAAGAGACACCAAAGGTCAAATCACATCCCAGAAAACAAAGATCATGGCAAATGGGGGTCATGAATCGTTCTGTACGGGGTACATGGTTAGGTACGCTCTGTAGGGGTATGGTAGCTCAGTGGTTGGGTGTTGGGCTATCAATCTGAAGGTTGTGGGTTCAAATCTCAGGTCCACTAAAGTTACCAGTGTGGGTCCTTGAGCAAGAACGTAACCCTCATTGGTCCAGAGATGCTGTGGCCAACCCTGTGCTCACCTTGTAAGTCGCTTTGGATAAAAGCATCTGTGTGAAAACAAAGATTCAAGGTCAATTAAATTGCCCCATATAGAGTGTGTTTGTGTTTGGGTCTTTGTGAGTGATAGCTTGACGCACTGTCCTGGGTGTATCTGCCCAGTGCCCGAAACGTTCTCCCCTGGATGGGCATGGGAACCCCCCCCTCAGCAGAGGATTAAGGGGAAGATAATGAATGAATTAATAAAAATGATTTATAGAATTATTTATCGAAATACAGATTAATATAACCGGAGTGCCGATTTGCTCTGAAGCCGGTATCCTGTTACTCAGCCATCAATATTGCTGGTAATTAACACACCTGACGAAGACGCTAATGAAACGTTCAGCTTCCTTAGACTGAAACATCTACATTACATTACATTAGGTCATTTAGCAGACATTTTAATCAATCCAATTTTATACCACACCCTTCCAACCTGCTACACCCACCAACATTTCGTACTCATGTAATGCAAGGCATACAGATGTATTTAAATTTGCATTTAATACAATTTATGAATAAAGCCCTTTGATTGGGCAATCCTCTCTCTGGTCCTCATTGTTTTTCAACCTGTGACACACATCATGGTTTCTATTTTGACTGTGAACGTGGGATTGATGGCCACCCAAAACGGTGGCCATCAATCTACTGCAGGCATGCTTGCAATCTCCCGCTTGAGGGTCCATAAAAAAGCATTCCCATAGATAGATATAGACTAAAATGACTTAAAGGACCTTGAATTAAAGGTGATCTATGCAGAGCTGCACATTGTGACTGACACACATTCCGTGTTGACAACAATAAAGAGCCATTAACACCAAGAAGAGTAATTGCTACCCTTAATAGCTTATTCAACCCCCTCGAGTCCGTAGCTCTGATTACACTCCCAAGAGAAGCTCTCAATAAAGCAGATCACTGATGGCTGGGATAAGCCCCTACAAGCTTATAAGGGGATGGTGTTGATGACTCGATGGCTGGAATTGTAAAGAACTTCACAGGTCCATACCGTCATACCCACAGATTTTTTAACTTTTCTATCAGTGGCCCTCAATGCCTTCTCTGCTGGCCTACAATTCATTAATTAATTCATTCTAAATGGTCTGTCCACTTCCTTTCATAGCGTTTCCCCCGTGGCGCCACTTCCAGATGTATATTTCTTTATTAAAGCAGTTGACCAATCACATTTCAGCAGCATTTTTTGCCAGGGTAAAAACATTTGCCCATGGCTTCAGAATCTGTTGTGTGGCCTGGTAGCATAACGTAAATGTGGATCAACCTGTTATTTTAACCAGATTTGGAGCTGGTGACACCAAGGCCCTCTAGCAGGCATCAGTTACCTCAGTGTCTTTACGCCCTCTGATTGGACAGTCAGAGGTTGTACCGATTAAGTCAGACCTTTTCAGCGAATTAAAACGTATGCCAGAAATTCAGCTTGACTTTCAAAAAAGGACTTCCTAATGGAACTGACAGAATCCTCTGAGTTCTCCAGGGGAGAATGTTTTGGACGCTGGGCAGATACACCCAGGATAGCGCGCCAATCCATCACTGGGTAATATACTACATTGTGGTAGCTCAGTGGTTAGGGTGTTGGGCTGTCAATCTGAAGGTTGTGGGTTTAAACCCCAAGTCTGGTGAAGTTACCAATGTGGGTCCTTGAGCTACCCCCATATCCCTCATTGCTCCAGGGATACTGTATCAACTTGTGTTCTGATCCCATACAAGTTGGGATACTTGTAAGTCACTTTGGATAAACGTGTCTGCAAAATGACCAAATGTATTCATCCATTATCTCCCACTTTATCCTCTACTAGGGTCGTGGGGGGGGTTTCCCCATGCCCATCCAGGGAAGAACATATTGGGCGCTGGGCAGATACACCCAGGACAGGGTGTGCCAATCTATCACTGGGCACACACTCAAACAGACACACATACACAAACACACTCTATATGGGGCAATTTAGAGGATTCAATTTACCTTGAGACCATTTTTTTGGACTGTGGGAGGAAACCGGAGAACCCGGAGGAAACCCACACGGACACGGGGAGAACATGGAAACTCCACTTGGAATGGGATTCAAACCTGAATCCCCAGTGCTAAAAAGAGATCCTACTTTTTCTGATTGATATGGTGACTATGTTCATTCATCCATCCATTGTCTTCCGCTTTATCCTCTACTAGGGTCGCATGCCCATCCGGGAGAGAACGTTTGGGGTGCTGGGCAAATACACCCAGGACAGGATGCCAATCTGTCACTGGGCACACATTCACACAGACACACTCTATATGGGGCAATTTGTAAAATTCAATTGACATTGATCCATGTTTTTGGACGGTGGGAGGAAACCGGAGAACCAGGAGGAAACCTACATGGACATTTATATTTGGTTATTCAGCAGACGCTTTTATCTAAAGCAACTTATAAAGTGAGCACAGCGTTGGTCACCGCATCCCTGGAGCAATGAGGGTTAAGGGCCTTGTTCAAGGACCCACATTGGTAACTTCAATGGACCTGGACAACACCTTAAACACTGAGCTACCACACCATTCGAACACGGGGACAAAGAGAGACACGGACACAAACACGGGGACACGGAAACTCCACTCCAGGATTCGAACCTGGATCCCCAGTGCTGAGAGGAGAGCATGCTAACCACTAAACCACCACATCGCTCTGACCAAATGCAAATGTAATATTGCAATTTTATTGGGTTTACATTTACTGTACATACATTTAGTCATTTAGCAGACGCTTTTATCCAAAGTGACTTACAAATGAGAACATTACAAGTCAGAAGTTCTGCAGAAAACCAACTACACTGTAGAATTATCAAACCTGATTGTTATTTGATGCTGCGCCCCACTCCCTTTTTTTTCAGGTATTTGTTAAAAAGATGCGTCTTCAGTAGCTTCTTAAAACTGCTTAGTGATTCTGCTTACGGACAGAGTTGGGAAGATGGTTCCACCATTTTGCAGAGTGAGAGTTAGCTCCTCGGTGAGGTGGAATCGAAGTGATCAAGTCGGAGTGTATTTTGAAAATAATAATAATAATACATTTTATTTGATGGCGCCTTTCTGGACACTCAAGGTCACCTTGAAAAGGTGAAAAGTGAAAAGTGAAGGTAGGAGGGGAAAGATCCAGAAATGGTTCTGTAGGTCAGAGTTAGTGACTTGTACTGAATGCAGCAGCTACAGGGAGCCAATGGAGGGACATGAGTTCTTGGGCTGGTTAAACACAAGTCGGGCTGCAGAGTTTTGAATTAGCTGTAGAGGTCTGATTGTGGAAGCTGGGATACCGGCAAGTAGCGCATTACAATAATCAAGCCGGGATAGGACGCGGGCTTGAACTAGCAGTTGGGTAGCATGTTCAGTCAAAAAGGGTCTGATCTTCCTTATGTTGTAAAGAAGGAATCTACAGGAACGGGACGTTTTGATAACATGATCAGGTTATTGGTGATTTTCCATGTGTGTCTAAATGAGTCTATCTGCATTGCAACGGCGCTTTCTACAGAATTTCTACTGGTTTTTACAGCCATAAAACATTTTTTGGCCGGTGGATCGGACTGGATTGGACTGTAAATCATCATTCATAAATCATAAGTCATTTCAGGTGAGACATACCATAAAATAATGGATGCTGAGGTAAAAAAAATAATTTTCATCGTTTGGAAAGTCAAATTAGCCTTATATCAGTCCGCACTGTCCACAAGCTCTAATTATGTTCTGCTGTCCTGGAAACCGAGAGTGCGCAGCTGGTTGTTGGCGGCCTGGGCTTTAACCCTTAACAGGCTGGTGGTTCTAAACCAACAGCAAAGTGGTGCTGGCGACATCCGAAATGAGTCAGCGACTGTGGAACGGAAAAGAAAATCACTCTGAACCCTGCAGCTGCCACCACATGGACGTCGGGACTTTCTCTTGCAGATATTAGAGGAGTTAGTAGTTTAACACATTCGATGGCACGCTTTCAATCACAAATTGCCAACAGTAAGCAGCCTTTTTCACAAAAACGAGGTCTGTTAGTCTGTTAGAACCCTGCAGATGTTCCCTAAGACTGCCTTGCTGCTTTAAATTGCATTGCACATTCTGTAATGACCCCTTATATATTACTGAATGGAACATGGATTTTTATTGGACTGACCGTCCTGCAGGATGCCCTCAATGGACTTATATAGTTTTTAATTGTTAAATACAGGTCACCTGATCACAACACAATCTATACATGGCTGTCCTACACTGTTTGATGCTGCCCGGGGAGGATGAGTCCCCCACTCAAGGTCCTCCCAGGATGAGTCCCCCTTACTGAGCCTTTGGCTTGTTCTTTGGGGGTTTAAAGGTTTCTTCCTTAAAATAACAACATAACAGGGAGTTGATTTTCTTGCCACTGTCGCTTCGGCTTGCTGAAGCACTCTTTTCTGGGGGTTTCTATTGGACTGGCAGTCTCGCAGGACGTCCTCAATGGAAATAGGTTAAATACAGGTCTTCATAAAATCTGCTGGCTACGTGAGAATGTACTATTGGTCCTCCCAAAAAATAACGCTTTATAAATAAATTACTTCAAATTAAAAAACCCTACAAATCTAGGGTTTTGAGATGTTGCCAATTTCCAAGTTCTTCATCCATAGTTCTGCTGGAGCAATGTGGCTACGAAGATTTCTGGATGGAACCTGGACTTCTGTTGGACTGACAGTCTTGCAGGACGTCCTCAATGGACTTATATAGTTTTTAATTGTTAAATACAGGTCACCTGATCACAACACAATCTGTACATGGCTGTCCTACACTGTTTGTGCTGTCCGGCCGCTCAAGGAGGATGAGTCCCCCACTTGAGCCTTGGTCCTCCCAAAGGTTTCTTCCTTAAAATAACAACATAACAGGGAGTTTTTTCTTGCCACTGTCGCTTCGGCTTGTTCTTTGGGGGTTTAAAGGCTTATAAAGCTGCTACGTGAGAATGTACTAATAAAAAACGCTTTATAAATAAATTACTTCAAATTAAACCCTACAAATCTAGGGTTTTGAGATGTTGCCAATTTCCTTGACGTGTTGTTAGTTCTTCATCCATGGTTCTGCTGGAGCAATGTGGCTACGACTATTTCTGGAATGGAACCTGGATTTTTATTGGACTGGCAGTCTCGCAGGACGTCCTCAATGGACTTATATAGTTATTAATTGTTAAATACAGGTCACCTGATCATCAACACAATCTGTACATGGCTGTCCTACACTGTTGATGCTGCCGGCCGCTCAAGGAGGATGAGTCCCCCACTGAGCCTTGGTCCTCCCAAGGTTTCTTCCTTAAAATAACAACATAACAGGGAGTTTTTTCTTGCCACTGTCGCTTAGGCTTGTTCTTTGGGGGTTTAAAGGCTTACAAAGCTGCTACGTGAGAATGTACTATTAAAAAAACGCTTTATAAATAAATTACTTCAAAGTAAACCCAACAAATCTAGGGTTTTGAGGTGTCGCCAATTTCCTTGACGTGTCGTTAGTTCTTCATCCATGGTTCTGCTGGAGCACTGTGGCTACGACTATTTCTGGAAGAAACCTGGATTTCTATTGGACTGGCAGTCCTGCAGGATGCCCTCAATGGACTTATATAGTTTTCAATTGTTAAATACAGGTCACCTGATCACAACACAATCTGTACATGGCTGTCCTACACTGTTGAAGAATCCCCCACTGAGTCTTGGTCCTCACAAGGTTTCTTCCTTAAAATAACAACATAACAGGGAGTTTTTTCTTGCTACTGACGCTTCTGCTTGCTCTTTGGGGGTTTAAAGGCTTATAAGGATGCTTTGTGAGAATGTACTATAGTAAAAAGCGCTACATGAATAAATTACTTGAACTTGAACTTCTAAAAGCTCTGTGCTCCCTCATTGACAGTGTCTTAGGTCAGGAGACAAACAACTCTAATGGTTTGTTAGTAGAACTCACTGGATGTGTGCAAGCTGAGGTGCTGTGTTTGGAGAAAAGGAAAGTCATTTAAAAACACGGAGCTAAAAAACATTCTGTGGTGCTGGCGCCTTTGGGGGGGGGGGGGGGGGGGTCAATACATTGATGATGATTGATGATTGATGTGGGCAGCCTTATATGCTGTGACATCACATGCTGCGGGGATCTGGAAAGGAGCAGGACGTTTGGTAAGTAAGCAGTTCGAACCCCGATCTAGGTGAAGTTGCCATGTTCTCCCCGTGTCCATGTGGGTTTCCTCCGGGTTTACCCACCAGTCCAAAAACATGGATTCGAGGTGAATTGGATTCTCTAATTTGCCCTTTCTAGTGTGTGTTTGTATGTACCTGTATGTCAGGGTGTGTGAATAAGTGTGTGCCAAGTGATAGATTGGCACCCTGTTGTTCTGTGTGTATCTGCCCCCCATGACCCTAATAGAGGATAATCCATCCATCCATTATCTTCCACTTTATCCTCTGTTAGGGTCGTGGGGGGCGTTGGGTTCCCCATGCCCATCCAGTGGAGAATGTTTCGGGTGCAGGGCAGATACACCCAGGACAGAGCGCAAATCTATCGCTGGGCACACACTCACTCACACATACACACTCTATATGGGGCAATTCGGAGAATTCAATTCACCTTGATCCATGTTTTTGGACTGTGGGAGGAAACCGGAGAACCCGGATGAAACCCACGTGGACACGGGGAGAACATGGAAACTCCACCCAGATTGGGATTCGAACCAGCAATCCCTAGTGCTGAGAGGAGAACATGCTAACCACCAAGCCACCATGCCGCCCTGAAAAGGCAATTTAGCGGATTCAATTCACCTGAATTGATTATTGAATCCATGTTTTTGGACTGTGGGAGGAAACTCACACAGACACGGGGAGAACATGGAAAGTCCACCCAGATCGGGATTTGAACTTCAAACACATCTACATGCATGTGCTGGCTGATGTTCTCACAGAACGTTCCGGTCTTGTCCGGATCCCCGCGGCATGTGTCCTGCTGTTATATTCTGCAGAATTCCCACAGCTGAAAGATGTGCCACCCAACATGCCCTTTTGCTGTTATAGCCCATCTGAATCAAGAGTCAATATGGTTCATATGAATCTTCTGAGATTCGACTCTTTTCATCTGTATGAAGTGATTATATATTATATGATTATAGAGTTTTTTTTCTTTAGATTCCAACCAGTCTGCTAACTCTTTGTTTAAGGTTCTCATAAACAAGACATTGCAGTTAACCTACAGAATACCGGCTTATGGGAGGTTTTTCATTTATCGCACTCATTCATTCATTCATTATCTCCCGCTTTATCCTCTATTAGGGTCGCGGTCGGGTTCAAGTTCAAGTTCAAGTTCAAGTTATTTATTTATGTCGCGCTTTTTACAACAGTACATTGTCACAAAGCAGCTTTACAGAATGAAAAGCCTTTAAACCCCCAGAGAGCAAGCCGAAGCGACAGTGGCAAGAAAAAACTCCCTTTTATGTTGTTATTTTAAGGAAGAAACCTTGTGAGGACCAAGACTCAGTGGGGGACTCATCCTCCTTGAGCGGCCAGGCAGCAACAATGTAGGACAGCCATGTACAGATATTAAACAAATGGAAAAACTAACAACTGGAAAACTATAAGTGAGTCCATTAGGGGGCGTCCTGCAGGACCGCCTTGTCAGGTTCCATACAGTATTAGTCAGCAGAGCCATGGATGAAGATCTCCAGGAAGCCGGTCACACCTCAAAAGAAACAGAGGCATTTAATTAATAAGTAATTAATTGACACAGTGCAGCATGTGACTCCGGCATCACTAACATGGGGTTCCCCATGCCCATCCAGGGAAGAACGTCTTGGGCGCTGGGCAGATACACCCAGGACAGGGCGCCAATCCATCGTTGGGCACACACTCACTCACACAGACACACTCTATATGGGGCAATTTTGAGAATTCAATTGACTTAATCCATGTTTTTGGACTGTGGGAGGAAACCGGAGAACCCGGAGGAAACCCACGCAGACACGGGGAGAATATGGAAACTCCACCCAGATGGGAATTCGAACCGGGAATCCCTAGTGCTGAGAGGCAAACATGCTAACCACTAAGCCACCGTGCCGCCCCATTTATCGCACTATTCTCAGAAATCTTTACACACCGTGATTCTTAGAATGCCAACAACTCTGCGTTACAAACAAATTCCAGTCAACAAACACGCCTCAGGCAAAATTACTGACTCACATTCACCGTTACTGTTTCCCATTCAGATGTTTGTGGTGAACCTTTCCTAATGTATTTTATGAGGTGTGCTGATGTCACATGACTAATTTATTAAATAATTTTATAGAAATCCGTACCATTCATGCATCCATTATCTCCCGCTCCCCATACCCATCCAGTGAAGAACGTTTTGGGCGCTGGGCAGATACACCCAGGACAGGGCGCCAATCTATCGCTGGGCACACACTCACTCACACAGACACACTCTATATGGGGCAATTTGGAGAATTGAATGGACTTGATCCATGTTTTTGGACTGTGGGAGGAAACCGGAGAACCCGGAGGAAACCCACATGGACACGGGGAGAACACGGAAACTCCACCCAGATGGGGATTTGAACTGGGAATCCCTAAGGCGAATGTGCTAACCACTAAGCCACCGTGCCACACCAAACACACTCTATATGGCGCAATTTGGAGAACTCAATTGACTTGATCCATGTTTTTGGAACATGGGAGGAAACCGAAGAACCTGGAGGAAACCCACACGGACACGAGGAGAACATGGAAACTCCACCCAGAGGGGATTTGAACCGAGAATCCCTAGTGCTGAGAGGAGAACATGCTAAACACTAAGCCACCGTGCCGCAGAAATCTGTACCATTTTGCTATTAATTCATTCAGGATGCAGCCGGAATTACATTTACATTAAATCATTCAACACAGCGATTCTCAACTGGTGGGTTGACCCGCGCTCAAGTTCTGGACGGGTCGCGGACAGCTTGTAAAACGTAAATAATTGTAAAAAAAATTATTTGGTCATTATATGGTCATCGGATTGTGTAATCGTCTTTAATTTAGAAAAATAATCGAGATGGAGAGAGACACGCATCGGATGTTTAAATTTAAATGTAACCCCGAGTATTAAAAATGTGGATTTTCGTTTATTGAGGACAAGTTTCTTTAAAAATTACACCTTGGGCAAAATAAAATTTTTCCATTCAGATGTTTGTGGTGAACCTCTCTTAGTGTGTTAAATGGGGTGTGCTGATGTCACATGACTAACTTATTAAATCATTTTATAGAAATCTGTAACATCCTCATTTCAACATTAATGTCACGGGGTGGGGGGGGGGGGCAACCAGGGCAGAATGTTTTGGGCTCTGGGCAGATACACCAAGGACAGGGTGCCAATCTATCGCTGGGTACACTCACTCACACAGACACACTCTATATGGGGCAAATCGGCATTCAATCATAATACGTTAATCCATGTTTTTGAACTGTGGGAGGAAACCGGAGAACCCGGAGGAAACCCACACAGCCCTGGGGAGAACATGGACACTCCACCCAGTTTACAATTAGAACCTGGAATCCCTAGCGCTGAGTGGCAAACCTGCTAACCACTAAACCACCGTGCCGCCCCAAGTTCAATTGAATGCTCTAAATTGCCCCACATATTGTGTGTCTGTGTGAGAGTGTGTGCCCAGTGATAGATTGGCACCCTGTCCAAACGTTCTCCCCTGGATGAACATTGGGGAACCCCCCCCCCACGACTCTAGCAGAGGATAAAGCGGAAGATAATGGATGGATGGATGAATTCTACAGTGTAGCTGTCTTTTCCGTAACTTCTGACTTGTGTTGTTCTCATTTTTAATTCAGTCGCTTGCTAACCGTGAATGTAAATGTAATGTTCGGCTTTGAAATGTTTGGTGGAACCCGAATAAAGCCGGCAGATGTGTTTAGCGGTTATCTGTATGTAAATGTTTAGTCTCAACATGTTCTAATGCTTTGGATTATGTTTTTATGTCGTCAGGGGAAGGAAACCTTTCAAACAGAACATCTTCTTTAAACGGTTCATCTTTCTTTGTTCTAGAAGTGGCTCCCACACTGCTATGCTAATGGACTCTTTCTCTACATAAAAGACGAGTCCCATGAGTGGACCAGCCCTTCAATGAATAGCAACAATGCCGGCGGCAGCCATGAGTTGGAACACCTCTTGTGTCCGAGCTCAATCTCTCGAGCGAAGTTATTCTGAAAAGGTGAACCAAGAGGAACCCCCCCCCCCCCCCCATCCAGTATCAATAGAGGATTCTGGCTTCAGCTGGTTTTACACTTCACTGTATCTGATCAGCCTCCTTAGAAAGACTCTATTGTACTGATACAGACCACAGCAACAGGGGAAAAAATGTTTGATTTAATTAATATTAATATTAATATAATTATTGAATTATTTAATATAATTATTTAATTAATAATGTTCTCGTACGTGGCACGGTGGCTTAGTGGTTAGCACGTTCTCCTCTCAGCGCTAGGGATTCCCGGTTCGAATCCCCATCTGGGTGGAGTTTCCATGTTCTCCCCGTGTCTGCGTGGGTTTCCTCCGGGTTCTCCGGTTTCCTCCCACAGTCCAAAAACATGGATCAAGTCAATTGAACTCTCCAAATTGCCCCATATAGAGTGTGTCTGTGTGAGTGAGTGAGTAAGTGTGTGCCCAGCGATGGATTGGCGCCCTGTCCTGGGTCTATCTGCCCAGCGCCCGAGGCGTTCTCCCCTGGATGGGCATGGGGAACCCCACCGCGACCCTAATAGAGGATAAGGCGGGAGGTGTCTTCCAGGTCCTCTGGTTTCCTCCCACAGTCCAAAAACATGGATTCAAGGTGAATTGGCTGCTCTGAATTACCCCCAAATGTAGTCTGTGTGTGTTTGTGTGGGTCTGTGTGTGTGTGTGTGTGCCCAGTGATAGATTGGCGTCCTGTCCGGGGTATCTCCCAGCGCCCGAAACGTTCTCCCCTGGATGGGCATGGGGAACCAATTGGAGACTCCAACAAAATTGGGATTCGAACCTGGATCCCCAGTGCTGAGAGACCAGACATGCTAACCAGGTGTGAGTTTCCTCCATGATTTCTGGTTTTCCAGTCCAAAAACATGGATTCAAGGTGAATTGACTGCTTTAAATTGCCCTAATCTAAAAAAGCTCCTATAATCTATGTGTGCATCTGTGTGAGTGAGTGTGTGCCCAGAAATAGATTGGCGTCCTGTCCTGGGTGTATCTGCCCAGCGCCCGAAACGTTCTCCCCTGGATGGGCATGGGGAACCCCCCCATGAGCCTAGTAGAGGATAAAGCAGAAGATAATGGGATTGGGTGGTGGATTATAAAGAGTTAAGTTAAACTAGTTATGAATGAGGGGCGGCACTGTGGTTTAGTGGTTAGCATGTTCTCCTCTCAGCGTTGGGGATTCAGGTTCGAATCCCAATCTGGGTGGAGTTTCCATGTTCACCCCGTGTCCGCGTGGGTTTCCTCCGGGTTCCTCCCACAGTCAAAAACATGGATCAAGGTCAATTGAATTCTCCAAAATTCCCCATATAGAGTGTGTCTATGTGAGTGTCTACGTTCTCCCCTGTATGAGTATGAGGAACCACCCCCACCCCCGCATCCCTAGTATAGGATAAAGTGGAAGATAATGGATGGATGGATAGCAGGCCATGCTATTCATGTTAACACCTTGAAACTTTTTTCTCTTGACACACATTAGCTCACCAAGTCCCGAAAGTCATCAGCATGCGAGCAACATCGTGCTGCTCGTTCCACATTTCAACATGGCCCCCGTCCACCCCGACTTCCCTCCATCCCGTCCTCATCGTCATGGTCACAGCACCAGTTCAGCGCCATTCAGACCGATGCCACACAAGTTTATGTCACGTTACTCTGATCCCTTTCTCTTCATTAAGAAGCCCCATTTTTACCCGTCAGCCCTGAATGCCGCTCTTTGTCACGCGATCCCTCCACATCTCCGACATTAAGCACACTTTAGAACTTCCTGCAGTAAGTAAGACGCACCGAGTCCGAGTCCGAGGCGAGACGTCGGCTGTAACTAGGAGCCAGGAATAGAATTGAAACGTTGCGATGTCGTTGGACGTAGTGTGTTCGTGAGAATGCCCCTGCCATAAAGCTCAGCCCTGTTGCTGAAATATCTGTAAACATTTACAATGGAACGGGGTGTGCTCGAGTTCGGAGGTATATTTTAACACGGTGTTTACAGAGGGACGGAGCTTTCCGAGGGATGAAGAGCTGTTTGAAATAAAAGGTTTGTTTACTTAACGTCCTTTGGCTCTCAGACGTGCTACACCACCTTAAACAAAAGCCTTTAATACCAAAAGGCATGGTATTGTTAGCTATCCGGTGGCTTGGTGGTTAGCACGTTCTCCTCTCAGCGTTGGGTATTCAGGTTCGAATCCCAATCTGGGTGGAGTTTCCATGTTCTCCCCGTGTCCACGTGGGTTTCCACGGGGTTCTCCGGTTTCCTCCCACAGTCCAAAAACATGGATCAAGTCAATTGAGTTCTCCAGATTGCCCCATATAGAGAGTGTCTGTGTGAGTGAGTGTGTGCCCAACGATAGATTGGCATCCTGTCCTGAGATCAACAGTTGCCACAACGACTATAATTGCTAAAATATCCATCCATCCATTATCTTCCGCTTTATCCTCTACTAGGGTCGTGGGGTGGGGGGTTCCCCATGTCCATCCAGGGGAGCACCTGTTTCGGGTGCTGGGCAGATACACCCAGAACAGGACGCCAATCTATCACTGGTCACACACACACTCACACAAACACACGCTATATGGGGCATTTTTGGAGCACTTGACTTGATCCATGTTTTTGGACTGTGGGAGGAAACCGAAGAACCCGGAGGAAACCCACGCGGACACAGGGAGAACATGGAAACTCCACCCAGATGGGGATTCATTCATTCATTCATTATCTTCAGCTTTATCCTATATTAGGGTCGCGGGGGGGGGGTTCCCCATGCCCATCAAGGGGAGAATGTTTCAGGCGCTGGGCAGATACACCCAGGACAGGACACCAATCTATCGCTGGGCACACACTCACTCACACAGACACACTCTATATGGGGCAATTTGGAGAATTCATTTGACTTGATCCATGTTTTTGGACTGTGGGAGGAAACCGGAGAACCCGGAGGAAACTTACGTGGACACGGGGAGAACATGGAAACTCCACCCAGATGGGGATTCGAACCGGGAATTGATGCTAACAGGCATGTGTACAGTTGGAAAGACATATCCCGACATGTGCAGCATACAGTATATATGAACCCTTATATCTACACACACACTGCCACGTGTAAATAAAAACATGGATTCAAGGCAAACTGAATGCTCTAATTTGCCCCTATACAGTGTGCCTGTCTGTGTGAGTAAGCGAGTGTCCTGCGATAAACTGGCGCCCTGTCCTGGGTGAATCTGCCCCCCTCCCCCCACAACCCTAGTCCCTGGTATAGGAATAACGTAAGATAATGACATAAGATGAGCAACAGTTGCCACAACTACTATAATTGAAAGGAAAAATCACAAGCTGATATTGATGAGGATGTGTACAGTTGGAAAGACATATGTCTTTACATATGTCTGCTATATGTGCAGCATATACATAAATCCTTTATTTACAGGAAAATTGTCCAAAAGCCTGGATTCTAGGCAAGGTTATGCTCCAAATTGCCCCATACAGAGTGTGTGTGTCTGTGTTTGTGTGAGTAAGTATCCAGTGATAGATTGGCATCCTGTCCTGGGTGTTTCTGCCCAGCTGAAATGTTCTACCCTGGGTGGGCATGAGGAACCTCCCGCGAATCTAGTTGAGGATAAATATACTTATTCATATATATATATATATATATATATATATATATATATATATATATATATATACACATACACATACACATATATATATATATACATACATATATATACATATATACATATATATATATATACACACACACATACACAAATATATACATATACTGTATATACATATATATACATATATACACATACATATATATATATACATACATGTATATATATATATATATATATATATATATATATATATATATATATATATATATATATATCTATATATATATATATATATGCAGCAGTGCAGCTGGAGTTTCATTTCAATATGAATATATTAATAATGCACCAAACTAAAATCCGTCCACCTGTACCGCGGTCCTGATTGTGTAACGTCTCTATGAAACTATTATCAACAACATTCCGGCAAATCAGCAGCCAATTAAAAAATATTCTAGTGTTCAAAGCCACATGAGAAGCAGACTGGACCTGACAGCTATGGTGACCATCTCTCATCTTACATTTAAGGCTTTTCAGGACAGTGGATGGTTTCAAAACCATAAAAGGAGAGAGAAAGCCACTAATGGGAGTTTTTCAAACAGGGATAATTAGGAGTTGATGTTCCACGGCTTCAGGCTATAGCACTTTTCTCCGGACCATGTGCTTCAGAGAACTGGATCCACAAAAATCAGCCCTAATTAAGATCCTCTCATAATATCCCATTATTTCTTTGATACTCCCAAGTACCCAGACGAGTGACTATTTAGAGTGGAATCCTAAATAAAGACAGCACAGATTTGCTGGCGAGGGAACGGTGTCTATGAGGGGGTGTAGAATGCACTCTGAGCAGGATTTGTCCTTGAATGAGCCTGAAAGGCTTACAGCAGGGCCATCTTTCCAATTCAACCCTCCTACCCTTCACTCACGGGGACTATAAGATCACCCAAGATGTCCTTTTACTCACAATGTGCTTTTGTTTCCAAAATAAAGCCACAAATGATCTGCTGGTCTAAGTGCTGCATTATAATGCATTTCTAGCATTATTGTTATTACTATTACGCGATCTGGGTGGCATTAAAACATAGATTTAAGCTAAAGTGAATGCTCTGAGGCACGGTGGCTTAGTGGTTTGCATGTTCTCCTCTCAGCGCTAGGGATTCCCGGTTCGAATCCCAATCTGGGTGGAGTTCATGTTCTCCCCGTGTCCGCGTGGGTTTCCTCCGGGTTTTGCGGTTTCCTCCCACAGTCCAAAAACACAGATCAAGGTCAACTGAATTCTCCAAATTGCCCCATATACAACGTGTTTGTGTGAGTGAGTGTGTGTCCAGTGATAGACACACAAACACACTCCATATGGGGCAATTTAGAAAACTCAATTGACCTTGATCCATGTTTTTGGACTGTGGGAGGAAACCTGAGAACCCGGAGGAAACCCACACGGACATGGGGAGAACATGGAAACTCCACCCAGATTGGGATTTGAACCGAGAATCCCTAGCGCTGAGAGGAGAACATGCCAACCACTAAACCACCGTGCCGCCCTGACCGACTGATTAATCCATCCATTATTTTCCGCTTTATCCTCTACTAGTTTCGTGGGGGCGGTCCCCATGCCCATCCAGGGGAGAACGTTTTGGGTGCTGGGCAGATACACCCAGGACAGGACGCCAATCTATCACTGGGCACACACTCACTCACTCACACACACTCTATATGGGGCAATTTGAAGAACTCAATTGACCTTGATCCATGTTTTTGGACTGTGGGAGGAAACTGGAGAACCCGCACACAGAAACGGGCAGAACATGGAAACTCCACCCAGATTGAGATTCGAACAAACGATTAATCGATTATCAAAATAATCGTTAGTTGCAGCCCTACTCTGGTCATCATATTTAAACCCTTAGGTACGCAGAACTACCCACAGGACCAGAACGTCATCTGTAATCGTACAATCTAAGGGAACTTATGGAGTGGTCAAAAACCCAAACAATCATTTCTCTGTTTGTTGGTAAGTTTAGAATCTTGACTTTTCCCTCACTCTTTCTTTTAAAGGGTCAAAACTCCGAAATAAAGACACTGATGCCAAAAAAGCTTTTAAGTGGCTTAAGTAAAGGTTTACTCCTACAACCATGTGACCAACCCACCACTCAAACCAACTCAACCCCCATCCATTTTACAGGTCAGCTCTTTTGTAACTTTAGTGCTGTACATGTTCCTTCTGTGAACTTTTGGCAGGGAACACCAGGAGAACAGAACTTGGGAACCGAAATTGTGACCCGAGCTTCACAACACAACTAGTGGAAAGCCAGCATTGTGTTTAATATGATGTCTCACCCTGTTCATCTAGAACATTGACAACACTTCTGGAAAGGCTTTCCGCACGGTTTAGGAGTGTTTATGGATTGTTTTGACCCAAAAGCACATTTTTGAGTGGTTGTCCTCAATGGACTTCCCTCAACATCCACTTATCCATTATCTTCCACTTTATCCTATATTAGGGTCACGTGGGGGGGGGGGGGTTCCCTATGCCCATCCAGGGGAGAACGTTTCAGGAGCTGGGCAAATACACCCAGGACAGGACACCAATATATCGCTGGACACACACTCATTCATTCATTCATTCATTATCTTCCGCTTTATCCTCTATTAGGGTCGCGGTGGGGTTCCCCATGCCCATCCAGGGGAGAACGTCTCGGGCGCTGGGCAGATAGACCCAGGACAGGGCGCCAATCCATCGCTGGGCACACACTCAATCACACAGACACTCTCTATATGGGGCAATTTTTGAGAATTCAATTCACCTTGATCCATGTTTTTGGACTGTGGGAGGAAACCCGAGAACCCGGAGGAAACCCACGCAGACACGGGGAGAACATGGAAACTCCACCCAGATGGGGATTCGAACCGGGAATCCCTAGCGCTGAGAGGCGAACGTGCTAACCACTAAGCCACCGTGCCGCCTTGGACACACACTCAATCACACAAACACACACTATATGGGGCAATTTTGAGAATTCAATTGACCTTAATGCATGTTTTTAGACTGTAGGAGGAAACCGGAGAACCCGGAGGAAACCCACACGGACACGGGGAGAACATGGAAAGAATCTGGGGAGAACCCAGATTGGGATTTGAACCGGGAATCGCTAGTGCTGAGAGGAGAACATGCTAACCTCTAAACCACCGTGCTGCTCAATGGACTTATATAGTTTCCAATTGTTAAATACAAGTCACTTGATCATCGCACAATCTGTACATGGCTGTCCTACACTGTTGATGCTGACCGGCCGCTCAAGGAGGATGAGTCCCCTATTGAGCCTTGGTCCTCACAAGGTTTCTTCCTTAAAATAACAACATAACAGGGAGTTTTGTCTTGCCACTGTCGCTCTGGCTTGCTCTTTGGAGGTTTAAAGGTTTATAACACTGTAAAGCTGCTTTGTGACAATGTACTGTTGTAAAAAATGCTCTATAAATAAATTACTTGAACATGAACTACTTAAACCCCGATGTTGTATGTAAGGCCTGGCTTACAGTCTCTGGTCAAATTTTTCCCAAAGGTGTTTTCTCGAGGATGGCAGTGGTTAACACGTTCTCCTCTCAGCGCTGGGGATTCCAGGTTCAAATCCCAATCTGGGTGGAGTTTCCATGTTCTCCCCGTGTCCGTGTGGCTTTCCTCCAATTTCTCCGGTTTCCTCCCACAGACCAAAAACATGAATTCAAGGTAAACTCCAAATTGCCCCATATAATGTGCGTTTGTATGTGTGAGTGAGTGTGTACCCAGTGATAGATTGACGTCCTGTCCTGGGTGTATCTGCCCAGCGCCCGAAACGTTCTCCCATTGATGGGCATGGGGAACCCTCCCGCGACCCTAGTAGAGGATAAAGCGGAAGGTTATGGATGGATGGATGGAACATGACTACATTATTAATGTATAACTACTTAAAGTTCTTTTTTAATACAAAGAGTGAAAATAAAAACGGCCGGCAGGTTTTACTTGAGTAATAATGTAAAGAGAATTATCTGGTTATGACATCACAATTGAGTAACAATGATGTCAGCTTTATCGTGGCCATACAAATCACAGTTTGTAGAACACTTTTATAAGACCACATGTCCAGCAGGATGTCAAAAGCTTTGAAAACAAGTTCAACTTGATGTTTAAATAAAGACCATGAGGTGTGACGCTGCTGTAAACAATGATTAGCCCAAAGAACCAACCGGCATAATTACAAATGTTAGTTTTTAGGAATGCACTTAGCATAAAAGCAGCAATGCAGCAGAGTCGGTTATTCTTTACCCTGTAATGTGATGAATGCAGTTAGGTTACAAATACGTTACTTTAAAGATTTTAATAACAAGGCATTTAGTTTTGCGGAAGAGTTGCTATTAGAGGTTCCTCTACCACCATTATCATCCGCTTTATCCTCTACTAGGGTCACTGGGAAGGGGGGGGCGCCAATCACTGGGCACACTCTCACTCACAACGACACATTATATGGGGCAATTTAGAGCATTCAATTTACCTTGAAACCCAAGTTTTTAGACTGTGGGAGGAAATGGTATTCCATCCATCCATTATCTTCTTTATCGCTTTATCCTCTACTAGGGTCGCAGGGGGGTTCCCCATGCCCATCCAGGGGAGAACGTTTCAGACACTGGGCAGATACACCCAGGACAGGGTGCCAATCTAATTGCTGGGCACACTCACTCACACAGACACACTCTATATGGGACAATTTAGAGAACAATCTATATGGGGCATTCATTTTACCTTAAATCCGTGTTTTTGGACTGAAGGGGGAATCCAGAGAACCCAGAGAAAGCTGAGACATACATGGGGAGAACATGGAATCCCGAATGTGCTAACTACTCAGCCACCATGCCACCCTAAAATTCCATCCATCCATTATCTTCTGCTTTATCCTATTAGGGTCGGGGGGGGGGGGTTCCCCATGCCCATCCAGGGGAGAACGCTTCGGGCGCTGGGCAGATACACCCAGGACAGGACGCCAATCTATCACTGAACACACACTCACACACATACAGACACACTCTATATGGGGCAATTTGGAGAATTCAATTGAGTTGATCCATGTTTTTGGACTGTGGGAGGAAACCGGAGAACCCGGAGGAAACCCACACGGACGCGGGGAGAACATGGAAACTCCACCCAGATTGGGATTGGAACCGGGAATCCCTAGTGCTGAGAGGAGACCATGCTAAGCACTAAGCCACCGTGCCAAAGTTTTATTATTTATTTACTTATTTATTTTTCATTTTGGGTTGTTTTGTCTCTCTGTAAAATGCTCTTTGGCCCTCGTTCCTCTCTCACATCGCTATTCTCTCTCTAGCTCACCCGGTTTTAGTTCTTTTCTTTGAGGGTTCTCTTTCTTAGTCGCTCTTTGGGGCTTTCTCTTTGGTTCTATTTTACTCTCTGAGGCACTTTGCTCCACCGACATTAATTAAGGGGCTAGTCAGGGTCACTAACCCTGCTGGCAGAGAAGCACTGAGGTACCAGCAGAGGCACTGAGACCATACACAGGATGGTGAAGTTACTCAGCCAAAGGGTTTTTAGGACTTCTTAGTGTAACTTACGGAGGGTGAAAATAACCCCATCTCTGTACAGCTGAAAATCAAAAGTACAGATCACATCGAAAGTTCCAATTGCCCTCATGTATAGTGTTGGTAGCCACTTAAGTTCATGACTACTTACCACTGGGGGTGCTGATTGGTTTTATTTAAGGTGACTCTATTGTTCTAAAAGCCAGTGCTATTGGTGTGTGTCTGCGCCAGTGGGAGACCTACAATACTGCTGTACATGTATGGATCATCCATCCATCCATTATCTTCCGCTTTATCCTCCACTAGGGTCACGGGGAGGGGGGGGGGGGAGTTCTCCATGCCTCTCAAGGGGAGAATGTTTCGGGGGCTGGGCAGATACACCCAGGACAGGACACCAATCTATCACTGGGCACACACTCTCTCAAACGCACTCTATATGGGGCAATTTGGAGAACCCAATTGACCTTGATCCATGTTTTTGGACTATGGGAAGAAATCATAGAACCCGGAGAAAACCCACACGGACACAGGGAGAACATGGAAACCCAACCCTGATTGGGATTCGAACCGGGAATCCACTAACCACTAAGCCACCGTACCGCCCAGTTACATAGTACCCAACGTAATTTAGTTACATCAAACCCAAAGCTTAACTGAGATGACTCACTACAGAACATATGATGTTCTCCTCTCAGCGCTAGGGATTCAGGTTCGAATCCCAATCTGGGTGGAGTTTTCATGTTCTCCCCGTGTCCATGTGGGTTTCCTCCTGGTTCTCCGGTTTCCTCCCACAGTCCAAAAACATGGCTCAAGGTCAAATGAAGTATGGCAATTTGGAGAATTCAATTGACCTTGATCCATGTTTTTGGACTGTGGGAGGAAACTGGAGAACCCGGAAGAAACCCATGCGGACACGGGGAGAACATGACAACTCCACCCATGGGGCAATTTAGAGCATTTAATTTATCTGGAATTCATGTTTTTAGACAGTGAAAGGAAACCGGGGAACCTGGAGGACACCCATGTACACCGGGGAACCTGGAGGACACCATGTCTCCAAAATTGCCCGATATAGAGAGTGTGTGTGTGTGTCTGTGTGAGTGAGTGTGTGTCCATTGATAGATTGTCGCCCTGTCCTGGGTGTATCTGCCCAGCACCTAAAGTGTTCCCTGTTCTTCCCTTGATGGGCATGGAGAACCCCCTGCGACCCTAGTAGAGGATAAAGTGGAAGATGGGTGGACCTTGAGTGTTGTGTAAGAAAATGTATTATTATTATTATTATTATTATTATTATTATTATTATTATCATTGGTACGTAATCTAGTCACATAGAACCCAATATTAAAATTATATGAAAGCCAACATATAATGAGATAACTGAGATGATGCACTGGCAGAAAATATGATGAGCTATCAGGTACATAAAGGCGAATGAAGGAAAACTATAACGATGGGGACCCAAAAAAAAAAAAAAAAAGGGAAATAAATAGTCAGACGTAGTTGCCTCAGTAGATCCATGACCCTTGAAGAGAGAGTGTCTGAATGATCGTTTAAAAGCCTTTCTTCAGCAGTGCTGCCCCAGTAAAGAGGGGCACATATGGCAGCCAGCAAGGTCCCAAAGCTGTTGACACTTTCATGATGGCTCCAACTCCCACACCCACAGAGAAACCAAGTGCACCCCCCCCCCCCACCACCACCATCAATGGCGAGCGCATCCTGCACAACCACCCCCGGAACAAATCAGGGGTCTCAAAGTCTTCCACTCACATGCCATACACAATGAGCCCCCCCTCTACTGGAAGGTCGGTACACCCGACAGCACCGGTCACCTCTTGCCAGCCAGGCACAAAGCAAATCAAGCAGCTGACAGCATAATTTACCCAGGGACCCAGGCCCGGGGCCTCGGCCGGTCCAGCATGGGGATTTGGCTTGGGCATGAAACCCGCCCGCTCCATTCTCCGCCGGCCCCGCTCACTGTCCCATGGACGGAACACAAGGCTAAGAGGCTCACTCTGTCCCCTCTGCATGCCCGAATGAATACGCCTCAGCCTAATACCAACTAATCTGGTCATCAAAATGCCCCCCCGCCACTGAGAAGAAACCTGCCCTCTTTCACCGACTAGAAAGAAGTTCGGGAAGGTCTGCATGCCAGGAATGAGAACCAGACAACGATGACGAAATGCTGAAAACATTAGGTGTAAACAAGAGACGACAATTACACTATGCAACCATAAGTATGAGGACATACTGTATCTGACCTAAAGTTGTTAAATATACAAATTATTGGTGATTTCAATGCTATAGTGGCCCTCGTTTTTATTTTCTTGGACTAATAAAGCAATAAGGCATGAAAAGGTGTGTATTATTGTAAAGAAATCCCAGCGAAGAGATGTTATTAGACATGACGCGAAGCTGAATACCGTTACACCCATGATTTATTCACAATAATACACAACGTCAAGTGTCTTATTGCTTTTATAAAACAATATCTCACGGCTGCTATATTTTATTTTAGTTTAGTTTTTGCTATTGCTGTTAAATTTTATTATTTACATTTTTACTATCCATCAATCCATTATCTTCCGCTTTATCCTCCTACTAGGGTCGCGGGGGGTTCCCCATGCCCATCCAGGGGAGAACGTTTCTGGTGCTGGGCAGATACACCCAGGACAGGACGCCAATCTATCACTGGACACACACTCCCTCACACAGACACACTCTATATGGGGCAATTTGGAGAATTCAATTGACTTTGATCCATGTTTTTGGACTGTGGGAGGAAACTGGAGAACCCGGAAGAAACCCATGCGGACACGGGGAGAACATGACAACTCCACCCATGGGGCAATTAAGAGCATTTAATTTATCTGGAATTCATGTTTTTAGACAGTGGAAGGAAACCGGGGAACCTGGAGGACACCCATGTACACACATGGAAACCCAGATTGGGATTCGAACCTGAATCCCTAGCGCTAACCACTAACCCACCATGCCACACACATCATCACAATTCATTCATTCATCATCTCCCGCTTTATCCTCTATTAGGGTTGCGGTGGGGTTCCCCATGCCCATCCAGGGGAGAACGTCTCGGGCGCTGGGCAGATACACCCAGGACAGGACGCCAATCCATCGCTGGGTACACACACACTCACTCACACAGACACACTCAATATGGGGCAATTTTGAGAATTCAATTGACTTGATCCATGTTTTTGGACTGTGGGAGGAAACCGGAGAACCAGGAGGAAACCCACACAGACACGGGGAGAACATGGAAACTCCACCCAGATGGGGATTCGAACCGGGAATCCCTAGCGCTGAGAGGCGAACGTGCCAACCACTAAGCCACCCATCATCACAATATATATTAAAATAAATTTTTTTAAAAACCCGCAAAACATATGCTCCATATGCTGGAGTGGAGTATCGTGCTTTCAAGGCATTTAATAAAAGTGCTCCACAATAAAAAATCTGCCCCCCCCCCCATCCATTCCACCCCCCAATATTGAATTTGTACTGTTACATCCCTAATATAAGCTGCTGCATCAAAAAGCCTTACGTGCCTTTAGGAGACATTTGTCTCGCCACATGGCCCTTGCTGGGTATGAAATGGGAGGGTGTGTTTTTGATTGACAGTTCAGTGACGGTCACCATCTGTCACAACCCAATGCTTTCACACTGCTAAAACCAAAAGAAAAAGCTCTCCGGCGACGAAAACAGACGGTGGGAGCGTCGGCGTTTCATTCACACGACTGTACGCTCTCCTTCCGCTGGAGCTCAACACGTCCAACCGCTCCAACCTCTCTTTGTCAACGCGGCATTGAGAGTGCCAAGTGAAAGGGCTGAAAAGAAAGAGCTGAGGGCAGAGCGCTTTACTACCCTGAGCTTTTCCTTTCTTTTCTTTTTTATCATTACAAAAATGCGACGTGAGACATTCCCATGATCACCACTGTATAATCTGCACGCACAATCATGAACAGAAGAAATCACACCTTAAAACGCAACAGAATGAAAGCGTCGGGATGTCGACCGAGATTAAAAAAACAAGTTACGATAACCTCCCGACTCGTCCAGCTAACAAACATTACTGCAAAACAAATAAAAAGGTATTCCATCCATCCATCCATTATCTTCTGCTTTATCCTCTATTAGGGGTGCAGGGGGGGGGGGGTCCCCATGTCCATCCAGGGGAGAACGTTTCGGGCACTGGGCAGATACACTCCGGACAGGACCAATCCAGGACAGGCCAATCTATCACTGGACACACTCACTCACACAGACACACTCTATATGGGGCAATTTGGTGAATTCAATTGACTTGATCCATGTTTTTGGACTGTGCGAGGAAACCGGAGAACCCGGGGGAAACCCACACTGACACGGGGAGAACATGGAAACTCCACCCAGATTGGGATTCCAACCGGGAATCCCTAGCGCTGAGAGGAGAACATGCCAACCACTAAGCCACCGTGCCGCCCAAAAAGATATTCATTCATTCATTCATTATCTCCCGCTTTATCCTCTATTAGGGTCGCGGTGGGGTTCCCCATGCCCATCCAGGGGAGAACGTCTCGGGCGCTGGGCAGATAGACCCAGGACAGGGCGCCAATCCATCGCTGGGCACACACTCACTCACACAGACACACTCTATATGGGGCAATTTTGAGAATTCAATTGACTTGATCCATGTTTTTGGACTGTGGGAGGAAACCGGAGAACCAGGAGGAAACCCACACTGACACGGGGAGAACATGGAAACTCCACCCGGATTGGGATTCCAACCAGGAATCCCTAGCGCTGAGAGGAGAACATGCCAACCACTAAGCCACCGTGCCGCCCAAAAAGATATTATTTATATAATTTATATGTGTGAGATAAAAAAGTATTTCAGACCATTTAAACAGCAGACTGTGTTTTTGGGATGTAAAACATCCATCCATCCATTATCTTCTGCTTTATCCTCTATTAGGGGTGTGGTGGGGTTCCCCATGCCCATCCAGGGGAGAACGTTTCGGGCGCTGGGCAGATAGACCCAGGACAGGGCGCCAATCTATCACTGGACACACAAACACACTCTATATGGGGCAATTTGGTGAATTCAATTGACTTGATCCATGTTTTTGGACTGTGGGAGGAAACCGGAGAACCCGGAGGAAACCCACACTGACACGGGGAGAACATGGAAACTCCACCCAGATTGGGATTCCAACTGGGAATCCCTAGCGCTGAGAGGAGAACATGCCAACCACTAAGCCACCGTGCCGCCTAAAAAGATATTATTTATATAATTTACATGTATAAGATAAGAAAAGTATTTCAGACCATATTAACAGCAGACTGTGTTTTTGGGATGTAAAACAATAACGCTGAAATAACTAATAAAAGTAAATACATGTTAAGACAGGGGGCGGCACAGTGGCTTAGTGATTAGCATGTTCTCCTCTCAGATCTGGGCAGTATCAGGGGAGGTGGGAACGTACACAGGCAAGGTAAGAAGCAAGAAGCAGCAGATACACTCAGCGCTGGGGATTCCCGGTTCAAATCCCAATCTGGGTGGCGTTTCCATGTTCTCCCCGTGTCCGCGTGGGGTTCCTCCGGGTTCTCCGGTTTCCTCTCACAGTCCAAAAAACATGGATCAAGGTCAATTGAATTCTCCAAATTGCCCCATATACAGTTTTTCTGTGAGTGAGTGTGTGCCCAGCGATAGATTGGTGTCCTGTCCTGGGTGTATCTGCCCAGCGCCCGAAATGTTCTCCCCTGGATGGACATGGGGAACCCCCCCGCGACACTAATAGAGGATAAAGCGGAAGATAATGGATGGACCTATGGGACATGTTAAGACAGGAGGGCGACACAGTGGTTTAGTGGTTAGCATGTTCTCCTCTCAGCGCTGGGGATTTCAGGTTCGAATCCCAATCTGGGTGGAGTTTCCATGTTCTCCCCGTGTCCACGTGGTAGATAATTCATTCATTATCTCCCGCTTTATCCTCTATTAGGGTCGTGGTGGGGTTCCCCATGCCCATCCAGGGGAGAACGTCTTGGGCGCTGGGCAGATTGACCCAGGACAGGGCGCCAATCCATCGCTGGACACACACTCACTCACACAGACACACTCTATATGGGGCAATTTTGAGAATTCAATAGACTTGATCCATGTTTTTGGACTGTGGGAGGAAACCGGAGAACTTTGAGGAAACCCACACAGACACGGGGAGAACATGGAAACTCCACCCAGATGGGGATTCGAACCGGGAATCCCTAGCGCTGAGAGGAGAACGTGCTGACCACTAAGCCACCGTGCCGCCTGGGTAGATAATGCGGAAGATAATGGATGGATGTTAGGACAATCTGGTGTACATAAGGGTTCTGGAGGTTCCCTTTTACCATGTGAATGGACTTTGAACAGGCTTGATTTTTCTTTTGGCTGTTAAACCGCTACTTCTGGAGACCACAAAGCCAAACAAGTCTTTAAGGTGTATAACATTTCTATGTGACCCTCACTGGCCACTTTATTAGATACACCTCGTTGTTGCAACACGTTTAAAATCGCCGCGCTTTCAAATGGTGTGGGTTTTATCGGAACGCCGAGTTTCCCATGAGGAGGGACCACAAGAACATCCTCCGAAGTCGGAAGCTATCATAAGATCGACCAAGAAGTGACATTTCCAGGTGGCTAAACAGGTCATAAACGGAAAGATTAAATCAATTAGTAGTTTAATTCTAAAAGAAACCTTATATTTTAAACACATTTACGATAATGCAAGGGTTTTTGTGCTTTATTTGTGCTCAAAAACAATTATAAGATAAGAGAAGACTTGACTGATTCCTCTGGGAGGGTTCCCCTTGGGGAAATTAAGGAACCAGGAGCAAAGAAATAGAAATAGAGAGGAAGGTTACATTACAAGTATATATTCATTCATTATCTCCCGCTTTATCCTCTATTAGGATCGCAGAGGGGTTCCCCATACCCATCCAGGGGAGAACGTCTCGGGCACTGGGCAGATACACCCAGGACAGGGCGCCAATCTATCACTGGGCACACACTCACTCACACACACACACTCTATATGGGGCAATTTGGAGAATTTAATTGACTTGATCCATGTTTTTGGACTGTGGGAGGAAACCGGAGAACCCGGAGGAAACCCACGCAGACACGGGGAGAACATGGAAACTCCACCCAGATGGGGATTCGAACCGGGAATCCCCAGAGCTGAGAGGCGAACGTGCTAACCACTAAGCCACCGTGCCGCCCACAAGTATATATTCATTCATTCATTATCTCCCGCTTTATCCTCTATTAGGGTCGCGGTGGGGTTCCCCATGCCCATCCAGGGGAGAACGTCTCAGGCGCTGGGCAGATAGACCCAGGTCAGGACGCCAATCCATCGCTGGGCACACACTCACTCACACACACACACTCTATATGGGGCAATTTGGAGAACTCAATTGACTTGATCCATATTTTTAGACTGTAGGAGGAAACTGGAGAACCCGGAGGAAACCCACGCAGACACGGGGAGAACATGGAAACTCCACCCAGATGGAGATTCAAACCGGGAATCCCTAGCGCTGAGAGGCGAACGGCACGGTGGCTTAGTGGTTAGCATGTTCTCCTCTCAGCACTAGGGATTCCCGGTTCGAATCCCAATCTGGGTGGAGTTTCCATGTTTACGTGTCTCCCCGGGTTTCCTCCGGGTTCTCCGGTTTCCTCCCACAGTCCAAAAACATGGATCAAGTCAATTGAGTTCTCCAAATTGCCCCATATAGAGTGTGCTTGTGTGAGTGTGTGTGCCCAGTGATAGACTGGCACCCTGTCCTGGGTGTATCTGCCCAGCCCCCGAAAGGTTCTCCCCTGGATGATAATGGATGAATGGAGATATGTCATTGCACCAAAAAATGTGTTATTGTTGAGGTGGTCAGGCTACTGCCCCATCCCATCTGTTGTCGTTCTGTTACCCCTCCTCCCCCCTAGAGAGAAGTTGTACAGTTTGATGGCATGAGGGACTGGTTGATGATGATGGTGGGCAGTGGGTATGTAATGTCCAGCAGTTTGTCCATAGTCCTCCTCTCTGCCACCGTTACCAAAGAGTCCAGCTGCATTCCACACAGAACCAGCCCGTCTGATAAGTCTGCCCCCCCCAGGACACCATGATGTAAAACAGGACACTGGTAACTACAGTCTGATAAAATATCCACAGATGTTATTTGCAGATGTTAAAGAACCACCCAATGTACCACCCGATGTATCACACGCTGTACCACACACCATACCACACACCGTACCACACACCATACCACACACCGTACCACACACCGTACCACACGCTGTACCACACACTGTACCACACGCTGTACCACCCACTGTACCACACACTGTACCACACACTGTATCACACAATGTACCACCCAATGTACCACCCAATGTACCACACACCATACCACACACCGTACCACACAATGTATCACACGCTGTACCACCCAATGTACCACCCACTGTACCACCCACTGTATCACACGTTGTACCACACGTTGTGCCACACACTGTACCACACACTGTACCACACACTGTATCACACAATGTACCACCCAATGTACCACCCAATGTACCACACACTGTACCACCCACTGTACCACCCACTGTATCACACGTTGTACCACCCAATGTACCACACACTGTATCACACAATGTACCACACACTGTATCACACGCTGTACCACCCAATGTACCACCCACTGTACCACCCACTGTATCACACGTTGTACCACACACTGTACCACACACTGTATCACACAATGTACCACCCAATGTACCACCCAATGTACCACACGCTGTACTACACGCTGTACCACACGCTGTACCACACACCATACCACACACCGTACCACACGCTGTACCACCCAATGTACCACACGCTGTACCACACACTGTACCACACGCTGTACCACACACTGTACCACACGCTGTATCCACACGCTGTATCACACGTGTACCACACACTGTACCACACACTGTACCACACACTGTATCACACAATGTACCACCCAATGTACCACCCAATGTACCACACACTGTATCACACGCTGTATCACACACTGTATCACACGCTGTACCACACACTGTACCACACACACTGTACCACCCACTGTATCACACGCTGTACCACACACTGTACCACCCACTGTACCACCCACTGTACCACACGCTGTACCACACACTGTACCACCCACTGTACCACACACTGTACCACACACTGTACCACACGCTGTACCACACGCTGTACCACACGCTGTACCACACGCTGTACCACACGCTGTATCACACGCTGTACCACACACCATACCACACACACCGTACCACACGCTGTACCACCCAATGTACCACACGCTGTACCACACACTGTATCACACGTTGTACCACACACTGTACCACACGCTGTATCACACGTTGTACCACACACTGTACCACACGCTGTATCACACACTGTACCACACGCTGTATCACACGTTGTACCACACGCTGTACCACACACTGTATCACACGCTGTACCACACACTGTACCACACGTTGTACCACACACTGTACCACACGCTGTACCATCCGCTGTACCACATACTGTACCACACGCTGTACCACACACTGTATCACACGCTGTACCACCCGCTGTACCACCCGCTGTATCACACGCTGTATCACACGCTGTATCACACACTGTACCACACGCTGTATCACGCGCTGTACCACACGCTGTACCACACGCTGTACCACACGCTTTATCACACACTGTATCACCCACTGTACCACCCACTGTATCACACGCTGTACCACACGCTGTACCACACGCTGTACCACACGCTTTATCACACGCTGTACCACCCACCGTATCACCCACCATATCACACTGTACCACATACTGTACCACACACTGTTCCACACACTGTACCAGCCGCTGTACCACACGCTGTCCCACCCACTGTACCACCCACTGTACCACACACTGTACCACACACTGTACCACACACTGTATCACACGCTGTACCACACACTGTACCACACACTGTACCACACGCTGTACCACACACTGTACCACACGCTGTACCACACACTGTACCACACGCTGTACCACACACTGTACCACACACTTTATCACAAATTGTACCACACGCCGTACCATCTGCTGTACCACACACTGTATCACACGCTGTATCACACGCTGTATCACACACTGTACCGCACGCTGTATCACACGCTGTACCACACACCGTACCACACGCTGTACCACACGCTGTATCACACGCTGTACCACCCAGAGTATCACCCACCGTACCACCCACTGTACCACCCGCCGTATCACCCGCCGTATCACACGCCGTACCACCCACTGTATCACCCACTGTACCACCCACTGTATCACATGCTATACCACACGCTGTACCACACACTGTATCACACGATGCACCACGCACTGTATCACACACTGTACCACCCGCTGTACCACCTGCTGTACCACCCGCTGTATCACATGCTGTACCACACACTGTACCACCCACTGTATCACACACTGTACCACCCACTGTATCACACGCTGTACCACACACTGTACCACCCACTGTACCACCCACTGTACCACCCACTGTATCACCCACTGTATCACACGCTGTACCACACACTGTACCACCCAATGGACCACCCGCTGTACCACACGCTGTACCACACTCTGTACCACACACTGTATTACACGCTGTACCACCCAATGTACCACCCGCTGTACCACACACTGTACCACCCACTGTATCACATGCTGTACCACCCAATGTACCACACACTGTATCACACACTGTATCACACACTGGACCACACACTGTATCACATGCTGTACCACACGCTGTATCACACGCTGTACCACACACTGGACCACACACTGGACCACACGCTGGACCACACGCTGGACCACACGCCGTATCACACACCGTACCACCCGCCGTACCACCCGCCGTACCACACGCCGTACCACACGCTGTACCACACACTGTATCACCCACTGTACCACACACTGTATCACCCGCTGTACCACCCGCTGTACCACCCGCTGTATCATACACTGTACCACACGCTGTACCACACACTGTACCACACACTGTACCACACACTGTACCACACACCGGTCAGACACAGGAGCACGTTCAGTTCCACCAAGACTCATTCCACCCAAATGTACCACAGAGCGGCACAGGAGGTCATTCTTACCTGTGGACATCAAACTATATAATCAGTCTATTTAACTCCTCACTCAGTAAAAAAAACAACTTTAATGTGCAATAATTAAAAACGTAATTAGGAAAATTATTCAAATGTATAATATTGTATTATTCTACAATTTGCAACACAATTTTTTAAATTAACAGATATTGCATACTGTAGACATTATTTGGTCATTTATTGGACGCTTTTATCCAAAGCGACTTACAAGGTGAGCACAGGGTTAATCACAGCATCCCTGCAGCAATTAGGGTTAAGGGTCTTGCTCAAGGACCCACACTGGTAACTTCAGTGGACCTGGGATTTGAACCCCCAACCTTCAGATTGATAGCCCAACACCCTAACCACTGAGATACTGCGCCCCATACCACTTTACTTTTACTTTTACTTTTAATTTATTGCTAATTTTAATACTTTTGGTTGAATTTTACTGTGCTTATTGTAATTTTTTTATTTCCCCTTTTGCATATATAAACACGTCTAAAGTAGCATCTGTAAAAACTGCATTCCCCCCCCCCTTCCCCAGGGATTAATAAACTATTCTGATGTAATAAAGTAATCAGGTACTGTTTGGGTAATGAATAATTTTCAGAACTGCACTCATACTGTATTATAATGTCGCTGGTAATGTGTTAGTTTCTATGAATCCAACACACTTAACACTTTCCCATGTTCTCCCCGTGTCCACGTGGGTTTCCTCTGGGTTCTCCGGATTCCCCCCACAGTCCAAAAACATGGATCAAGGTCAATTGAGTTCTCCAAATTGCCCCATATAGAGTGTGTATGTGTGTGTGAGTGAGTGTGTGCCCAGTGATAGATTGGCATCCTGTCCTGGGTGTATCTGCCCAGCGCCTGAAACGTTCTTCCCTGGATGGGCATGGGAAACAGCCCCCCCCCCTCAGGTTCAAAAACATGGATTCAAGGTAATTTGCATGCTTTGAATTGCCCCATATAGTGTGTGTCTATGTGAGTGAGTGAGTGCCCAACGACAGATTGGCACCCTTCCTGGGTGTATCTGCCCAGCGCCCGAAACGTTCTTCCCTGCATTGGCATGGGGAACCCCCTTCTCCCCCCCTTTGCATCTCTAGTATTGGATTAAGCGGATGAAAATGGATGAATGAATATTTTTTCTTCGAATTGTCCAGCTTTAAATGAGGTCCATTGCCAAGTATTCACAAAAACCTTACTCTCATCTGAATACAGAAAATAAAACTAAGCTCCTAATCCAATGACCATCCTTTATCTAAAAAAAAACAACCTTAATCCTTAAATTCATCACTCTGTTTAGAAACTTCATATTATATACTGTATACTTGTGTACAAATCCATTCACAAACATTCATAATAAAACAAAATGAAACTCTGCATTTAAGTTTCACATTCTTGTTTGAATGCATTGTCTAATCCCGGTCCTCTAAAGAAGTCTGGCTTTTGTGAGAATGTCTGTGTCGGTGCGTGTCCCCTGGTGTGGGAGACGGGTTTATTTACAGACAACTGCCCCCCTCCTCTACTGCGCCCCTGTCTGGGGTCACGTTATTCCTTTTTCATGAAAGTCAACAGCACATTCAACCAGATTAAACCATCCTTTCACATTTCTCCAATACCATCTGCACTCAGATCAGCTATGGTGGATCTTATAAGCACAGCATTTATTAAATCCACAGATTTTTCCCAGCAGCTAAAAATGGGATAGGTTTAAATGAAGCAGATAAAAATGTTTTAGTCTAAAAATCTATTTGCAAAAGTTAGAAATTCTGTAGTTCAGCTAGACATTTGATGATGAGAACATGCTTTCTCGAAAACATGCCTTTTTGAGTGTTTTTCAAGCAAAGAGATCTTGGCTTTTCATTTATAAGACAGAAATGATACCAGGCAAAATAATAAAAAAAAATTATATATATATATATATATATATATATATATATATATATATATATATATATATATATACATACACACGCACACACACACAAATGTGTACATACACACACATACAAATGTGTATATATATATATATATATATACATACATACAAACACACAAATATACATACATACATACTATATATAAACAATTGTATTGTAATATAATGTATATAATTATTGTAATAATTTTAATTAACGCTTTAAAAGTCACTGGTCTCTTTATGTCCCTTGTACATACATGTAATGTTTTTTTTTTTTTTGGGGGGGGGGTTAGGTTTTTCGTTTTGAAACTCAATATTTTATTCATATTAATTAATAAAACTATCAATTATTAACATTAATTATTAATTAATTAATTCATTATTAACTATTAATAATTAAAACGTATATTTTCATTATAAAATACATTTACATAGACGTTTAAAGACCCATTCCACATTTAAATAAAAAAGAACATATTAAATGAATAAAGATTCACTTTTACGACTGTTTTAAAGTCGAATGACACAGACAGACACGGGTTCGAATCCGCTGCAGCTACAGGTTAAATAAACGCAGCAGGTTTTGGATCGTCGCGACATTAATGAATGTATATTAATTAATAGTGAATTAAAAAGCCAGCGGAGTGAAGAGAGAGAGATGGAGCACTCACGCAGCTGACAGATGAGCGCGAGCAGCAGAACGCGCTGCCACTTCGATATTTCCATATTGTTTTAGAGAGAAGCTGCAGGAGGGAAAGCGACGCTGGGCTGCGACCTGAGAGCTGCAGGGTGCACCGGGTTCGAACCTCCACATGCGATCAGAGACGGAAATCTCATGAGTTTCGTGCAGGAGTCACAGATCCGGCTGCGGCTGCGGCTGCGGCTGCGGCTGCACACACACGCCATTCGGTGCGTCTCCGGGAGAGTGCGAGCGAGCAACGAATCGACTCCGAATCGGAGCTGTTCAGTGTTCAGTGATTCACGCTATTGAATTGGCTGGAGTGATTAGTAATGCGGGTGGCTTAGTGGTTGAGCATGTTCTCCTCTCAGCGCTAGGGATTCCCGGTTCGAATCCCCATCTGGGTGGAGTTTGCATGTTCTCCCCGTGTCCGCATGGGTTTCCTCCGGGTTCTCCGGTTTCCTCCCACAGTCCAAAAACATGGATCAAGGTCAATTGAGTTCTTCAAATTGCCCCATATAGAGTGTGTCTGGGCGGCACGGTGGCTTAGTGGTTAGCATGTTCTCCTCTCAGCACTAGGGATTCCCGGTTCGAATCCCCATCTGGGTGGAGTTTCCATGTTTTCCTCGCGTGGGTTTTCTCCGGGTTCTCCGGTTTCCTTTCTCCAGATTGCCCCATATAGAGTGTGCCTGTGATGTGTGAGTGTGTGCCCAGTGATAGATTGGTGTCCTGTCCTGGGTGTATCTGCCCAGCGCCTGAAACGTTCTCCCCTGGATGGGCATGGGGAACCCCCCCCCGCAACCCTGGTAGAGGATAAAGTGGAAGATAATGGATGGATGGACATGCCAAATATGGTGGTTTAGTGGTTGGCATGTTCTCCTCTCAGCGCTGAGGATTCCCGGTTCGAATCCCAATCTGGGTGGAGTTTCCATGTTCTCCCAGTGTCCGCGTGGGTTTCCTCCGGGTTCTCCGGTTTCCTCCCACAGTCCAAAAACATGGATCAAGGTCAATTGAGTTCTCCAAATTGCCCCATATAGAGTGTGTCTGTGTGAGTGAGTGTGTGCCCAGTGATAGATTGGTGTCCTGTCCTGGGTGTATCTGCCCAGCGCCCGAGACGTTCTCCCCTGGTTGGGCATGGAGAACCCCCACAACCCTAGTAGAGGATAAAGTGGAAGATAATGGATAGATGGATGGATGGATGGATGGATGGACATGATATGACACAATATGTATGGGGCAATTTGGGATTCGAACCTGGATCCCCAGTGCTTAGTGATTAGCACATTCACCTCTCAGTGCTGGGGATCCAGGTTTGAATCCTGTGTTGTACAGGCTCATCCACCATCCATAAACCTTTTAGTAGCTGAATTGCTGATACTTAAATTGCCCTATGGGCAATGTATCTGCCCTGTGATAGACGCATGTCACTGTGATGGGCAACATGTCTTCTGAGCCAGGTTCCAACACGCCACCACCCACCCAGCAACCCTGATTAGTATTAAGCAACTGGGAAAACAAATGAATGTATGAATTTCACAGGCGGCGCGGTGGCTTAGCACGTTCGTCTCTCATAGGGATTGGCGCCCAATTTTCCAAGTTTCCATGGGTGTATCCTGCCCGGTTTCGCTACGAAAAACATGGATCAAGGTGGGCCCCCATATAGAATGGGATTGTGAAGTGATAGATTGGCCCCCCCCCCTGCCCAGCGCTCGAAACGTTCTCCCCTGGATGGGCACCCCCCTGTGAAAAAGAGGATTAAGCAGAAGATGATGGATGGATGGATGAATTTCACAATGTAGATGAGATTCTAGTGACACCCAGTGTTTAAACTAGGATTTGCAGCTTCATACTTTATTCCATTTCAGGTATCCTTACAGGTTCTCCAAATTGCCCCATATAGAGTGTGTGTGTGTGTGTGTGTGTGTGTGTGAGAGAGAGTGTGTGCCCAGTGATAGATTGGCGTCCTGTCCTGGGTGTATCCGCCCAGCGCCTCCTGAACGTTCTCCCCTGGATGGGTATGGGAACCCCCCCCCACGACCCTAGTAGAGGATAAAGCGGAAGATAATGGATGGATGCCCTTCCAGTGGAGAACGTTTCGGGCGTTGAGCAGATACACCCAGGACAGGGCGCCAATCTATCACTCACTCACACAAATAAACACTATATGGAGCAAGTTGGAGCATTCGGTTTACCTTGAATGCATGTTTTTGGACTGTGGGAGGAAACCGGAGAACCAGGAGGAAACCCACCCGGACATGAGGAGAACATGGAAATGCCACCCAGATTGGGATTCGAAGCACTAAAAATTATATAGAAATTATACATTTATTTCTATTTCTACGTGCTGGAGACTCCAGGTTCGAATCCCAATCTCAGAGGAAGCAAGGTTTCCAAGGTCTCAGCAAGGTTTGCTCCTGGATTTCCGGTTTTCTCCAAAAATATAGATTCAAGGTGAATTTCTTTAAATGCTCTAAATTGCCCCAAATAGTGGGTGTCTGTGTGAGTGAGAGTAACCAGTGATAGATTGGCGCCCTGTCCTGGGTGTATCTGCCCAGAGGCCGAAATGTTATCCCCAGGATGGGCATGGGGAACCAATTGGAGACTCCAAAAAAATTGGGATTCGAACCTGGATCCCCAGTGCTGAGAGACCAGACATGCTAACCAGGTGTGAGTTTCCTCCATGATTTCTGGTTTTCCAGTCCAAAACATGGATTCAATGGGGAACCCCCACCCCCCCCCCCCCCCCCCCCCCCCGCGCACGATCCTAGTGGATGGATGGATGGATGGATGAACTAATATTGTGTCTCTCTCTTTCTCGTGGTAACTACTTAAAACTTCTTGTTTTATGAGTTCTGGCCTGAACGCTTTAAACCACTTTGTAATAAACTGGAATGAGCAGCTGTGAAATTGGAAATAATTAGAATCTGTAGACTCTCTTTTGTATGAAACACAATGCTTTAACTGGCGATGACCTCAAGGGTCAAAGTAAAAGTCAAACAGGCCACTCGAATGGTGAGTAGATCATCAGTGACCCAGAAAATGGACTCAATAGACACGAACATTTGTTAAATAGGAACCAGCTGGGAGGTTCCTGAAGTCTGAAGTTCTCTCAATTGCATCCAGATTTTGTCGATTTAATGAACGCATAGGGGCGGCACGGTGACTTAGTGTTTAGCATGTTCTCCTCTCAGCGCTTGGGATTCCCAGTTTCAAATCCCAATCTGGGTGGAGTTTCCACGTTCTCCCCGTGTCCACGTGGGTTTCCTCCGGTTTCTCCGGGTTCCTCCCACAGACCAAAAACATGGATCAAGGTCAATTGAATTCTCCAAATTGCCCCATATAGAATGTGTTTGTGTGTGAGTCTGTGCCCAGAAATGATTGGCGCCCTGTCCTGGGTGTATCTGCCCAGCGCCCGAAACGTTCCCCCTGAATGGGCATGGGGAACCCCCCGCGAGCCTAGTAGAGGATAAAGCAGAAGATAATGAATGGAGGGCGGCATGGTGGTTTAGTGGTTAGCATGTTCTCCTCTCAGCATTGGGGATTCCCGGTTTGAATCCCAATCTGGGTGGAGTTTCCATGTTCTCCCCGTGTACACGTGGGTTTCCTCCGGGTTCTCCGGTTTCCTACCACAGTCCAAAAACATGGATCAAGGTCAACATGTATCAATGCCCCAAATTGCCCCATATACAATGTTTGAGTGAGAGTGTGACCAGTGATAGATTGGCGTCCTGTTCTGGGTGTATCTGCCCAGCGCTCGAAACATTCACCCCTGGATGGGCATGGGGAACCCCCCCTTCTCTCCCCCCCCCCCCCCCCCCCGCGACCCTGAAAGAGGATTAAGCAGAAGATAATGGATGGATGGACGTTCTCCTCTCAGCATTGGGGATTCCCGGTTCGAATCCCCATCTGGGTGGAGTTTCCATGTTCTCCCCGTGTCCGCGTGGGTTTACTCCGGGTTCTCCAGTTTCCTCCCACAGTCCAAAAACATGGATCAAGGTCAATGAAATGCTCCAAATTGCCCCATATAGAGTGTGTTTGTGTGTGTGAGTGTGTGCCCAGTGCCCGAGACGTTCTCCCCTGGATGGGCATGGGGAACCCCCCCCCCCCCCACGACCCTAATAGAGGATAAAGCTGAAGATAATGGATGGGTGGATGAACACATATTAGCAAACTAACAATTAAAGCTCTGCATCTGTTAGATTGCGACCACGTGAACGACTAAATTATTGATTTTTATTATTTTTATTTGTTGTCGTTTGTATTACTCTTTTTTATCAGCGCTAGGCCTGAATTTACAGTAGTGCTGATGTTTTTGAAACCTGATGGATTTTTCTTGACCCTGTTGTATACACAAAAGGGATTTTCAAAACTTCCCTAATAGCCTACTACTTCTTCATCCAGTAACTATGTGAATACATTAGCATAATTTACCAGGGATTATCGTTAATTTATGCGGAGGCTACACTTCACTTGGGAGATCGGATGTTTTCCGGGGGGGCGGTAAATCTGCCCGTACACGCAGAGAACAGCCATTGTGTATCTGTGTGATATGTGTGTGCGTGAGAGAGAAGTCGAGAGAGAGAACGAATCATAGCCGAAAGATACCAAATGTTAAAATAGATATAGAACTATAAGGACGAAGTTTGTAATACGCATAACTAGTTCAAATTTAAATCACGGGAAAGAGATGTTGGTAGGCATGACGTGGAGCGGAGTACAGGTACAACTATTTCCCATGATTTATTCACAATAATACACAAGCTCGAGTGTCTTATTGCTTTTATAAAACAGTTACAAACACACTATAATAAAAAAAAAACAGGTTTGATTCATAAATGTGTTCATTGAATGCAAAATTGTTATTAAACTGGTCTTCCGCGACGTAATGTAGTCCGGTTTTCAAAGTGAACGCTGCTGAGTAACAGGATTCTGTGATTTCCTAACAATCAAATGCTGCCATCTAGTGGCCAAATCGTAATTAAGAACCAGAACTACCCGTTTTTTTTATATATATATATATATATGTATTATTATATATATATATATGTGTGTGTGTGTGTGTGTGTGTGTGTGTGTGTGTGTGTGTGTGTGTGTGAGGGCAGCAATTCGCCTCTCAGCACTAGGGATTCCAGTTTGAATCACAATCTGGGTGGAGTTTCTATGTTCTCCTTTTATCCACGTGGGTTTCCTCCGGGTTCTCCGGTTTCCCCCCCATGGAACCCCCCATGACCCCCCACTGAATATTCATTCATTCATTCATTCATTCATTATCTTCCACTTTATCCTCTATTAGGGTCGTGGGGGGGTTCCCCATGCCCATCCAGGGGAGAACGTTTCGGGCGCTGGGCAGATACACCCAGGACAGGACGCCAATCTATCGCTGGGCACACACTCACTCACACAGACACACTCTATATGGGGCAATATTAGGAACTCAATTGACTTGATCCATGTTTTTGGACTGTGGGAGGAAACCGGAGAACCCGGAGGAAACCCATGCGGACACGGGTAGAACATGGAAACTCCACCCAGATGGGGATTCGAACCGGGAATCCCTAGCATTGAGAGGCCAACGTGCCAACCACTAAGCCACCGTGCCACCCCTTAATGAATATTATATGTGTGTGTGTGTGTGTGTGTGTGTGTGTGTGTGTAGTGTCCATCCATTATCTTCCACTTTATCCTTTACTAGAGTGGCGGGGGGGTTCTCCATGCCCATCCAAGGGAGAATGTTTCTGGTGCTGGGCAGATACACACAGGACAGGGCGCCAATCTATGCTTGGAGACACACTCACTCACACACTATATGGGGCAATTTTGGAGAATCCAATTGACTTGATCCATGTTTTTGGACTGTGGGAGGAAAGCAGAGAACCCAGAGGTAACCCACGTGGACACGGTAAGAACATGGAAACTCCACCCAATTCAAACCTGGATCCTCAGTGCTGAGAGGCGACCACTAACCACTTGCTAACCACTAAGCCACCACACCACCATCTAATGGTTATGCCAGTTAGCTGCTTTTTAGGTGTGAATTGTTGAAAAAAACTACTTTTAAATATTTTAAAGTGGGGAAAACACAGCTAGCTTGAATTTCTTTTGCAAAACATACCGTGTTGTACATCATGACCGCAAATAAATTCAGCAGATTATTGACTGCTTCCAGTACCAGCTAAATGTGGAATTGACTATTGATTTTGGGGCTGGTTTGGCTGTGGGGTGAACTGTAACCTCAGGCTAAAATTTTGTTTTCTCCTTAAATCCACCACCTTGCTGTTTTTACAAAAAGTCAAATGTTTTTTTTATTTTGAACCTGTTTCGGGCGCTTGGCAGATACACCCAGGACAGGATGCCAATCTATCACAGGACACACAGTCACTCACACAGGCACACTCTATATGGGGCAATTTAGAGCATCCAATGTAGCTTGAATCCATGTTTTTGGAGTGTTCGTGGAAACTGGAGAACCCACGCTGACAGGGGGAGAACATGGAAACTCCACCCAAATTGGGATTCGAACCTGAAACCCCAGCGCTGAGAGGCAGACGTGCTAATCAATAAGTCACTGTGCCATTCATCCATTATCTTCCGCTTTATCCTCTACCAGGGTCACGGCGGGGGGTTCCCCATGCCCATCCAGGTGAGAACGTTTCAGGCAGACACACCCAGGACAGGGTGGCAATCCATCACTGGGCACACACTCACTCACACAGACACACTCTATATGGTGCAGAAGCATCCAAAGTACATTGAATCCATGTTTTTGGACTGTGGGAGGACACCGGAGAACCCGGAGGAAACCCACGCGGACACTAGGAGAACATGGAAACTCCACCCAGAATGAGATTCGCACCTGAAACCTGAAACCCCCTTAACATCCATCCATCCATTATCTTCGGCTTCATCCTCTACCAGGGTCATGAGGGGGGTTCCCCATGCCCATCCAGAGTAGAACGTTTCAGGCAGACACACCCAGGACATGGTGTCAATCTATCTCTGGGCACACACTCACTCACACACACACAAACACCCACTGGGCATTTACATTGGGAAAGTTATGTACCTCGATCCATGTTTTTGGACTGTGGGAGGAAACTGGAGAACCCGGAGGAAACCCATGTGGACACGGGGAGAACATGGAAACTCCACCCAGATTGGGATTCCAACCTGGATCCCCAGCGCTGAGAGGAGAACATGCCAACCACTAAGCCACCGTGTTGCCCTCTCATAACATGTTCTGAAATTATGACGGTCTGGACTTTGGGCTGATGAAATGTCCTCTAACTGGATTCTACTGAATTTGTATTTATCCTCTACCAGGGTCATGAGGGGGGTTCCCCATGCCCATCCAGGTGAGAACGTTTCAGGCAGACACACCCAGGACAGGGTGGCAATCCATCACTGGGCACACACTCACTCACACAGACACACTCTATATGGTGCAAAAGCATCCAAAGTACATTGAATCCATGTTTTTGGACTGTGGGAGGACACCGGAGAACCCGGAGGAAACCCATGCGGACACTAGGAGAACATGGAAACTCCACCCAGAATGAGATTCGAACCTGAAACCTGAAACCCCCTTAACATCCATCCATCCATCCATTATCTTCGGCTTTATCCTCTACTAGGGTCATGAGGGGGGTTCCCCATGCCCATCCAGAGGAGAACGTTTCAGGCAGACACACCCAGGACATGGTGTCAATCTATCTCTGGGCACACACTCACTCACACACACACAAACACCCACTGGGCATTTACATTGGGAAAGTTATGTACCATGATCCATATTTTTGGACTGTGGGAGGAAACTGGAGAACCCGGAGGAAACCCATGTGGACACGGGGAGAACATGGAAACTCCACCCAGATTGGGATTCCAACCTGGATCCCCAGCGCTGAGAGGAGAACATGCCAACCACTAAGCCACCGTGTTGCCCTCTCATAACATGTTCTGAAATTATGACGGTCTGGACTTTGGGCTGATGAAATGTCCTCTAACTGGATTCTACTGAATTTGTATTTATCCTCTACCAGGGTCACGGCGGGGGGTTCCCCATGCCCATCCAGGTGAGAACGTTTCAGGCAGACACACCCAGGACAGGGTGGCAATCCATCACTGGGCACACACTCACTCACACAGACACACTCTATATGGTGCAAAAGCATCCAAAGTACATTGAATCCATGTTTTTGGACTGTGGGAGGACACCGGAGAACCTGGAGGAAACCCATGCGGACACTAGGAGAACATGGAAACTCCACCCAGAATGAGATTCGAACCTGAAACCTGAAACCCCCTTAACATCCATCCATCCATTATCTTCGGCTTCATCCTCTACCAGGGTCATGAGGGGGGTTCCCCATGCCCATCCAGAGGAGAACGTTTCAGGCAGACACACCCAGGACATGGTGTCAATCTATCTCTGGGCACACACTCACTCACACTCACACAAACACCCACTGGGCATTTACATTGGGAAAGTTATGTACCTTGATCCATGTTTTTGGACTGTGGGAGGAAACTGGAGAACCCGGAGGAAACCCATGTGGACACGGGGAGAACATGGAAACTCCACCCAGATTGGGATTCCAACCTGGATCCCCAGCACTGAGAGGAGAACATGCCAACCACTAAGCCACCGTGTTGCCCTCTCATAACATGTTCTGAAATTCTGAAATTATGACGGTCTCTGGACATGAAGTGTGGCCAGAGACAAAGAAGCCTGTGTGTGTGTGTGTGTGTGTGTGATGAATGTTCCTAAAGAGGATATCTTTAATTTCTATTCTAGAACAAATGTAAAGGTTCTCACATCCACGCTGCCTCAGACAGACCAGACTAGCCCGAGATTTCAGGCCCTGCTCGGCATTCACACGATTAACTGTCATTGTTCAGCCTGTTCAACAAATTCATTTTCTAAGAGTGGAGCACACTGCCGCACAGAGCTTTCTACATACCAGCCCTGGAACAAAACCCTCCTTCAGAGGTTTCGAATACAAGCTTTAAATCAAAGTGCTTTCGAATGACATCAGGTTCCCCAAGTCCCTCCAAAGAAAAGAGGAGCGCAGGAACTGAGAGGGCTTTTCATCAGGGTCATGCCAATGGAAACAAGTTCAGACTCCCGTCTCAGTTGCTCGACAAGGATGAGGGGGGGCCATCTCCAGCTCTTTTTCTCGGTCGTCCTCTCTGACACACACACACACACACACACACACACACACACACAAAACAACATCAAATCTATTACAATCAAAGCGTGGTTGGCTCTCTACATGGAGGAAGAAACAAAACCACAAGAATCAAACCTGTGTTAAGTTCTCTCTATCCTCTATTAGGGTCGCGGGGGGGTTCCCCATGCCCATCCAGGGGAGAACGTTTTGGACGCTGGGCAGATACACCCAGGACAGGACGCCAATCTATCACTAGGCACACTCACTCACACAGACACACTCTATATGGGGCAATATTAGGAACTCAATTGACTTGATCCATGTTTTTGGACTGTGGAGGAAACCGGAGAACCCAGAGGAAACCCACACGGACACGGGGAGAACATGGAAACTCCACCCAGATTGGGATTCGAACAGCGAATTCTTAGAACTGAGAGGAGAACATGCTAACCACTAAGCCACCGTGCCGCCCATCACTTGGATTATGTTTTGGATTAAAATCCAATAATAATTTGACTAGAACTAGAATGCTTGACCATGTCAGTCAAGCTGTATTAAAATTACATAGGCTTCTCATTAATTAATACGTTCAGCAGCTTCCATGCGGCACGGTGGTTTAGTGGTTAGCATGTTCTCCTCTCAGCGCTAGGGATTCCCGATTCGAATCCCAATCTGGGTGGAGTTTCCATGTTCTCCCCGTATCCGTCTGGGTTTCCTCCAGGTTCTCCGGTTTCCTCCCACAGTCCAAAAACATGGATCAAGTCAATTGAGTTCTCCAAATTGCCCCATATAGAGTGTGTTTGTGTGAGTGAGTGTGTGCCCAGTGATAGATTGGCGTCCTGTCCTGGGTGTATCTGCCCAGCGCCTGAAACGTTCTCCCCTGGATGGGCATGGGGAACCCCCCCACCACGACCCTAATATAGGATAAAGCGGAAGATGATGAATGAATGAATGAATGTTCTCCTCTCAGTGTTAGGGATTCCAGGTTCGAATCCCAATCTGGGTGGAGTTTCCATGTTCCATGTGTCTATGTGGCTTTCCTCCGGGTTCTCCGGTTTCCTCCCACAGTCCAAAAACATGGATCAAGTCAACTGAGTACTCCAAATTGCCCCATATAGAGAGTGTTTGTGTGAGTGAGTGAGTGTGTGCCCAGTGATAGATTGGCATCCTGTCGTGGGTGTATCTGCCCAGCGCCTGAAACGTTCTCCCCTGGATGGGCATGGGGAACCCCCCCGCGACCCTAATATAGGATAAAGCGGAAGATAATGAATGAATGAATGAATGAATGTTCTCCTCTCAGCACTAGGGATTCCCGGTTCGAATCCCAATCTGGGTGGAGTTTCCATGTTCCGTGTGTCTATGTGGCTTTCCTCCAGGTTCTCCGGTTTCCTCCCACAGTCCAAAAACATGGATCAAGTCAATTGAGTTCTCCAATTTGCCCCATATAGAGTGAGAATTTGCCCCATATAGAATTTGCCCCATATAGAGAGTGTTTGTGTGAGTGAGTGTCTGTGCCCAGTGATAGATTGGTGTCCTGTCCTGGTGTATCTGCCCAGCGCCTGAAACGTTCTCCTCTGGGTGGGCATGGGGAACCCCCCCCCCCCCCCACCCGCGACCCTAATATAGGATAAAGCGGAAGATAATGAATGAATGAATGAATGAATGTTCTCTTCTCAGTGTTAGGGATTCCCGGTTCGAATCCCAATCTGGGTGGTGTTTCCATGTTCTCCCCGTGTCTATGTGGGTTTCCTCCGGGTTCTCCGGTTTGCTTCCACAGCCCCATATAGAGTGTGTTTGTGTGAGTAAGTGTGTGTCCAGTAATAGATTGGCGCCCTGTCCCACCAAATACCATGGCTGAAGTGTCCTTGGGTGAGGCATCTGACCACAATTTCTCCCTGGGAGTCGTGTACAAGACTGCCCACCACTCTGGACACATGTGCACACCTCACTAGTGTGTATATTTGTGTATATGTGTGTATCTGCATGTGTGGGTTACTTTGATGCACAAATTCCTATGTATTTATTTCCACATTATTTCACTGATGGCAGTTTCACAAAGCTCCCATCATCACTCCCAAATCTCCTAATCACACTGCTTTAATAAATAAACATGATGTCGCGTGAATGCTGTCTGCACGGCAGCTGAAGCTAAAACTAATCTAAAACCTTTCTGTAACATACAGCTGTGATGATCTGAAAGAATGATGGCAGAAATCCCACGTTTATTTTGCAGACCAGGCGCCGAGGGCAGTTTTCTAATTTGACTTAATTAAAGCCTATCGATTGGTCAGTGATTGTGGCCGTGTAAAGGGCTCTGGATATTTGGATCACTAATGTCCTTAAACAAAAAGCATCGTGTATTTCAATCTGCATCAGAACTGAGATTTACAAATGCTCCTTCTTAAAATAACATAAAGCCTCGGCTGCATTTAGAACTATACATGTAGTTTAACACTTAACACGTTGTTAGCTTACATTTCACTAAGCAGAAGAGATGTGATGGCAAGATGCTAATACTTGGCTAAAAGGTTTCCTAGCAACAGCAAAATGGCATTTTTTAAATAAAAAAACATGAGATTTTTGTTATGGGGCACAGCATGCTGCAATAATTAAAGATTTTTAAAAATTAATTACATTTTTTTTTTTTTTATTATTATTTTATTTACATTTTTTTTTAATAAGAAACATGAGATTATTGTTATAGGGAACAGCATGCTAGAATAATATATAGGCATGAGACAATTTCTTTTTTTTTATTAGTTAAAAATAATGAATTAACAAAAAAGTATTTTTTTGATGATTAATTATTTATTTGTTTTATTTAAAGTTTTTTTTTTTAATAAGAAAGATGGGATTATTGATATGGGGCACAGCATGCCAGAATAATATGTGGGCATGAGCCATTTTCTTTTATTTATTTATTTATTTAGTAATTAATCAACATAAAAAGTATTGTTTTATTGATTAATTTTTTTACATTAAAAAAAATGAATAAGAAACATGAGATTATTGTTATAGGGAACAGCATGCTAGAATAATATATAGGCATGAGACAATTTTTTTTTTTTTTTTAATTAGTTAAAAATAATGAATCAACAAAAAAAAGTATTTTTTTGATGATTAATTAATTTTATTTTTAATTTAAAGGTTTTTTTTAATAAGAAAGATGAGATTATTGATATAGGGCACAGCATGCTAGAATAATATGTGGGCATGAGCCATTTTCTTTTATTTATTTATTTATTTATTTTGTAATTAATCAACATAAAAGTATTTTTTTATTGATAATTTTTTTTTACATTAAAAAAAATGAATAAGAAACATGAGATTATTGTTATGGGGCACAGCATGCTGAAATAATATGTGGGCATGAGACAAAGACGTTCTCCCCTGGATGGGCATGGGGAACCCCCTGCGTTCTTGTAGAAGATAAAGCTGAAGATAATGGATGGATGGAAAACAAAAATCTGGGTGGAGTTTCCATGTTCTCCTCATATCCGAATGGGTTTCCTCCAGGTTCTCCGGTTTCCATGTTTGATCCATGTTTTTGGACTGTGGGAGGAAACCGGAGAACCCGGAGGAAACCCACGCAGACACGGGGAGAACATGGAAACTCCACCCAGATGGGGATTCGAACCGGGAATCCCTAGAGCTGAGAGGAGAACGTGCTAACCACTAAGACATTATGCCGCCCATTATTTTATTTATTAAGTTTTAATTTATGTTTAAATAAATAAGTGCATCCCACAGTCTGAAAACATGGTTTCAAGGTAAATTGCCCCATAGAGTGTGTGTATGTCTCTGTGTGAGTGAGTGTGTGTGTCCAGTGATAGATTGGAACCCTGTCCTGGGTGTATGTACCCAGCGCTCGAAACGTTCTCCCCTGGATGGGCATGGGGAACCCCCTGCGTTCTTGTAGAAGATAAAGCTGAAGATAATGGATGGATGGAAAACAAAAATCTGGGTGGAGTTTCTATGTTCTCCTCATATCCAAATGGGTTTCCTCCAGGTTCTCCGTTTTCCATCGGTTTCCATAGTCCAAAAATATGAATTCAAGGCAAATGGGATGCTTTGAATCGCCCCATGTAGTGTAGTGTGTGTGTGTGTGTGTGTGTGTGTGTGTGTGTGTGTGTGTGTGTGTGTGTGTGTGTGTCTGTGTGAGTGAGTGAGCCCAGCAATAGATTGGCACCTTGTCCTTGGTGTATTTGCCCAACGCCCAGCTGTAAGTCTGTTGGACAACATTGGGAATCAATGCAAAGGTTTCTTTGTCATTCCCATTAACTCACAATAAGCACAACCCAAAGTTTTTTCAGAAGAGCGAGGACTCCATGAGTTTAACTCTTAGGACAGAACGATTCTGTTGTCCAAACACCTTTCCAAAATTAGGCCGAGGGGGATAAACGTTGTTGATATTCCTCTCACAATTCTCCTCAAAAACATGGGGTGATTGTAACTACACCCCCCCACCACCCCCATCCCACCCCATCACGTCCACCCCTTATTACTTAATCTTCAAAGCTGCGGTGATATTGTTTTGGCTCGGTACGCCCTTTTCCAGCACCATTCACTCCTTTTCAGGCCTCTAGGGCCGAGCAGAAGCATCTGCAGACAATGGCTGCGGGCTCGCTCTTTCTCAGGGTGTCTGGCTGCACAATGCGGTTCTTCAGTGCCACCACAAAAGATGGTCGCAAACAAAAAAGGTCCGAATTCAATGGCAGTTCTCCTCCCAATCGGTGCCTCCCTCACTCGCGCTAACCCGCAAAGACGTGGAGATGCTTCAGGACACGCCACTCGCGAGCATGGGCTTCAACACTTCAACACAACGGCATTGAGGATCTGTAAGACAAAGTGAGGGACGGATATATTTGAAAGTAAATCTGCTGATCTTTGACTATTTTGAAATCATTAAATGTTAATGTGTAGTTATAAAGTTCAAGTAATTTATTTATAGACCGCTTTTTACTATAGTACATTGTCACAAAGCAGCTTTACAGTGTTATAAGCCTTTAAACCCCCAAAGAGCAAGCTGAAGCGACAGTGGCAAGACAAAAACTCCCTGTTATGTTGTTATTTTTAGGAAGAAACCTTGTGAGAACCAACTCTTAATGAAAAACTCTTAAGGAAAAATGAATGCAACTCTGGACAGAAATTAATGTAATGATATTGCAGAAGGGTTTAGTGATTGGCATGTTCTCCTCTCAGCGCTAGGGATTCCCGGTTCGAATCCCAATCTGGGTGGAGTTTCCATGTTCTCCCTGTGTCCGTGTGGGTTTCCTCCGGGTTCTCCGGTTTCCTCCCACAGTCCAAAAACATGGATGAAGTCAATTGAATTCTCCAAATTGCCCCATATATAGTGTGTCTGTGTGTGTGAGTGTGTGTCCAGCGATGGATTGGCGCCCTGTCCTGGGTGTATCTGTCCAGTGTCCGAGGCGTTCTCACCTGGATGGGCATGGGGAACCCCCCCGCGACCCTAATATAGGATAAAGCGGGAGATAATGGATGGATGGAAACGTTCTCCTCTCAGCGCTAGGGATTCAGGTTCGAATCCCAAACTGGGTGGAGTTTCCAGATTCTCCGGTTTCCTCCCACAGTCGAAAAACATGGATCAAGGTCAATTGAATTCTCCAAATTGCCCCATATAGAGGGGGCGTTCCCCATGCCCATCCAGAGGAAAATGTTTCAGGTGCTGGACACACACTCACTCACACAAACACACTCTATATGGGCCAATTTGGAGAACTCAATTGACCTTGATCCATGTTTTTGGACTGTGGGAAGTAGGGGTGAGCTGCAATATTCGCTGATTCAACGATTCGATTCGGAGAACCGTAGTCGACTATGAACCTCATAGTCGAATGTACCATTTTGACCACATGGGGGTGTCCATGGCTGCTGCTAAGCATTAGTTTTTACATGAAATGTCTTTGTTTTCGTTATATATATAGCCTTTTGTCAAATAAAATCATCCTAATTTCTAGAAAAAAAAGAAAAAAGAAAAACAAAAAAAAAGGTTTTCTTTTGTTAGAAAAACAAGTAAATATATTAAAAAATATATTTTTTAAAAACTATGCTTATAGCGCCATCTTGTGGTGAAATTTGAACTGATTCGACTATCAGTCGACTATAGGGAAAATCTGACGAATCAGATTCGACTACGAAAATCTGTATTTGAATACAGCCCTAGTGGGAAGCAAAGCAGAAAACCCGGAGGAAAACCCACGTGGACATGGGGAGAACATGGAAACTCCACCCAGATTGGGATTGGAACCGGGAATCCCTAGCGCTGAGAGGAGAGCCTGCTAATCACTAAGCAACCATGCACCCCCCCCCCATTACCTTCAGTCTACATTACCAAAATACACTCCAATTCGTTCAGTGATGATTGTTTCTTGGTCCCTCACAGTGGTGCCAATTCTCCCTCTGTAGTACTTGTAGCTTGTATTGTTCTCTCATGTGTAAGTCGCTTTGGACTAAATGTAAATGTAAACAGGCTTGGGCTTGTGGTAAAGGAACCAGCCTTGCTCAAGTTCAAGATCAAGTAATTTATTTATATAGTGTTTTTTACAACAGTACATTGTCACAAAGCAGATGTAAAGTGTTATAAACCTTTAAACCCCCAAAGAGCAAGCCGAAGCGACAATGGCAAGACAAAACTCCCTGTTATGTTGTTACCTTGTGACCTGAAGGTCCTCAGTTCCATTCCCGGTCCAACCAAGTACTATGGCTGAAGTGCCCTTGGGCAAGACACCTTGCTCCTTGGGCGCCGTATTCAAGGCTGCCCACCGCTCCGGGCACATGTGCTCACTTCACCAGTGTGTGTGTATGTGTGTGTTCTGCACGGATGGGTTAAATGTGGAGGACAAATTCCTCTGCGTGTACAGTAGGCGATATATATCACTTTATCACCTTAAATAGGCATCTGAACATTTTCTGCGCGACTTGTTTTGACCGTGAGCTTCTCCTCATAGCTGATGAGTTAGAACTTCGCTTATTAGCTTCCCTATCACATCCATCATGTGGCCTGAGGGAGCGCCATTGTCAGGCCATACAACGGACCCCTTTGGCACCTCGGCAGCTTAACATCCCGGGGCTGCTGGAGCTCTAAGCCTGAGTTTTTCGCCGCAGAGAAAAGGCCTGGCTGCACATCACACTGCGAGCGGCCTAATCGCTTTGCCCTATACATCTGCGCTGGCCGTTTTTTGCTTTCGCGAATAAAAAAAAGCCCGGCTAATTAGCACTCCCAATCCTTTGACTGCTATGCTACAATCTGTGTTTTTGTTTCGTATGTATGGCTCGGCACTAAGTCGTGAGCGGCCCACCGGACGCACTGGCACTTTGTTTCAAGCGATTCTGTCAGACAAGGCAGTTCTTAGTTTCCATTGCCAAGTCTATTTGCAGCCATCAGAGGCACTCCAGAGCAAAGGAAAAAGTAAACGCTTTCGAATTTGCTCGTCTTTTCGCTTTTTTCTTCTTTTTCTTTTTGTCTTTTAAAGCCGTGTTGTGTGACCTTCCGCGCGCTGAAAGCCTGTGTTGCTTTAGACACTTTCAGCAAGATGTGGTTGGATTGAAAAAGTGCTCGAGTGAACTAATGTTATGCCGTTTCAGGCTTTTCCAAGACCTGAATAGTCGGAGAAGAAAAGCTTAAGACTGTAGTGGCTCTTTAAGTAGCTGGGTCGACTGTCAGGGTCCAGAAAGGTGATACGGTGTGTTTTTTTAAAGGGCTGTAGACACGTCGGGTTACAGAATTAATTCACTCGGGTCGGGAAACGGACGACGGTGTATCAAAGGAAGAAAATCTGTTTACACTGTACAGGTGTAAATACTGAACAGGTTCTTTAGGATTTTAGTTAGTTGATGTTTTAATTATGTAACTGCTTAACCTTTCTGAACACAGTTTTCACTTAGTATGGTATAAGGGACCCATTTCCCGGCAGTTCATAGATGATTGTCACTATTCCGTAGTCGCCCCCATGTACGTTTTCTGCATATTTTGCACTGTGGGTCACAAAGGCAAAAATGGGTAACATTAAAAATTGCTTCCATCCCATTCTGCGGTAAATAAATATCAAAACAAATCAAATTTTACCCAGCGCATGTACAGCAATTCAAAATTACAACTTGCACTAAAATGCTTCAAACAACAGTCTGCACACACAAGAGGTTATTTATTTATTCATTCATCCATTATCTCCCGCTTTATCCTCTATTAGGGTCGCGGTGGGGTTCCCTATGCCCATCCAGGGGAGAACGTCTCGGGCGCTGGGCAGATAGACCCAGGACAGGGCGCCAATCCATCGCTGGGCACACACTCACTCACACAGACACACTCTATATGGGGCAGTTTTGAGAATTCAATTGACTTGATCCATGTTTTTGGACTGTGGGAGGAAACCGGAGAACCCGGAGGAAACCCACGCAGACACGGGGGGAATATGGAAACTCCACCCAGATGGGGATTCAAACTGGGAATCCCTAGCGCTGAGAGGAGAACGTGCTAACCACTAAGCCACCGTGCCGCCCGTTATTTTATTTATTAAGTTTTAATTTATGTTTAAATAAATAAGTGCCTCCCACAGTCTGAAAACATGGATTCAAGGTAAATTGTCCCATAGAGTGTGTGAGTGAGTGGGTGTGCCCAGTGATAGATTGGAACCCTGTCCTGGGTGTATGTACCCAGCGCTCGAAACGTTCTCCCCTGGATGGGCATAGGGAACCCACCACTCCCCACACGACCCTAATAGAGGACTAAGCAAAAGATAATGAATGAATGAATGAAATTCTGATTGATATACATTTTGCATTTAAATTGAAGTGTTCTTAATTAGTGTAATTGCATTTTAAAACTATTTGCACTTATCCAGCCATCCATCCATTATCCGCTTTATCCTCTACTAGGGTCGTGGGGGGGTTCCCCATGCCCATCCAGGGGAGAACGTTTCGGGCGCTGGGCAGATACACCCAGGACAAGACGCCAATCTATCACTGGGCACACACTCACTCACACAAACACACTCTATATGGGGCAATTTGGAGAATTCAATTGACCTTGATCCATGTTTTTGGACTGTGGGAGGAAACCGGAGAACCCGGAGGAAACCAACGCGGACTCGGTGAGAACATGGAAACTCCACCCAGATTGGCATTCAAACCTGAAATTCCTAGCGCTGAGATGAGAACATGCTAAACACTAAGCCCCTGATATATTATATATATATTATATATATCGCTTCTAGAACATGATATATTATAACATTTTACACTTTCTATAACATAGAACATACCATTGCTTTCTAAAATACACTATATTTAACAAATTTAATTCCAGAACATAATATAGCAAGCACAATAACATCATAGGACATACTATGCTTTTAAAAACCTATAGCATTCTAACACTTATTATATCTTTTGAGAACGTACTAGAACGTTCTAAGCAGTGCTATTACAATTCAGAACACTATCTAACAATCGAAAATATATTATATTCCAATAAAAACACTTAGAGTTCAAGACAAATTGGTACAGCAGACTTGTAATGAAGCCTTTGAGTCGCTTTATGTTAACGCAAACAGTGCCTCCCAAAGGCATCTTTTGGAATTGCAGTTTACAAGCACAAATTACATTCAAAAATAAATATTGTTGTTCATTTACTAAATTTATTGCTAAGATTATTTTTTATTATTTCAAAATAAATCGAGCTACCCTTTAAAACACTATGTTTTGATGAAAAGTTAAGTTAAATCGGCAGCACGGTGGTTTAGTGGTTAGCATGTTCGCCTAGGCCCTAGGGATTCCCGGTTCGCATCCCAATCTGGGTGGAGTTTCCATGTTCTCCCCATGTCCGCATGGGTTTCCTCCCACAGTCCAAAAACATGGATCAAGATCAATTGAATTCTCCAAATTGCCCCATATAGAGTGAGTGTGTGCCCAGCAATATATTGGCATCCTGTCCTGGGTGTATCTGCCCAGCGCCCGAAATGTTCTCCCCTGGATGGGCATGGGGAACCCCCCCGCGACCCTAACAGAGGATAAAGCGGAAGATATTAGATGGATATAGTTAAATCAAACAAGATTTTTTATTTTTATTTTACTAATTCTATACTAAGTGTGGCGGCACGGTGGCTTAGTGGTTAGCAGGTTCTCCTCTCAGCACTAGGGATTCCCGGTTCGAATCCCCATCTGGGTGGAGTTTCCATGTTCTCCCCGTGTCCGCGTGGGTTTTCTCCGGGTTCTCCGGTTTCCTCCCACAGTCCAAAAACATGGATCAAGTCAAGTGAGTTCTCCAAATTGCCCCATATAGAGTGTGTCTGTGTGAGTGAGTGTGTGCCCAGCGATAGATTGGCGCCCTGTCCTGGGTGTATCTGCCCAGCGCCCGAGACGTTCTCCCCTGGATGGGCATGGGGAACCTCACCGCGACCCTAATAGAGGATGAAGCGGGAGATAATGAATGAATGAATGAATATACTAAGTGTGGCGGCACGGTGGCTTAGTGGTTAGCAGGTTCTCCTCTCAGCGCTAGGGATTCCCGGTTCGAATCCCCATCTGGGTGGAGTTTCCATGTTCTCCCCGTGTCCGCGTGGGTTTCCTCCGGGTTCTCCGGTTTCCTCCCACAGTCCAAAAACATGGATCAAGTCAATTGAGTTCTCCAAATTGCCCCATATAGAGTGTGTCTGTGTGAGTGAGTGTGTGCACAGTGATAGATTGGCGCCCTGTCCTGGGTGTATCTGCCCAGCGCCCGAGACGTCTCCCCTGGATGGGCATGGGGAACCCCACCGCGACCCTAATAGAGGAAAAAGTGGGAGATAATGAATGAATATACTAAGTGTATAGTAGTGATGGCGATTCAGACCATGGCAAAGGACTCCAAACAAGGATTCCTATTACTTTCTGTGCTAATAAAATAGAGCATCCTGTCCTGAGAGTGAGTTCATTCATGCTCGGAGGTGAAGGGTGGCATGTGATGCAGGGTGATACAACTACGGCTTCATTCACTTAGGTATAGCACAGTGCTGCTATTCTCTCGCTCTCTCTCTCGTTGTTTCCTTTCTCTTTTCAGTCAAGCTCTGCTGACTCGGAGCTCCATTCACTCTCAGTCGGCACCGGCAGTGTGGTCCTTTCTGTACTCATAATTGGTGAGCTCAGGCAGAAATATCCCAGTCCAAAACACCAGGACATTGAGTCTAGGGCAGCAGGCCAACGCCAGAAAAAACAAAGAACCCTGATTTTAAAAGGATGCAGTTCTGGAAGGAAATGACAAATTATTTCAATCTCAATACACAGACAGTGTGAGGCATACTGTCCTGGCCAAAAATACAAACCAAAAAAAAAAAATACAAAAATACAAACCCAAAAGCAACCCTGCACTTTCAGAATATGGCTTTATTTCTACAGTAATGCTTTAAGAAGTTTGTGTTTTGCAGTGTTTTGCTGAAAGACCCGTGATCTCTAACAAAGACCCAGCTTTTTGACACTGGGCCCAACGATGGGTTTCAAAAGTCTTTTAGGAGTCTTCTGAAGTCGCGATCCAGTGTACACAGCCAATGCACCATTGCAACAACATGCTTGACCTTTAATACGCTGCTTTTTGGTCTAGTAATGTATCACATCTCATTATCTTAGTTTCTAGGGACACACGAGGGGAGAACGTTCCGGGCTCTGGGCAGATACACCAAGAACAGGGTGCCAATTTATCGCAGGGCACATGCTTACATAAATTCACACATTATATAGAGGCAATTTAGAGAAGCCAATTGACCTAAAACCCGTGTTTTTGGACTGGAGGAGGAAATATATATACAGATCCTTTCCGGGTTCTCTGGTTTTCTCCCACAGTCCAAATATCCAAATACATGGATCAAGGTAAATTAAATGCTCTAACTTGCCTCATATAGTGTGTGTGTGTGTGTGTGTGTGTGTGTGTGTGTGTGTGTGTGTGTGTGTGTGTGTGTGTGTAGATTGGCACCCTGTCTTGTGTGTATCCAGCCAGCGCATAAAACATTCTCCCCTGGATGGGTATAGGAGGAGCTCCCTCCCAGTCAAAATACATGGATCAAGGGAAAGTGAATGCTCCAAATTGCCTCATATACTGTATGTGTGAGTGTGTGTGTGTGTGAGTGAGTGTGTGCCCATCAATAGATTGGCACCCTGTCCTGGGTGTATCTGCCCTGCACTCATGCTCCCCTGGATGGGCATGAGAAACCCCCTCCCCTACCTCGCAACCCTAGTAGAGATATACATATACATACATACATACATTATCTTTCGCTTTATACTCTATTAGGGCTGCAGGGGGTTCCCCATGCTCATCCAGGGGAGAACGTTTCGGATACACCCAGGACAGGGCACCAATCTATCACTGGGAACACACACACACACACTCACACAGACACGCACACAAACACACTCTATATGGGGCAATTTGGAGAACTCAATTGACTTGATCCATGTTTTTGGACTGTGGGAGGAAACTGGAGAACCCGGAGGAAACCCACGCGGACACGGAGAGAACATGGAGACTCCACCCAGATTGGGATTCGAACCGGGAATCCCTAGTGCTGAGAGAAAAACATGCTAAACCACTAAGCCACCGTGCCGCCATATATATATATATATATATATATATATATATATATATATATATATATATATATATATATATATATATATATATATATATATAGCAATGGATTGGCGCCCTGTCCTGGGTCTGTCTGCCCGGCGCCCGAGACGTTCTCACCTGGATGGGCATGGGGAACCCCACCGCGACCCTAATGGAGGATAAAGCGGGAGATAATGAATGAATGATATATATATATAGATATGATATATATATATATACACAGTCATTTTAAAGAGTTACACGGTAGGTGAAATTCACAGTTCCTGCGTTTTACCTTTTAATACAGCTAAAAGAAGCCCAGCCCTTTCTTAAGTTGGTCTTCAACCCAACAATATATAATAATCTAGACAGTCCAGAAAGTAATTACAAAAATATTTGACACTTTCCTGACAGCCCTCTCTTTGCTGAGCCTCATGCCATCACATCAGCGTTACATCTACCCTTTTAATGAGGCGGCGAGTGAGCAGAACTTCATACACTAGTGAGGAAAAAAAGCTGCACAAACATTACTCGGAATTCGTAGTACAGATGGACAGGAACCCGCACACACGCCCCCATCAGAACAAACATGAGCCGCTGGACGGCAGACTTCACGGACAGGTGAGGAATTGCTCTTCCTGTTTACCGGCAGTCACAGGAGATTCAGGGCCCGAGCGGCACTTCAGAGAGGACACCATGGTCGCGCTGAGTGGTCCCTACGAGGGCCATCTCCTGCAGAAGGCCCCATCCACATTCAGCATGAGCCTTAAGAAATGCAAGCGGCGGGAGGCAGCGAGGAAGCTGAAGCTGAGGATCTGTGTGCTTTTTGTGGAGTTTTTTGAGAGGTTCACGTTCTTCGGGATTGTCTGCAACATGATCCTGTTTTGCACCATCAAACTGGGATACGACAACCACCAGGCGGCCGTGGTCAACCTGTGCTTCGTGGGAGCCAGCACGCTCACGCCTGTTCTCGCTGAATGGTTGGCTCAGACACGCTTGGGAAGAAGGAAAGTTCTCTACATTTGTGTTCTACTGCATTTCTTTGGTGAGTCAATTCTACATCTTTAAAGATCCCATATAACGCCTAACCATCCATCCATTATCTTCCACTTTATCCTCTATTAGGGTCGCGGGGGGAGGGTCCCCATGCCCATCCAGGGGAGAACGTTTCGGGCGCTGGGCAGATACACCCAGGACAGGGCGCCAATCTATCACTGGACACTCACTCATTCACACACACACTCTATATGGGAATTCAATTGACCTCGATCCATGTTTTTGGACTGTGGGAGGAAACCGGAGAACCCGGAGGAAACCCACACGGACACAGGGAGAACATGGAGACTCCACCCAGATTGTGATTCGAACCTGGAATCCCTAGCACTGAGAGGAGAACATGCTAACCACTAAGCCACCATGCCACCCTCCATCCATTATCTTCCGCTTTATCCTCTATTAGGGTCGTGGGGGGGGGGGTTCCCCATGCTCATCCAGGGGAGAACGTTTCAGGCGCTGGGCAGATACACCCAGGACAGGGCGCCAATCTATCCCTGAACACACACTCACTCACACAGACACACTCTATATGGGGCAATTTGGAGAATTCAATTGACCTTGATCCATGTTTTTGGACTGTGGGAGGAAGCCGGAGAACCCGGAAGAAACCCATGCAGACACGGTGAGAACATGGAAACTCCACCCAGATTGGGATTTAAACCTGGATCCCCAGAGCTGAGAGGTGAACATGTTAATCACTAAGCCCGGGTTCTTAATATGAATTTGTTCAATTTAATTGTTATAATTTGATGTTTTTTTGCAGGTACTGCCATGCTGCCCGTGGTGGCTTTTCCATTTGAGGATTTCTACATCGACACACACAATATTATTCATCATCTAGATCCACAGGTACAACATATCCTTTTCTACACCGGGCTGCTGGCTGCTGTGCTGGGTATCGGGGGCATCCGTGCCATCCTCTGCGCAGTGGGAGCCAGTCAGCTTGAAGTTCATGATCAACATCAGATTCTGGTGTTTTTTAACTGGTAAGTAGTTATTTCAGTCATGGTATTTATAGATCAAATGATTGTGTACTAAAGTATGTGACATATATATATTCATTCATTATTTTCCACTTAATGCACTACGAGGGTTGCGAGGGGGGGGGTTCCCCATGCCCATACAGGGGAGAACGTTTTGGGTGCTGGGCAGATACAACCAGGACAGGATGCCAATCTATCACTGGTCACACACTCACACAAACACACTCTATATGGGGCAATTTGGAGAATTCAATTGACTTGATCAATGTTTTTGGACTGTGGGAGGAAACCGGAAAACCCGGAGGAAACCCACATGGACACGGGGAGAACATGGAAACTCCACACAGATTGGAATTCGAACCTAGAGATCTCAGCTCTAAGAGGAGAACATGCTAACCACTTAAGCCATTGTGCCGGCCATTTTATATATATATATATATATATATATATACAGTGGGTTGCAAAAGTATTCATACCCCTTGAACTTTTCCATATTTTGTCACATTACAACCACAAACATAAATATATTTCACTGGAATTTAATGTGAAAGACCAACACAAAGTGGTATACAATTGTGAAGTGGAAGGAAAATTATACATGAATCAACATTTTTTTTACAAATAAAAAACTGAAAAGTGCGACGTGCAAAAGTATTCAGCCCCCTTTTCCCTGAGTGCAACCAATTGCATTCAGAAGTTACCTGATGAGTGCTAATGACTCAAAAGTGTCCACCTGTGTGTAATCTAATCTCAGTACAAATACAGCTGCTCCGTGACGGCCTCAGATGTTGGTTAAGAGAATATTGGGGAGCAAACAGCATCATGAAGTCCAAAGAACACACCAGACAGGTTAGGAATATGGTTTTGGAGAAGTTTAAAGCAGGCTTAGGTTATAAAAAGATTTCCAAAGCTTTGAACATCTCACGGAGCACTGTTCAATCCATCATCCGGAAATGGAAAGAGGCACCACAGTAAACCTGCCAAGACAAGGCCGTCCACCTAAACTTACAGGCCGAACAAGGAGATCACTGATCAGAGAGGCAGCCAAGAGGCCCATGGTGACTCTGGATGAAATGCAGAGAGCCACAGCTCAGGTGGGGGAAACTGTCCACAGGACAACAATTAGTCGTGCACTACACAAATGTGGTCTTTATGGAAGAGTGGCAAGGAGAAAGCCATTGTTAAAAGAAAACCATAAGAAGTCCCGTTTGCAGTTTGCCAGAAGCCATGTTGAGGACACAGCAAACAAGTGGAAGAAGGTGCTTTGGTCAGACGAGACCAAAATTGAACTTTTTGGCCACAATGCAAAACGCTATGTGTGGCGGAGAAATAACACTGCACATCACTCTGAAAACACCATCCCCACTGTCAAATATGGTGGTGGCAGCATCATGCTCTGGGGGTGCTTCTCTTCAGCAGGGACCGGGAAGTTGGTCAAAGTTGATGGGAAGATGGATGGAGCCAAATACAGGGCAATCTTGGAAGAAAACCTGTTGGAGTCAGCAAAAGATTTGAGACTGGGGCGGAGGTTTACCTTCCAGCAGGACAACGACCCTAAACATAAAGCCAGAGCTACAATGGAGTGGTTTAAAAAAAAAGAATATTCATGTGTTAGAATGGCCCAGTCAAAGTCCAGACCTAAACCCAATTGAGAATTTGTGGCAAGATCTCAAAACTGCTGTTCACAAACGCTCTCCATCCAATCTGACTGAGCTTGAGCTGTTTTGCAAGGAGGAATGGGCAAGAATTTCAGTCACTAGATGTGCAAAGCTGGTGGAGACATACCCTAAAAGACTTGCAGCTGTAATTGCAGCAAAAGGTGGCTCCACAAAGTATTGACTCAGGGGGGCTGAATACTTTTGCACGTCGCACTTTTCAGTTTTTTATTTGTAAAAAAAATGTTGATTCATGTATAATTTTCCTTCCACTTCACAATTGTATACCACTTTGTGTTGGTCTTTCACATTAAATTCCAGTGAAATATATTTATGTTTGTGGTTGTAATGTGACAAAATATGGAAAAGTTCAAGGGGTATGAATACTTTTGCAACCCACTGTATATATATATATATATATATATATATATATATATATATATATATGGATTGGCGCCCTGTCCTGGGTCTATCTGCCCAGCGCCCGAGACGTTCTCCCCTGGATGGGCATGGGGAACCCCACCGCGACCCTAATAGAGGATAAAGCGGGAGATAATGAATGAATGAATATATACATATATATATATATATATATATATATATAAAAGAAATAAGGCATTAGAGGGCATATTTGTGAATAAGTCACTGGAAAATGTGTTATTAGGCATGATGCGAAGCATAGTCATCTACTAGGGTCGCGGGAGGTTCCTCATTCCCATCCAGGGAATGAGGAACCCCCCGCAACCCTGTCCTGGGTGTATCTGCCTAGCGTCTGAAATGTTCTCCCCTGGATGGACATGGGGAAACCCCCCTCCCATGAATATAACACAAGTAGCTCTGGTGTTTAAATCTGATTGACGAGACATTATTGACAATAATACACACCTCTGCCCGCTTCACATTCATATCAATGCGCAAAGTACTAAAAATTATTTTTTTAGGAACTGCATACTATATTTTGGCCATTAGATGGCATTACAATTGTTAGAGAAACCGGAAAACTGTTACTCAACGATAAGTGTTTACTTGAAAAACCGGACTAGATTACATTGTGGAAGACCAGTTTATGGATAAAACTTAGTCTTTTTTTTATTATAGTGTTTTATAACTGTAACAGTTTGTAACTGTTTTATAAAAGCAATAACACCCTCGAGGCTGTGGATTATTGTGAATAAATCACGGAAAAGGGCGGCACGGTGGCTTAGTGGTTAGCACGTTCGCCTCTCAGCATTAGGGATTCCCGGTTCGAATCCCCATCTGGGTGGAGTTTCCATGTTCTCCCCGTGTCTGCGTGGGTTTCCTCCGGGTTCTCCGGTTTCCTCCCACAGTCCAAAAACATGGATCAAGTTAATTGAATTCTCAAAATTGCCCCATATAGAGTGAGTCTGTGTGAGTGAGTGTGTGCCCAGCGATGGATTGGCGCCCTGTCCTGGGTCTATCTGCCCAGCGCCCGAGACGTTCTCCCCTGGATGGGCATGGGGAACCCCACCGCGACCCTAATAGAGGATAAAGCGGGAGATAATGAATGAATGAATGAATGAAATCACGGAAAAGAGGCTCTGCTCTGCGTCATGCCTAATAACACCACTTTCCTGTAATTTAATTACAATAATGCACAATCTCTCATACCTTATTACTTGTTATGTCTTGTCACGTCGTATCGCCCAAATCCTCAAAAGCAGTTGGAGTGTCCACATATTTTTAGTTTTGTGCTTTAATGTGCTACTTTGCGAATAGCGACTTTGCGTATGTGTTTATTAAATACGGATAAAGTCATGCTAGTATTTTGAAGTATGGAATGATGAAGTTAATAAACTGGCACCCACAGGCTCTATTGGTTAGTAAATATAAATTCTACAGTCGTCTTCTTGGGAATCGCTTTTATTCAGCAGTCGGTGGCCAGAAACCTGGGTTTTCTCATCCCCTTCACGTCCATTCTTATGGCCCTCATCGGCATCCACATGGCTCACAGTGACCTCATCCTGCACTCCAGAAAAGGTATTAAATCCACGATTTAAACTATTATCAGATCAACATAGACTATATATACTAAAGTAATGTACCAAATAATATTGCTAATGCTGTACCATACAAAGCCAGTGTTTGTATGTATGGGTTGGGGGGGGGGGGGGTTCCGAATGCCCATCCAGGGCATTCGGAACCCCCCCCCCCAACCCATACATACAAACACTGGCTTTGTATGGTACAGCATTAGCAATACTATTTGGTACCATACAAAGCCAGTGTTTGTATGTATGGGTTGGGGGGGGGTTCCGAATGCCCATCCAGGGGAGAACGTTTTGGGCGCTGGGCAGATACACCCAGGACAGGACGCCAGTCCATCACTGGGCACACTGACTCACACAGACACACAAACTGACAATATAGGGGCAATTTAGAGCATTCAATTTTCCTTGAAGCCATGTTTTTGACTTTAGGAGGAAACCAGAGAACCCGGAGGAAACCCACATGGACAGATTACGATTCAAATCCCAGCGCTGAGAGGCAAACATGCCAAGCACTAAGCCACCGTGCTGCATAATTTGATAATCAGGTACGGGATGGTGGCTTAGTGGTTAGCACTGGGGATGCAAGGTGAATTGGCTGCTCTAAATTGCCCCTATATAGTGTGTCTGTGTGTGCAAGTGAGTGTGCACCCTGTAATGGATTGGCGCACTGTCCCAGGTGTAATGTTCTCCCTAGTGAACCCTAGTGTCTGATATAGGATAACACAGTCATGGTAATGAGATGAGATGAGAATTCTGAAGAGTCTGGGTGTTTATTTCTTCGTTCACTTCGCTCCAGTGATGATCGCCCCCTGGCGGTTCCACCTCACCGAGGAGCTAATTCTCACTCTGTGGCGTTCACCACTGCAAAATGGTGGAACCATCTTCCCAACTCTGTCCGTAAGGCAGAATCACTAAACAGTTTTAAGAAACTACTTAAGACGCATCTCTTTAACAAATACCTGTTGTAGTAAAAAAAAATAAATAAATAAAAAAAAGGGGGGGGGGGGGGGCAGCTTCGAATAACAATCAGGTTTGATGAATTTACAGTATAGTTGGTTTTCTCCATGGATTCTGACTTGTGGTGTTCTCATTTGTAAGTCGCTTTGGATAAAAGCGTCTGCTAAATGACTAAATGTAAATGTAATTTCTACACAGGTAATTCCTTGCTGACCACTCTGGGGGTGTTCCTCAACTCTCTACACATGTGCTGCCTCCGTTACCGACATTTGAGTGGAGACGTGACCAACTGGCTTGATCGTGCCAAAGAAAACAACGGGGGATGCTACAGTGAGACCAAAGTAGAAAATGTTAAGATTCTAATGAAGCTGTTCCCTCTCTTTGGGCTGCAGTTGCTCTACAGGGCCTGTACCACCCAGGTGAGTGTAAACACTAGAACATACAGTATGCAAAAAGGATATATAAGCAAAATATATATACATTAATGAAACAGCTGATGCAACATCATTCATTCACTCATTCATTCATTATCTCCCGCTTTATCCTCTATTAGGGTTGCGGTGGGGTTCCCCATGCCCATCCAGGGGAGAACCGTCTCTTGGGCGCTGGGCAGATACACCCAGGACAGGGCGCCAATCCATCGCTGGGCACACACTCACTCACACAAACACACTCTATATGGGACAATTTTGAGAATTCATGATCCATGTTGATCCATGTTTTTGGACTATGGGAGGAAACCGGAGAACCTGGAGGAAACCCACGCAGACACGGGGAGAACATGGAAACTCCACCCAGATGGGGATTCGAACCGGGAATCCCTAGCGCTGAGAGGCGAACGTGCTAACCACTCAATCATTGCATCCATTAATTTATTATCTTCTTGCTTAGTTCTCTACTAGGGTTGCAGAGGGGGGAGTTCCCCATGTCCATCCAAGGGAGAACGTTTCGGCCGCTGGGCAGATACACACTCACTCACACAGACACTCACTTTACACACTGACATAATGACAATATAGGGGCAATTTAGAGCATTTAATTTACCTTAAAGCCATGTCTTTGGTCTGTGGGAGGAAACCAGAGAACCCAGAGGAAATCTATGTGGACATTAAGAGAACATGGAAACTCCACCCAGAGTGGGATTCGTGGCATCATAATACACATGGCGTGGCACAGTGGCTTAGTGGTTAGCATGTTCTCCTCTCAGCGCTCGGGATTCCCGGTTCGAATCCCAATCTGGGTGGAGTTTCCATGTTCTCCCCGTGTCCGTGTGGGTTTCCTCCAGGTTCTCCGGTTTCCTCCCATAGTCCAAAAACATGGATCAAGGTCAATTGAATTATCCAAATTGCCCCATATAGAGTGTGTGTGTGAGTGTGAGTGAGTGTGTGCCCAGTGATGGATTGGTGTCCTGTCCTGGGTGTATCTGCCCAGCGCCCGAAACGTTCTCCCCTGGATGGGCATGGGGAACACCCCCCCCCCCCCCCCCCCCCCGCGACCTACTAGAGGATAATGAATGAATGTGGTTAAAAATAGTAATAATAAATAAGAAAACTCTCTCTCTCTCTCTATTGTATAATTAACACATGTTTTTAAATGTATGATTTTGTATTAAATGTTAATACATATTAGCGTCTCAGAGCAGATAGAATGTCTGTTGTGGTCACTGCGAGTTATCTGTTTGTTGAAAAACAAGAACTTAAGAAGCTTGCACTTATATTTTTTTTACAGATTCAGTCAGGATACTATCTACAGACCATGCATTCAAATCTGAACCTCAGTGGATTCCTGCTGCCAACAGCAACCATGAATGTGATCAGCACCGTGCCGCTGTTGATTTTAGTACCAGTAATGCTGTTGATCAGCACCTGCCACCAGTCCATCCTGAAGTCTTCAACGTACCCTGTTAAATTTATAGGTACCTACTTTTACCTTCACTCTTCCAATCACTGGCATGCTCCCTCAATGATCATGTTATCAAAGACACTGCCGCAGTATCACACTGCACCTTTGGCAATCTGGCATAGATTTCATCTAAAATTGTTCTTCGGGAATATCGGTCAAGATAGATCTTTGCAGTCCTTTCAAATTAAATGTAGGTGTTGGCAACTTAGAGCAGCCCATTATGTTTTGTCAAAGGGAACCAGAGAAAATGTGGTGTTCCTTAAACCAATCCATAACTAAGGTTAAAGAACCAGCCGTGCAAACTGAAGATCCCTAATCCTTAGATCTTAACAGTGCTCTTGGGCAAATCATCTAACACCATTTTTTTTCTCTTGTGTCGTGTACACTGCGCCCGGGAAGCAATTGGGGTATATGCGCTGCCCAAGACCACTCCAGCTATAGTACCTGGTAAGATCAGGACCAGCTTTGAACCTGATGATCCCTAGTCCGATCCCCAATCTTACCAAGTACTATGGATGAAGTGCTCTTGGGCAAGGCATCTAACCCAACCTCTTTCTCTTGCATCATGTATACTGCATCTGGTAGCAATTGGGATTGGATGCCTGGCTCAAGAGCATCTCAGCTATAGTACTGGTAAGATCAGTAACCAGTCTTGAACCTGATGATCCCTAGTCCGATCCCCAACCTTACCAAGTACTATGGATGAAGTGCTCTTGGGCAAGGCAGTGCTCTTAGGCTAACCCAACTTCTTTATTTTGCGTCTTGTATACTGCGTCTAGGGAGCAATTGGGATTGTATGCCTTGTCCAAGAGCATCTAAGCTATAGTAATTGGTAAGATCAGGAACCAGCCTTGAACCTGAAGATCCCTAGTCTGATCCCCAATCTTACCAAGTACAATGGCGATTGGGGTTAGATATCTTGCAAAAGGTCCCAAGGACATGTACACATACTGGTATATGTGTGTTTTACTGCAAGGAAGGGTCAAATGTAGAGGACTATTTCCTCTGTGTGTAATGTCCCAGCTGAACAAACTTTTTATAAGTATTAATAATACGCTGTTTAAAATACATATGGTCCCAAGTAGGGCGGCACGGTGGCTTAGTGGTTAGCATGTTCTCCTCTCAGCGCTAGGGATTCCTGGTTTGAATCCCAATCTGGGTGGAGTTTCCATGTTCTCCCCGTGTCCGTGTGGGTTTCCTCCGAGATCTCAGATCCAAAAACTTGGATCAATGTCAATTACATTTCCATTTGGTCATTTAGCAGACGCTTTTATCCAAAGCGACTTACAAGGTGAGCACAATGTTAATCACAATATCCCTGGAGCTATGAGGGCCTTGCTCAAGGACCCACAATGGTAACTTCAGTGAACCTGGGATTTGAACCGCCAACCTTCAGATTGATAACCCAACACCCTAACCACTGAGTTAACGCACCCTGTGGATTGAATTCTTCAAATTGCCCCATAGAGTGTGTGTCCTTGAGAGTGAGTTTGCCCAGCGATAGATTGGTGTCCTGTCCTGTGTATCTGCCCAGCGCCCGTGACCTTCTCCCCTGGATGGGCATGGGGTACCCCCCGACCCTAATAGAGGATAAAGTGGAAGATAATAGATGGATGGATGGTCCCAAGTATTTAAACATTCCAGTCCTTAAATCTGATTGGCTGATCTGTTCGTCCAGCCATGGCATTATTGACAATAACACACACCTGTAACTGCGTCACATTCATATCAATGAGTGATATACAATACATTACCTTCCCGATGTTTTTTTATAAACAGTGTTCTGTAATTTGGGCACTAGATGGCACTATATGAGCATTTTAGAAACCAGAAACCTGTTACTCAGCAATCATCGTTCAGTCTAAAACCCGGACTAGATTACGCCGTGGAAGACCGGTTTATTAACGATTTTGCTTTTAATAAATGCATTAATTTTCTTTATTACAGTGTGTTTCTGAGTGTTTTATAAAAAAAATAAGGTGCTCGAGGTTATGCATTTTTGTGAATAAGTCATGGGAATGAGATGTGTACGGGATTCCTAACCACACCTCTATCCCGTGATTTATTCCCAATAATGCACCCCTTTTGTACCTGATTGCTTTATTGTTATCTATTACAGTAACAGGACAGGCATGCGCAGCTCTGTCTGTTCTAGCTGCAGGCTTTTCTGAGATCCACAGGAAGGACCACGTTCCGATGGAGCAGACACTCTCGGGAACAGTACTGCAGGTCTCGTCAATGCCTTGCCTCCGACTCGCGCCTCAGTACATTTTACTGGGTGTCGCAGAAGCCTTTGTTGCTCCAGCATGTAAGAACTCATTTTACTCTGTACATTCATTCATTCACTTAATTCACTAGGGTTGATTTCTGGCGCTGGGCAGATAGACACAGGACAGGACACACCTACTCACACAAACGCACTCTATATGGGGCAATTTAGAGCATTCATTCATTCATTCATTATCTCCTGCTTTATCCTCTATCGTGGTGGGGTTCCCCATGCCCATCCAGGGGAGAACGTTTCGGGCGCTGGGCAGATACACCCAGGACAGGGTGCCAATCTATCACTGGACACACACTCACTCACACAGACACACTCTACAGTATATGGGGCAATTTGGAGAATTCAATTGACTTGATCCATGTTTTTGGACTGTGGGAGGAAACCGGAGAACCTGGAGGAAACCCACGCGGACATGGGGAGACGTGCTAAACACTAAGCCACTGTGCCGCCTTAGAGCATTCAATTTAACTTGAATTCATGTTGTTGGACTGTGGGAGGAAACCGGAGAACCCCATGCGAACATGGAAACTCCACCCAGTGGGATTCGAACCAGGAATCCCTAGAGCTGAGAGGCGAATGTGCTAACTACTAAGCCACCCACATCTCATTATGTTACCATCGTCCGTTTTTCCCCGGGAGGAGGGCGGCTAACGCGGAGGTGTAGCGTTCAGCCGCTCGCGCCTAGTGAGCGCTCCCCGGGTACCGACCACGCGGGGAATATAGCGTGCGTGGGTCCGAGGAACGTTCCCACGGGTACGGCCCACGCGGAGAAGATGCGCAGCGCCGCACCATGGTTGTACGCGGAAGGAGAGTCCAAACACCGGGATAAAATCCAAAAATGTTTAATTTAATAAAAATTGGTGACGGGACACCAACGAAAATGGGGAACAAACAAAACAATGTAACATTGGGTATATAACCACAAAATAAAGACGTGCACCAAAGAGAAGGAAAACTCAGAATAAATACAAAAGGAACTAAACACGTGCACAAAACCAACCAATCACCCAACTGAAACAATTAAGGAGGAAACGAGGGACAGGTGCTACAGGCACCTGTGACACATTATCACATTTACATTACATTTAGTCGTTTAGCAGACGCTTTTATCCAAAGCGACTTACAAATGAGAACACCACAAGTCAGAAGTTATGGAGAAAACCAACTATACTGTAAATTCATCAAACCTGATTGTTATTCGAAGCTGCCCCCCCTTTTTTTTTTTTTTTTTTTTTACTACAACAGGTATTTGTTAAAGAGATGCGTCTTAAGTAGTTTCTTAAAACTGTTTAGAGATTCTGCCTTACAGACAGAGTTGGGAAGATGGTTCCACCATTTTGCAGTGGTGAACGCCACAGAGTGAGAATTAGCTCCTCGGTGAGGTGGAATCGCCAGGCGGCGATCATCACCGGAGCGAAGTGAACGATTATCTTCCGCTTAATCTTATACTACTGACTTGGGTTACAGAGGGGTTTTCGGGCACTGGGCAGATACACCCAGGACAGGACGCCAATCTATCACTGGACACACACTCACTTACATTGACAGATGGTGCTATTTGGAGAATTCAACTGACATTGAATTCATGTTTTTGGACTGTGGGAGGGAACCTGGAGTAAACCCATGCGGACACAGGTAGAACATGGAAACTCCACCCAGATTGGGATTCTAACCTAGATCCCCAGCGCTGAGAGGAGAACATGCTAACCACTAAGCCACTGTGCCACCACACAATGAAACAAGTCTTTACTCTGACCAGTTACCTAAGCCCATGCCATGACGCTGCCACCACCGTGCTTCACTGTGCACATAATGCTCTTAGATAAATGTTTTTTCAGCATCATAATACACATGTGGCGGCACGGTGGTCGCCTCTCAGCGCAGAGGATTCAGGTTCGAATCCCAATCTGGGTGGAGTTTCCATGTTCTCCCTGTGTCCACGTGGGTTTCCTCAGGGTTCTCCGGTTTCCTCCCACAGTCCAAAAACATGGATCAAGGTCAATTGAATTCTCCAAATTGCCCCATATAGAGTGTGTCTGTGTGAATGAGTGTGTGTCCAGTGATAGATTGGCGTCCTGTCCTGGGTGTATCTGCCCAGTGCCAGAAACGTTCTCCCCCGGGATGGGCATGGGGAACCCCCCCGCGACCCTAATGGAGGATAAAGCAGGAGATAATGGATGAATGGGTGGATAATACACGACACTTTTATGTTTCAGGTTCTCTTATCTCCTTCTGTCTGGCTCCATGCAGTCTCAGGGGAATCTCTTTGCAGTTCCTCACTCTCTGTTACGGTGGCGGGAGCTTCCTGGGTGCTTGTTTGATTCAGTTGCTGGGTCTTGTTTCAAAAGGTAAGGCTCTTTAATGAAAGGAACATGTGCTGTACTGTACGTGGGGTTCTGTCCTTGTTGGATTCCAATTCATCACTTGGATCACTTTTCTTTTTTAGGGAATTTCTATCCAAATGAACTTAGTGACGGCAACATGGAAAGATTTTTCTTTACTTTGGGAGTTTTGATGGCAATGAATACACTGGTGTTCTGGAAATTATCAGGGAGGTAGGTTATGTTGTGTGTGTGTGTGTGTGTGTGTGTGTGTGTGTGTGTGTGTGTGTGTGTGTGTGTGCTTAGAGTGTTAGGTATCACATCTGATGCATAGTGGCATTGTTATATTTTTGTTTTGTGTACTGTACTGTACACACAGAGGAATTTATCCTCCACCTTTAACCCATCCATGCAGTGAATCACACACACACACACACACACACACACACACACACACTGGTGAAGTGAGCACACATGCCTGGAGCAATGGGTTTGTACACGGCGCCCAGAGAGCAACTGGGGTTATATGCCTCAAGGGCACTTCAGCCATAGTCCTGGGTGGAACCAGGAATCAAAGCGGTGACCTTCAGGTCGCAAGGCTGGTTCCTTAACCACAAGCCCATGACTGGCCCATAATAATTTTGTTCGAGGGAACTTCTAAATTGCCCCATATAGAGTGTGTCTGTATGAGTGAGTGAGCCGATAGATTGGTGTCCTGTCCTGGGTGTCCGAAATGTTTTCTCCTGGATGGGCATGGAGAACCCCCCCCTAGTAGAGGATGAAGCAAAAGATTATGAATAAAAAAATGAAGGTCATATTTTTGGCAAGATGTTTTATTATTTATGCTCAACTGCATAAATGACGCATTAATAATGTATTTTATTTAACAGATACACAGATCTGAGTTCAGAATTAAATAAACAAGTGAGACAGAGTCACCTGGATGAGAAGCTTCAGCAGTATAAAGCCTGTCTTCGGTTCTATGATACAATGGACTACTCAAGAACTACACCATCAACAGAGACGGTCCTGTAATATCTGCATTATCATATATATACAGTACTATATATATATATATATATATATATATATATATATATATATATATATATATATATATATATATATATATATATATATATATATATATATATGATAATGCAGATATATATATGTATATATATATGTATATGTATATGTATATGTTCTAAGTCATTACTGTGACGCAGGCGTCCTACTCACACACACACACACACACACACACACACACACAGACACACACACACACACACACACACACTGTCTTCCTTTTTCTTTCTCTTTTACAAACACTAACACACACAAATACACACCCCTGTGCAATATTATACACTATGATATATTATGTTTCATCAATTGTAACATGTTTTGGAAATTTGATTAAAAATCCCTTAAATGTGAATAAACAATCCAATTTATATCTATCTTTCTCCGTAATACTTTATTGACAACTTTTTTTAATAGTTAAAGGTGTGATGTTTATGACAAAAAACATTTCATATGATTTATTCTGTTCTGTATGTCAGTGAGGCTGTGGACACATGACTGTCACATACAGTTTAGAGAAACACAGTCTTTACAGTCTTTACCTCTATATGTGTTGCACTTTTTAAAATGACATGGAATAGTAAAGCGGAGTCACGGCCCCGCTTTATAACGTGTCATTTATGGCTCGCAAGTTTTGTCAGAATAAATAAATAAGTAAAAACGTGTCAAATGTAATTCCTCCTTTTACCACACAGCGGCATCATCACCATCCATGGGTTCCCCATGCCCATCCCGAGGAGAACGTCTCGGGTGCTGGGCAGATACACCCAGGACAGGACACCAATCTATCACTGGACACACAGTCACACACACAGTCACACACACAGTCACTCTCTATATGGGGCAATTTGGAGAACTCAATTGACCTTGATCCATGTTTTTGGACTGTGGGAGGAAACCTGAAAACCCAGAGGAAACCCACACGGACACGGGGAGAACATGGAAACTCCACCCAGATTGAGATTCGAACCGGGAATCCCTAGAGCTGAGAGGAGAATATAAACCACTAAGCCACTGTGCCACCCACAGCATCACCATTCAAATACTATTTGTGTCGGTCATAGTGCCTCTGGCCGCTATGTTCAGATATTTAGCTGCCGCTAGGGGGCAGCAGAGGAGTGGGTTTTTTTTTTTTTTTATTTATGACGAGAACAGAAGCTTCTTAGCTGCTTAAATTAAATTTAAATTAAAATACTTTAAATTTAACGTATTCTATGCAGTTTGTTCGATGTTATCGGACTCTCCAACTACGAAACAATTGTGTCTTTAGAGTTGTTCACGCCTCAGCGGTTTATTTTCGGTTACATTGCCGTTTGAAAAATAAAGTTAATAGTTTGTCAGAATAAATAAATCAAAAAAGCATTTAAAATGTAATTCCTCTTATTACCACACGACGGCACCACGATTCGAATACTAGCACCACCATTCGAATACTATTTATGCCGGCCATAGTGCCTCTGGCCGCTATGTTGATATTTGGTTGCCGGTAGAGGGCAGCACAGGCGTGGCTTTTAATTGTTCATGATGAGAACAGATGCATTTTAATTAAAATACTTTAAATTTGAGGTGGTTTTAGTGGTTGGCACGTTCGCCTCTCAGCGCTAGGGATTCCCGGTTCAAATTCCCATCTTGGTGGAGTTTCCATGTTCTCCCCGTGTCTGCGTGGGTTTCCTCCGGGTTCTCCGGTTTCCTCCCACAGTCCAAAAACATGGAACAAGTCAATTGAGTTCTCCAAATTGCCCCATATAGAGTGTGTATGCGTGCATGTCTGTGTGAGTGAGTGTGTGTGTGCCCAGCGATAGATTGGCGCCCTGTCCTGGGTGTATCTGCCCAGCGCCTGAAACGTTCTCCCCTGGATGGGCATGGGGAACCCCATCGCGACCCTAATAGAGGATAAAGCGGAAGATAATGGATGAATGAATGAAATTAAAGGTATTCTATGCAGTTTGTTCGATGTTATCTGACTCTCCAACTACGAAACAATTGAGTATTTAGAGTTGTTCACGCCTCAGCGGCTTATTTTCGGTTACATTGCCGTTTGAAAAATAAAGTTAATAGCTTTTTCAGAATAAATATATTAAAAAATATAATAAATACAATAGTATAATAATATATTAATAATATATTAAAAAAAATAAAAAAATAAAAAATATTGGGGGCGTGGTAGCTCAGTGGTTAGGGTGTTGGGCTATCAATCTGAAGGTTGGGGGTTCAAATCCCAGGTCCACTGAAGTTACCAGTGTGGGTCCTTGAGCAAGACCCTTAACCTTCATTGCTGCAGAGATGTTGTGATGAACCCTGTGCTCACCTTGTAAGTCGCTTTGGATAAAAGCGTCCAATAAATGACCCAATTTATTTATTTATTTATTTAAAAAAAACATTTAACATGTAATTCCTCCTTTTACCACACGGCGGCACCACCATTCGAATACTAGAACCACCATTCGAATACTATTTATGTCAGCCATAGTGTCTCTGTGGCCGCGATGTTCAGATATTTAGATGCCGCTAGAGGGCAGCAGAGGATTGTCTTTTAAATATTTATGAGAACAGACGCATCTGAGCGGCTTAAATTAAATTAAATTAAATTAAATTAAATTAAATTAAATTAAATAGATTAAGGTATTCTATACAGTTTATTCGATGTTATCTGACTCTCCAGATACGAAACAATTGTGTCTTTAGAGTTGTTCACGCCTGAGCGGCTTATATTCGGTTACATTGCCATTTGAAAAATAAAGGGAATTGTGACGATGAAAATTGTTTAATAACAGCGCGTAACATTTGTGGGGAGAAAATATCAAAATTAACTCTTAATTTTATCGAATGAATAAGTCGTTTAAGTCGTTTAGTGATAAACTAGTTTAGTTCTAACGAAAACAAAACACGCTGCGGAATCTGACCTTGATTATAAATGTCTGGGAACACAGCGTCGACTCTATCGGTGCTCCACTCTCGGTCCTGGGGGTGTTGTTAGCGACGGGAGGATGGAGCTCCCGGAGTCCATCAGGAGAACTTTAGGAGACTTTTCCAGATCTGTCTTCGTGGATCCGAGACTTTCACCTGAAGATCATCACAGATGTCTCCACCACAGTGAGTTCACCGAAGACTGATATTTAAAAGTTGGCGGCACGGTGGTTTAGTGGTTTAGCATGTTCTCCTCTCAGCACTAGGGGTTCCAGGTTCGAATCCCAATCTGGGTGGAGTTTCCATGTTCTCCCCGTGTCCGCGTGGGTTTCCTCCGGGTTCTCCGGTTTCCTCCCACAGTCCAAAAACATGGATCAAGGTCAATTGAGTTCTCCAAATTGCCCCATATTGAGTGTGAGTGTGTGTCAAGTGATAGATTGGCACCCGAAACCTCACCCCCCGCGACCCTATTGGAGGATAAAGCGGAAGATAATGGATGGATTTAAAAGTTGCACCTGATCCAAACTTTTACATTTAAAATGTATAGTGAGTGACACACAAAGGAATTTATCCTTTACATTTAACCCACACACACACACACAAACACACACACACAAACAAACAAACACACAAACACGCACACAAACAAACAAACACAAACACGCACACAAACACACACACAAACAAACAAACACACACACAAACATACACACACACAAAATCACACAAACACACAAACACACACACACGCAAACAAACACAAACACACACACAAACAAACAAACACACGCACACAAACACGCACACACACACAAACACACAAACACGCACACAAACAAACAAAGAAACACACACAAAAACATACACACACACACAAACACACACACACACAAACACACACACACAAACAAACACACAAACAAACACAAACACACACACAAACCCACACACACACACACACAAACAAACATACGCACACAAACACGCACACACACACAAACACACAAACACGCACACAAACAAACAAAGAAACACACACAAAAACATACACACACACACAAAATCACACAAACCCACACACAAACACACACACACACAAACAAACACACAAACAAACACAAACACACACACAAACCCACACACAAACACACACACACAAACAAACATACGCACACAAACACGCACACAAACACACACAAACAAACACACACACACAAAATCACACAAACACGCACACACAAACAAACACACGCACACAAACACGCACACAAACAAACAAACACACGCACACAAACACACACACAAACACGCACACAAACAAACACACATGCACACACACAAACAAACACACATGCACACACACACACACAAACAAACAAACATACGCACACAAACACACACAAAATCACACAAACACACACACACACAAACAAACCCACAAACAAACACACGCACACAAACACGCACACAAACACACGCACACAAACACGCACACAAACACACGCACACAAACACACACACACAAACACGCACACAAACAAACAAACACATGCACACAAACCCACACACAAACCCACAAACACGCACGCACAAACACGCACGCGCAAACACGCACGCGCAAACACGCACGCGCAAACACGCACGCGCAAACACGCACGCGCAAACACGCACGCACAAACACGCACGCACAAACACGCACGCACAAACACGCGCACACACACACACACACACACACAAACACGCACACACACACACACACAAACACGCACACACAAACACGCACACACACAAACACGCACGCACACACACAAACACGCACACACACACACAAACACGCACACACACACACAAACACGCACACATACACAAACACGCACACATACACAAACACGCACACACACAAACATACACACACACACACACACACACACACACACACTCAAACACACACACACACTCACAAACACACACACACACACACACAAACCCTCAAACACACACACAGTGAAGTGAATTTGAACCTATAAGCTTTAGCTTTAAATTACTGGACCATCACTCTAACCACTGTTAGCGTGCCCTTAATTGCCCCATCTAATTTGCCCAATAGTGTGTGTGTGTGTGTGTGTGTTTGTGTGAATGGGTGTGCCCAGTGATGGATATGTTATAACATGTTCACCTCTCAGTGCTGGGGATCCAGGTTTGAATCCCAATCTGGGTGGAGTTTCCATGTTCTCCCCATCCGCGTGGGGTTCCACAAAATCCTCCAGTGTCCTCCCACAGTCCAAAAACATGGATTTAAGGTGAATTGGCTGCTCTTAATTGCCCCATATAGAGTGTGTGTGTGAGTGAGTGTGTGCCCAGTGATGGATTGGTGTCCTGTCCTGGGTCTATCTGCCCAGCGCCCGAAACGTTCTCCCCTGGATGGGCATGGAGACCCCCCCCCCCATGACCCTAATAGAGGATTAAGTGGAAGATAATGAATAACCTTATAATTAACAATACTGGTGGAATGGTGGCTTCGCCTCTCAGCGCTGGAGATTCTAAGTGCGAATCCCAATCTGGGTGGAGTTTCCATGTTCTCCCCGTGTCCACATGGGTTTCCTCCGGGTTTTCTGGTTTCCTCCCACAGTCCAAACACATTTTCAAGTAAATTGAATTCTACAAATTGCCCTATATAGAGTGTGTGTGTGTGTGAGTGAGTGTGTGTCCAGTGATGGATTGGTGTCCTGTCCTGGGTGTATCTGCCCAGCGCCCGAAACGTTCTCCCCTGGATGGGCATGGGGAACCCCCCCTCCCCCCCCCACGACACTAATATAGGATAAAGCAGAAGATGATGGATGGATGGATGTTTGTTTTGCTCACAGCTGGATTGTTTTCACTTTGCAGGTACAGATGTTGTTTCCAGTTTACACCTTCAGATGTCGCTGTTTTTCAACATGTGCTTCTTTCCTCTGTGGTGGATCAGTGAAGTGACCATGCTGCAACTAAAAGTACCCCACGCTCTCATCCTCACCTCTCATTTGAGCTGCAGACCTTTTAAATCAGCCATTTTATCCAGAACCTGTATTTGGACTAAAGCATATATCGTCTGTGCAATGACAAATGTCCAGCAATCTAATTACTGATGCGTTATGATTCAGAGCAGGGGGGTGCCCACACTTTTCTGGCCCGAGATCTACTTCTCCATTGGACAGGTCATTGAGATCTTCCGGGGTCAATCTCTATTTTTTAAGGCTTTTATATTGAAACCTGTTTACACACATCATGTTCATTCATTCATTCATTCATTATCTCCCGCTTTATCCTCTATTAGGGTCGCGGTGGGGTTCCCCATGCCCATCCAGGGGAGAACGTCTCGGGCGCCGGGCAGATACACCCAGGACAGGGCGCCAACCTATCGCTGGGCACACATTCACTCACACACACACACACTCTACATGGGGCAATTTTGAGAATTCAATTGACTTGATCCATGTTTTTGGACTGTGGGAGGAAACCGGAGAACCCGGAGGAAACCCACGCAGACACGGGGAGAACATGGAAACTCCACCCAGATGGGGATTCGAACCGGGAATCCCTAGCGCTGAGAGGCGAACGTGCTAACCACTAAGCCACCGTGCCGCCCACATCATGTTAATATTGTCGAATTTGTTAGAATTGCTCTTTTATTAAACACATTCCAGCAAAATGCATGAAGACTTGATTTTAGTTACACACAGTATACAAACAAATGTACAACAATCACTGTAACCCACATTTCCCCAAACAGAACATCCATCCATCCATTATCTTCCACTTTATCCTCTATTAGGGTTAGGGTGTTGGGTTGTCAATCTGAAGGTTGTGGGTTCAAATCTCAGGTCCACTGAAGTTACCAATGTGGCTCTTTGAGCAAGAACCTTAACCCCCATTGCTCCAGAGATGCTGCCTCATGGTTCTGACCCCAACCATTAAGTTGCCATCAATGGATAAAGGTGTCTGCTTAATGACCTTATATCATACACAGGTTGTCTACATATTTTTGGCAAAATTTTAGGTTGAATTTTTCCATTCATTCATTATCTTCCGCTTTATCCTCTACTAGGGTCATGGGGGGGTTCCCCATGCCCATCCAGGGCAGAACATTTTGGGCGCTGGGCAGATAGACCCAGGACAGGGCACCAATCTATTACTGGGCACACATTCACTCACACAGACACACTCTATATGGGGCAATTTGGAGAACTCAATTGACCTTGAGCCATGTTTTTTGGACTGTGGGAGGACTGTGGGATTTAGGCACCGAGGCGTTTTGGGAACAGCGAGAGAGATGGGGGGGGGAGGGGGGGCAGACTGCTGTGCAAGCGAGTGTATAAGTGCTTCTGATACTCATTCATTTATTCATTATCTCCCGCTTTACCCTCTATTAGGGTCGCGGTGGGGTTCCCCATGCCCATCCAGAGGAGAACGTTTCGGGCGCTGGGCAGATAGACCCAGGACAGGGCGCCAATCCATCACTGGGCACACACTCACTCACACAGACACACTCTATATGGGGAAATTTGGAGAACTCAATTGACTTGATCCATGTTTTTGGACTGTGGGAGGAAACCGGAGAACCCGGAGCAAACCCACGCAGACACGGGGAGAACATGGAAACTCCACCCAGATTGGGAATCATACCTGAATCCTTAGCACTGAGAGGAGAACATGCTAACCACTAAGCCACTGTGCCACCCTCAAACCGGAGAACCCAGGATGGACATGGAAACTTCAACAACCGGGAATCCCTAGTGCTGAGAGGAGAACATGCCAACCACTAAACCACCGTGCCACCCATTTATTAGTTATATTGGATAAAATTAAACTTTTGAATAAATGAACCTGAGCTTCAGCAGAAAAGCATGAATCTGTTTTACGAGTCGCAGATGAGACAGTTTTAACGAGGTTTTGCTTTAATTACCGTAACTCTGCTACAGTTTGTGCCTTCAGAAAAATTCTGACGCTTTCTGAAAGCGGAGAAGCTGCTCTTTACAGCCAACATACAGTTATTACGGTAACTTTACTCCCCATACTGGTGAAAAATATCTGTCTCCCTCAAACACACACACGGGAATCCCTAGCGCTGAGAGGAGAACATGCTAAACCACTAAACCACCGTGCCGCAGCTTCCGATACTGTTCTGTAAAAAAGCGCTGATACGTTATAAGCGCTTTTTTTTTTTTTTCAAACCTCACGATATACCTGACTCCCCTTCGCGATCGACGTATTGGGCACCCATGATTCAGAGCATTGATTCCTTTCCTGCGAATCAGCTAGTGATGCGAAAATTGAAGCAAAAGGTTGTTAAACTGATTTTTATACTTGTTTTTTGGTTAATGGTTAATTATATAATGTACGTGTGTTTTTGTTTTTGTTTTTTAGTACTCATCACTCCCTGATTACTACAAATTCATCCTAATCACCATTCTCATTTTAATGACGCTCATCGAGGCGATCCGGCTGTATCTGGGCTACGCAGGAAACCTTCAGGAGAAGGTACTGATTTTTATACATCTCACTACTAGGGTCTAGGGCTGTATTCAACTACATATTTTCGTAGTCGAATCTGATTCGTCAGATTTTCCCTATAGTCGACTGATTGTCGAATCAGTTAAAATTTCACCACAAGATGGTGCTATAAGCGTAGTTTTTAAAAAAGATTTTTTTTAAATATATTTTACTTGTTTTTCTAACAAAAGAAAACCTTTTTTTTGTTTTTCTTTTTTCTTCTAGAAATTAGGATGATTTTATTTGACAAAAGGCTATATATATAACGAAAACAAAGACATTTCATGTTAAAACTAATGCTTAGCAGCAGCCATGGGCGCCCCCATGTGGTCAAAATGGTACATTCGACTATGAGGTTCATAGTCGACTACGGTTCTCCGAATCGAATCGTCGAATCAGCGAATATTGCAGCTCACCCCTACTAGGGTCGTATTAAAACCTAGCTGTTCTGACAACTGTTCTTCATTATCATCCAGGGGAGAACGTTTCGGGCGCTGGGCAGATACACCCAGGACAGGACACCAATCTATCACTGGATACACACTCACACACACAGACACACACTATATATGGGGCAATTTAGAGCATTCAGTTTACATTGAATCCATGTTTTTGGACTGTGGGAGGAAACCGGAGAACCTGGAAGAAACCCACATGGACACGGGGAGAACATTTTAATTTCCTTCGAGTGGCACGGTGGCTTAGTACATGCTAACCTGTTCTCCACTCAGCGCTTGGCATCCAGGTTCGATTCCCGATCTGGGTGGAGTTTCCATGTTTTCCCTGTGCCTGATTGACAGTCCAAAAACATGGATTTAAGGTGAATCGGCTGCTAGTGTGTGAGTGAGTGTGTGTCCAGTGATAGATTGGCGTCCTGTCCTGGGTGTATCTGCCCAGCGCCCAAAACGTTCTCCCCTGGATGGGTTCCGCTTTATCCTCTATTAGGGTCATGGGGGGGGTTCCCCATGCCCATCCAGGGGAGAACGTTACGGGCGCTGGGCATTTAATTGCCCCATCTAATTTGCCCAAACTGGCGGCACGGTGGCTTAGTGTTTAGCATGTTCTCCTCTCAGCACTAGGGATTCCCGGTTCGAATCCCCATCTGGGTGGAGTTTCCATGTTCTCCCCGTGTCTGCGTGGGTTTCCTCCGGGTTCTCCGGTTTCCTCCCACAGTCCAAAAACATGGATCAAGTCAATTGAATTCTCAAAATTGCCCCATATAGAGTGTGTCTGTGTGAGTGAGTGTGTGTCCAGCGATAGATTGGCGTCCTGTCCTGGGTGTATCTGCCCAGCGCCCGAAACATTCTCCCCTGGATGGGCATGGGGAACCCCCCCCCCGCGACTCTAATAGAGGATAAAGGGGAAGATAATGAATGAATGAATACTTTGCCCAATAGTGTGTGTGTGTGTGTGTGTGTGAATGGGTGTGCCCAGTGATGGATATGTTATAACATGTTCTCCTCTCAGCGCTAGAGATTCCAGGTTCGAATCTGGGTGGAGTTTCCATGTTCTCCCCGTGTCCGTGTGGGTTCCCTTCAGATCCTCCTGTTTCCTCCCACAGTCCAAAAACATGGATTTAAGGTGAATTGGCTGCTCTTAGGGCGGCACGGTGGCTTAGTGGTTAGCACGTTCTCCTCTCAGCGCTAGGGATTCCCGGTTCGAATCCCCATCTGGGTGGAGTTTCCATGTTCTCCCCGTGTCCGCGTGGGTTTCCTCCGGGTTCTCCGGTTTCCTCCCACAGTCCAAAAACATGGATCAAGTTCATTGAATTCTCTAAATTGCCCCATATAGAGTGTGTCTGTGTGAGTGAGTGTGTACCCAGCGATGGATTGGTGTCCTGTCCTGGGTGTATCTGCCCAGTGCCCGAGACGTTCTCCCCTGGATGGGCATGGGGAACCCCCCCCACAACCCTAATAGAGGATTAAGCGGGAAATAATGAATGAATGAATGAATGGCTGCTCTTAATTTCTCCATATAGAGTGTGTGTGTGAGAGTGTGCTCAGATTGGAATTCGAACCGGGAATCCCCATAGTTGAGAGGAGAACATGCCAACCACTAAGCCACCGTACCGACCCTGTGTCTATATTATCTATTTCATTCATCCAATCAAAGCGTGGTTGGCTCTCTACATGGAGGAAGAAACAAAACCACAAGAATCAAACCTGTGTTAAGTTCTCTCTCACAGTACATGTAGCACTTACGTTATCCATCCATTATCCTCCGCTTTATCCTCTATTAGGGTCGTGGTAAGTAAGTAAACTTTATTTATACTATAGCACTTTTCTTAGGCACAGGCCACAAAGTGCTTTACAAAAGGATAAAACATAAAAAATAAAAGAGAATAAACACAATAAAAACACAATTTACACAACATTCTCCCGCTTTTATCCTCTATTAGGGTCGCGGTGGGGTTCCCCATGCCCATCCAGGGGAGAACGTTTCGGGCGCTGGGCAGATAGACCCAGGAAAGGGCGCCAATCCATCGCTGGGCACACACTCACTCACACAGACACACTCTATATGGGGAAATTTGGAGAATTCAATTGACTTGATCCATGTCTTTGGATTGTGGGAGGAAACCTGAGAACCCGGAGGAAACCCACGCGGGCATGGGGAGAACATGGAAACTCCACCCAGATGGGGATTCGAACCGGGAATCCCTTGCGCTGAGAGGCGAACGTGCTAACCACTAAGCCACCGTGCCGCCCTCATTTACACAACATAAAACATTCATTCATTCATTCATTCATTATCTCCCACTTTATCCTCTATTAGGGTCGCAGTGGGGTTCCCCATGCCCATCCAGGGGAGAACGTTTCGGGCGCTGGGCAGATATACCCAGGACAGGGCACCAATCCATCGCTGGGCACACACTCACTCACACAGACACACTCTATATGGGGAAATTTGGAGAATTCAATTGACTTGGTCCATGTCTTTGGATTGTGGGAGGAAACCTGAGAACCCGGAGGAAACCCACATGGGCATGGGGAGAACATGGAAACTCCACCCAGATGGGGATTCGAACCGGGAACCCCTAGCCTCATTTACACAACATAAAACATAAAAACCCAACAACCAAGACTACTGGCTAGCCCATTTGCCCAAATGCCTGTTTGAACAGATAAGTCTTTCAATGTTTTTTAAAAGAGTCCGCCAATCTTAAAAAAGGGGGCAAAGAGTTCCACAGTTTGGGAGCAACAACCTCGAATGCTCGATTCCCCCGAGTCTTTAACCGAGTGCGAGGAACAATTAGTAAGTTCGAATTGTTAGACCGGAGCGAACGAGCTGGTACATGTTGATGTTGATTGTGTAATGCTCTGAAGGTAAGAGTTAAAATTCATTCATTCATTCATTATCTCCCGCTTTATCCTCTATTAGGGTCGCGGTGGGGTTCCCCATGCCCATCCAGGGGAGAACGTCTCGGGCGCTAAGGCAGATAGACCCAGGACAGGGCGCCAATCCATCGCTGGGCACACACTCACTCGCACATTTTTGAGGCAATTTTGAGAATTCAATTGACTTGATCCATGTTTTTGGACTGTGGGAGGAAACCGGAGAACCCGGAGGAAACCCACGCAGACACGGGGAGAACATGGAAACTCCACCCAGATGGGGATTCGAACCAGGAATCCCTATTGCTGACAGGAGAACATGCTAACCACTAAACCACCGTGCCGCCGCAAGAGTTAAAATTTTAAAATGAATCCGGTATTCAACTGGAAGCCAGTGCAGGGATACTAAAAGTGGGGTTATATGAGAACGTTTGTTTGGTTCCCCATGCCCATCCAGGGCAGAACGTTTCGGGCGCTGGGCAGATACACCCAGGACAGGGCGCCAATCCATCGCTGGGCACACACTCACTCACACAGACACACTCTATATGGGGCAATTTTGAGAATTCAATTGACTTGATCCATGTTTTTGGACTGTGGGAGGAAACCGGAGAACCCAGATACACCCAGGACAGGGCGACAATCCATTACAGTTTTCCTCTGGGATTAATAAAGTATTGGGTTCTTCATTACAGGTTCCTGAACTTGCCGGCTTCTGGCTCTTGAGTCTGCTCCTGCAGTTCCCTCTGATTCTGTTCCAGCTGTTTAACGAAGCCGTTCTGGTCCAGCCTCTGGAGAGAGGGGTTCATATCGTCTTGGCTCTGTTTCTCCTCACACAGGTACAAACGGCACGATCATCCTCGCTTCAAACCTCGCTTCACTCTTTGGTTCCTGATGACGGCGTTCATGCGTTGCAGGTGTTCTCAGGCTTCACTGCTCTGCGCGAGATGGTCAGACACACCGAGAGTCGGTTCCACCTCAGACAGTTCAGTGAAGTTCAGAACCTTCAAGAGTGACATGCTCGGCACCCCAACATAGCCCCTCCCCCCCCTTACAGGTGTTGTGTAAAGGATGCTCATGCCTGTAACAGAACACTATTCATAATATATATATATATATTTTTTTTTTTTTTGTATCATAAGGGTTAATATTAAATCTGTTTTTATACAGTATTTTATATTTTGTATACATTGTGCTTTTTATGTGGTACGGTGGCTTAGTGGTTAGCATGTTCTCCTCTCAGCGCTAGGGATTCCCGGTTCGAATCCCCATCTGGGTGGAGTTTCCATGTTCTCCCCGTGTCCGCGTGGGTTTCCTCCGGGTTCTCCGGTTTCCTCCCACAGTCCAAAAAACATGGATCGAGTCAATTGAGTTCTCCAAATTGCCCCATATAGAGTGTGTGTGTGTGAGTGAGAGTGTGTGTCCAGTGATAAATTGGTGTCCTGTCCTGGGTGTATCTGCCCAGCACCCGAGACGTTCTCCCCTGGATGGCCATGGGGAACCCCCCCCCCACCCCCGACCCTAATATGAGATAAAGCGGAAGATAATGGATGGATGGAAAAATTCTACCTAAAATTTAGCCAAAAATATGTGGACAACCTGTGTATGATATGAGGTCATTAAGCAGACACCTTCATCCATTGATGGTAACTTAATGGTTGGGCTCCTCTATTAGGGTCGTGGGGGGGTTCCCCATGCCCATCCAGGGGAGAACGTTTCGGGCGCTGGGCAGATACACCCAGGACAGGACACCAATCTATCACTGGAACACACTCACTCACACAAACATACTCTATATGGGGCAATTTATATTAAAGGTATATTGTTTTATTTGCTTTTATATGACAGGTAGTTCCGTCTGACCGCTTCATATTCATATCTATGTGTGATATACAATACATTATTTTCCCAATGTTTAAACTGCATTCTGTAATTTGACCACTAGATGCCAGTATTTGATCGTTAGAGAAACGGGAATCCTGTTATTAACAATTTGGCTTTCTATGAACATATTTATGAATCAAACCTTTCATTCAGGGTGGCACGGTGGTTTAGTGTTTAGCATGTTCTCCTCTCAGCTCTAGGGATTCCCGGTTCAAATCCCCATCTGGGTGGAGTTTCCATGTTCTCCCCGTGTCTGTGTGGGTTTCCTCCGGGTTCTCCGGTTTCCTCCCACAGTCCAAAAACATGGATCAAGTCAATTGAATTCTCCAAATTGCCCGATATAGAGTGTGTCTGTGTGAGTGAGTGTGTGCCCAGTGATAGATTGCCCCCTGTCCTGGGTGTATCTGCCCAGCGCCCAAAACGTTCTCCCCTGGATGGACATGGGGAACCCCCCCACGACCCTAATAGAGGATAAAGCAGGAGATGAATGAACCTTTCATTCATTAATTCATTATCTTTATCCTCTTCTATGGTTGTGGAGGGGGGGGGATCGAGTTCCCCATGCCCATTCAGGGGAGAACGTTTCGGGCGCTGGGCAGAAACACCCAGGACAGGGGGCAATCTATCACTGGGCAATGAATCAAACCTTGTTTTTAATCATTCGAGGTTGTGTATTCTTCCCAAGTCCGTGTGGTTTTCCTCCCACAGTCCAAAAATTCAAGGTCAAGTGGATTCAAGGTCAAGTGGATGCTCTAAATTGCCCCATATGTGTGTTCAGCGGGGGATTGGCGCCCTGTCCTGGGTGTATCTGCCCAGCTCCCAAAACGTTCTCCCCTGGATGGGCATGGGGAACCTATGAGAGGATTGAGCAGAAGATAATAGATGAATGAATGAATGAATTAATAAAATGAACAGGACGCAATTAATTGACAGTAATGACATGAATGCAAGGAACAGTACATTTATTTTTTGGCCTCTTCTTTGCAGGTATCTTAATTTCTGTTACACGTCAGTCTATAAGCATCGTAAATCTCTTAAAGTAAAAATGATTCGAGCTCAGACCTGCAGGTTTACAGTATTAGTGTGTACAGTAATATTGGCAGTTGTTTCTTTCCTTGGTGATCTTATCGTGTGGCACTGACACACCGCTGAGGAGATGCGTGTTACAGAAACTGTTAAACCAACATTTTGCCATTTTCAATGGCTATATATATATATATATATATATATATATATATATTATATTTTTTTTTTTATATATATATATATATATATATATATATAGTGTACATGTTTATACATTTTATATATATATATATATATATATATATATATATATATATTTATTTATTTAATGGACTGTAGGTCAGCATGGTGACTCAATGATCCAACATTTTACCATTTTCAATATTTATAATGTTTATATATATATACACAGATATATATATATATATACATATATGTATATATACACACACACACTATATATATATATAATGGGCTGTAGGTCGGCATGGTGACTCAGTGGCTTAGTTAACACGTTCACCTCTCAGCCCTGGGGATCCAGGTATCGTATCCCGTATCCTGCCGGGGTTTCTCCAGGTTTTCCTTGTTTCCTCCCACAGACCAAAAACATGGATTCAAGGTAAATTCATCCATCCATCCATTATCTTCCGCTTTATCCTCTATTAGGGTCATGGCGGTGGGGTTCCCCGTGCCCATCCATGGGAGAACGTTTCGGGCGCTGGGTAGATACACCCAGGACAGGACACCGATCTATCACTGGGCACACACTCACTCACACAAACACTATGTATATGGGGCAATTTGGAGCATTCATTTGACCTTGATTCATTTGACCATGTTTTTTGGACTGTGGGAGGAAACCAGAGAACCCGGAGGAAACCCACGCGGACACGGGGAGAACATGGAAACTCCACCCAGATTGGGATTCGAACCGGAAAGCCCTAACCACTAAGCCACCATGCCACCCTCAATGTAAATTGACTGCTCTAAATTGCCCCTATATATGTGGGTGTGGTATCTCAGTGGTCAGGGTGTTGGGCTGTCAATCTGAAGGTTGGCGGTTCAAATCCCAGGTCCACTTAAGTTATCAGTGTGGTTCCTTGAGCAAGACCCTTAACCCTCATTGCTGCAGGGATGTTGTGATGAACCCTGTGCTCACCTTGTAAGTCGCTTTGGATAAAAGCGTCCAATAAATGACCAAATGTAATGGATACGAACATGGCTCCCCAGCGCTGAGAGGCGAACATGTTAAATAAAACACTGAGTCAGCACTGGAGTCATTCTGTAGTCCTCAATATGCCATTATTATATATCGAGGACTACAGAATGACTCCAGTGGCTTTCAGGTGGAACAGGTGGGAACAGTTACCTCGACTGACCGTTTACTGAAAATGGCATTGTTAAATCCAGAATTCACCCCTTTCTCTCACACTTCCATGGATTCCGTGTTCCACCAAACGTCTAATTACCGTAATAGGACAGCTACAGGGCTACAGGAGTGGCCCGAGTGTAGAACACGAGAAATTACACATGATTAAAGTGCGACTAAAACAACGCTGAGAATTTAAAACATCATAGTCATCGATTATCAAATATGGAACTAATTAAATGGTCTCTCAACGCTATTGACACTATCTTCTCGAGGAGAAGTCGTGGTTCGGAGGAGCCAGCTTGCCCGGACGGCACGTTGGCGTCTGGATACACGATGGACGCCTGGGGGAACTGGCGGATCGTGTGTCTGGCCCCCCTGTCCGTGGAAGATGTGGAAGATGTCTACCTATTCGTATTTATGATCCTGGGATTTCTGCTGATTGGATTATGCATGGTCCTGGTGTATCGCTAAATTATGAGAGTTGGGTCGGTTTTCAACAGCCCCAGGAAACTGCCCAACATGATTGATATGCATAGGGACTCAGACTGCGAATTTAAATCGCCACATGGAATCGATCCTGGAGAGGCTATCGGCTCTGCGAACGAATGATGAGTTGGAGATCAGGAATTCACGAGCTGTTTCGAGCTGCTAAAATGGCTGCGAACAGTCACCAAAACAAACTGAGTCTTATCTGCTATTTGGCTCCCTTATCAGCTTCAGCCTTGAGAGCTGCTACTGAAATTCCTCCAGAAGAACTGTTGCTATGTTTTCCTGATGAACTGCTCTACCCTGCTCTCCTATGGACTGCCCCTCCTTTCCGATCCCTCATGGACACGTCTCCTACAGCTTCTTTCTGTCCATGTCTTTATGTTTGTATTTGCTTGTGTGCTAAAAGGTGTTTTTTTCGGGCCCCCAACCTGGGCTTATTAAAGCATATTTTGGGAGCAGGTTGTTTTTTTATCACCTATTCTCCTGATGTATCACTTTTTCTGCCTATTTCTGATGATAGCGCCGCTGTGTTCGGCTGCCGTCGACTTTTCTAGGGTCGTACAAGCATTTCACTGTTTATAACTATGCATGTGAAGAATAAACTTGACTTGACTTATTCGAATAAAGTCTGGAGAATAAATTTACTCGATGTGTAATTCCCGGATCTTGAGCAGTATCCTCTTTACTCCTCGTCTTCATCTTCCTCCGCAGCTTGAAGCTTCATTCCTTTCCGTAGTCGAGGTAAAACCATGGTCCTCTCTAAAAAAAAACTAATTTAGGGAGCAATTCTATTTGATTCTTTACTAAATCTGCATCTTATATATATATATATATATATATATATATATATATATATATATATATATATATATATATATATATGTATATATATATATATATATATATATATATATATATATATATATACATATACACACAGGGGTGACACGGTGGCTTAGTGTTTAGCATGTTCTCCTCTCAGCACTAGGGATTCCCGGTTCGAATCCCAATTTGGGTGGAGTTTCCATGTTCTCCCCATGTCCACGTGGGTTTCCTCGAGTTCTCCGGTTTCCTCCCACAGTCCAAAAACATGGATCAAGGTAATTGAATTCTCCAAATTGCCCCATATAAAGTGTGTCCAATGATGGGTGTATCTACCCAACGCCCGAAACGTTCTCCCCTGGATGGGCATGGGGAACCCCCACGCAACCCTAATAGAGGATAAAGTGGAAGATAATGGATGGACGAATAAAATAGATAATATATACACAGGGTCGGTACGGTGGATTAGTGGTTAGCATGTTCTCCTCTCAGCACTAGCGATTCCCAGTTCGAATCCCCGTGTCTACGTGGGTTTCCTCCGGGTTCTCTGGTTTCCTCCCACAGTCCAAAAACATGGATCAAGTCAATTGAATTCTCCAAATTGCCCCATATAGAGTGTGTCTGTGTGAGTGAGTGTGTGTCCAGTGATAGATTGGCGTCCTGTCCTGGGTGTATCTACCCAGCGCCCGAGACGTTCTCCCCTGTATGGGCATGGAGAACCCCCCCGCGACCCTAATAGAGGATAAAGTGGAAGATAATGGATGAATGAATAAAACATAATATATACACAGGGTCGGCACGGTGGATTAGTGGTTAGCATGTTCTCCTCTCAGCACTAGGGATTCCCAGTTCGAATCCCCGTGTCTGCGTGGGTTTCCTCCGGGTTCTCCGGTTTCCTCCCACAGTCCAAAAACATGGATCAACGTCCATTGAATTCTCCAAATTGCCCCATATAGAGTGTGTCTGTGTGAGTTAGTGTGTGTCCAGTGATAGATTGGCGTCCTGTTCTGGGTGTATCTGCCCAGCGCCTGAAACGTTCTCCCCTGGATGGGCATGGGGAACCCCACCACGACCCTAATAGAGGATAAAGCGGGAGATAATGAATGAATGAATACTCAGTAGGTTTATTTGGCTGTACACCTGCCTTCAGTACTGCTGAACGATGCTGCATCCTTCCTCCCGCTGTGTAACGGTTGGAGTTTCAAGGTTTTGTATCCGACTTCACCTGAAGAGGAGGTCTCATTCCTGTGGTGCATCGTAAGTAGGCTACAGTTACAATGTTCAATAATCTCCAAATTGCCCCATATAGAGTGTTGGCATGTTCTCCTCTCAGCACTGGTTATTCGGGTTCCAATCCCAATCTGGGTGGAATTTCCATGTTCTCCCCGTGTCCCTGTGGGTTTCCTCTGGGTTCTCCGGTTTCCTCTCACAGTCCAAAAAAATGGATCAAGATCAATTGAATGTTTTAAATTGCCCCATATAGAGTGTGTGTGTGTGTGTGTACCCCACTATAGATGAGTCAATGAATCCATGTTTTTGGACTGTGGGAGGAAACCGGAGAACCCGGAGGAAACCCATGTGGACACGGGGAGAACATGGAAACTCCACCCAGATTGGGATTCGAACCTGGAATCCCTAGTGCTGAGAGGAGAACGTGCTGCCATAATAATAACATTCAGTCATCCATCCATTATCTTCAGCTTTATCCTCTACTAGGGTTGCGGTGGGGGGGGGGGTTCCCAATGTCCATCCAAGGGAGAACCATCCGGTTTCCTCCCACATCATCCCACTATTGCTCGGCACACTCACTCACACAGACACACTCTATATGGGGCAATTTAGAGCATTCCATTTACCTTGAATCCATGTTTTTGGACAGTGGGAGGAAACCGGAGAACCCGGATGAAACCTATGCAGACACGGGGAGAACATGCAAACTCCACCCCGATTGCATTTCGAACCTGGAATCCTCGGCACTGAGAAGCGAACGTGTTAACCACTAAGCCACCGTGCCTTAAAACTATTTTTTGTTGCAGATTTTAATAATTTTAACCCGTAGGAAACCCACACGGACACAGGGAGAACATCTTTCAAAAAACTAAAAACCAAAAAACATGGCTCAAGGTAAACTGAATGATCTAAATTGCCCCATACAGAGTGGGTGTGTGTCCAGTGATAGATTGGCGTCCTGTCCTGGGTGTATCTGCCCTGCGTGTAAAACGTTCTCCCCTGGATGATCATGAAGAACCACCCCCCGACCCTAGTACCCTAGTAGTAGAGGATCAAGCAGAAGATAATGGATGAATAAAAAAAAATGAATCCAAAATAATGAAAAACTGTGTAAAAGAAATCCAACCTTTTTCCGGGTGTGTTATTGTTTCTCAGCTGAGGGAGAAAAGATCCTGCGTCGTTTTTACCGAGCTGTTCAGTCTGGCCTTTAAACAATCCTAAAATAAAGAGGAACCATCAATATAAACAGTGACATTTACAACATTAGGTTGTGTATAGGTGTAATCATGTATTTGTTACTCATGCTTGCATGTCCCTATATGACATCACAATCCACCACCCAAATGATTCCTGTTCTGTGATGCTCCTGACCAACAGAGAACAGAGAACCAACAGAGGACTAACAACAACAAAGAACACAGATGGACTACAGTTTTGTTTTGTTTTTTTTTTGGGGGGGGGGGGAGTATATCCAAATTTCTGGTTGTAGTACATTGTTGTTAGTCCTCTGTTGGTTCTCTGTTCTCTGTTGGTCAGGAGCATCACAGAACGGGTATCATTTGGGTGGTGGATTGTTTCTGGTCAGTTCTGCAGTGACACTGATGTGTTGAGGGGGGGTTTTAGTGCAGCAGTGCTGCTGGAGGTTCATTTAAACACCTGCAGTGACACTGCTGGGATAGGAATAATGCACCCACCCAATAATACCTGCCCTGTGGGGGTACTATTGGGGTCCTGACCATGCGAGATTACAGATACTGTATGTATTTATAAAGTCCTGCATGAATAATCACTGAATTAGAGTTTTAAAACCAAAATATCCGTCAATTATGTTCCGCTTTATCTTGTGGAAGGGGGGGGGGGTTTCCCAATGCCCATCTAGGGGAGAACGTTTCGGACGCTGGGCAGATACACCCAGGACAGGGCACCAATCTATCACTGGACACACACTCACTCACACAGACACACTCTATATGGGGCAATTTGGAGAACTCAATTAACTCGATCCATGTTTTTGGACTGTGGGTGGAAACCGGAGAACCCGGAGGAAACCCATGTGAACACGGAGAGAACTTGGAAACTCCACCCAGACTGGGATTCGAACCAGGAATCCCTAGTGCTAAGAGGAGAACATGCTAACCTCTAAACCACCGTGCCGCCCAGCCAAAATATGTTGTGACTAAAATATTAAAATATTAAAATCCATACTTTCTTATATTATAATTTCATTCATTCATTATCTTCCACTTTATCCTCTATTAGGGTCGTGGGTGGGGTTCCCCATGCCCATCCAGGGGAGAACCTCTTGGGCGCTGGGCAGATACACCCAGGACAGGACATCAATCTATCGCTGGACATAGACTCACTCACACAGACACACTCTATATGGGGCAATTTTGAGAATTCAATTGACTTGATCCAGGTTTTTGGACTGTGGGAGGAAACCGGAGAACCCGGAGGAAACCCACGTGGACACGGGGAGAACATGGAAACTCCACCCAGATGGGGATTCGAACCGGGAACCGGGAATTAGTGGTTGGCATGTTCTCCTCTCAGCGCTGGGGATTCAGGTTCGAATCCCAATCTGGGTGGAGTTTCCATGTTCTCCCCGTGTCTGCGTGGGTTTCCTCCGGGTTCTGCAGTTTTCTTCCACAGTCCAAAAATACACCCAGGACAGGACGCCAATCTATCACTGGGCACACACTCACTCACACAGACACACTCTATATGGGGCAATTTACACCCAGGACAGGGCGCCAATCTGTCGCACACTCACTCACACAGACACACTCTATATGGGGCAATTTACACCCAGGACAGGGTGCCAATCTGTCGCACACTCACTCACACAGACACACTCTATATGGGGCAATTTACACCCAGGACAGGGCGCCAATCTGTCGCACACTCACTCACACAGACACACTCTATATGGGGCAATTTACACCCAGGACAGGGCGCCAATCTGTCGCACACTCACTCACACAGACACACTCTATATGGGGCAATTTACACCCAGGACAGGGCGCCAATCTGTCGCACACTCACTCACACAGACACACTCTATATGGGGCAATTTACACCCAGGACAGGGCGCCAATCTGTCGCACACTCACTCACACAGACACACTCTATATGGGGCAATTTACACCCAGGACAGGGCGCCAATCTGTCGCACACCCACTCACACAGACACACTCTATATGGGGCAATTTACACCCAGGACAGGGCGCCAATCTGTCGCACACTCACTCACACAGACACACTCTATATGGGGCAATTTACACCCAGGACAGGGCGCCAATCTGTCGCACACTCACTCACACAGACACACTCTATATGGGGCAATTTACACCCAGGACAGGGCGCCAATCTGTCGCAGACTCACTCACACAGACACACTCTATATGGGGCAATTTACACCCAGGACAGGGCGCCAATCTGTCGCACACCCACTCACACAGACACACTCTATATGGGGCAATTTACACCCAGGACAGGGCGCCAATCTGTCGCACACTCACTCACACAGACACACTCTATATGGGGCAATTTACACCCAGGACAGGGCGCCAATCTGTCGCACACTCACTCACACAGACACACTCTATATGGGGCAATTTACACCCAGGACAGGGCGCCAATCTGTCGCACACCCACTCACACAGACACACTCTATATGGGGCAATTTACACCCAGGACAGGGCGCCAATCTGTCGCACACTCACTCACACAGACACACTCTATATGGGGCAATTTACACCCAGGACAGGGCGCCAATCTGTCGCACACTCACTCACACAGACACACTCTATATGGGGCAATTTACACCCAGGACAGGGCGCCAATCTGTCGCAGACTCACTCACACAGACACACTCTATATGGGGCAATTTACACCCAGGACAGGGCGCCAATCTGTCGCACACCCACTCACACAGACACACTCTATATGGGGCAATTTACACCCAGGACAGGGCGCCAATCTGTCGCACACTCACTCACACAGACACACTCTATATGGGGCAATTTACACCCAGGACAGGGCGCCAATCTGTCGCACACTCACTCACACAGACACACTCTATATGGGGCAATTTACACCCAGGACAGGGCGCCAATCTGTCGCACACTCACTCACACAGACACACTCTATATGGGGCAATTTACACCCAGGACAGGGCGCCAATCTGTCGCACACTCACTCACACAGACACACTCTATATGGGGCAATTTACACCCAGGACAGGGCGCCAATCTGTCGCACACTCACTCACACAGACACACTCTATATGGGGCAATTCAGAGCATTCATTTCACTTTGATCCGTATTTTTGGACTGTGGGAGGAAACCGGAGAACCCGAAGGCAGGGGCGTTTTTAGGGTTTTGAAACATCAGGGGCTTTAGCCCAGATCCCATATTGCCCCCTCTGTCCTCTTTAAAAATGACCCTTTCATGAGGGTATTTATCCATTTTTTATCCATGTTTGATCATTTATTAGTTATTCATTCATTCATTCATTATCTTCCGCTTTATCCTCCATTAGGGTCGCGGGCGGGGGGGGGGGGGTTCCCCATGCCCATCCAGGGGAGAACTTTGGGCGCTGGGCTGATACACCCAGGAGGGGGAGCCAATCCATCGCTGGACACACACTCACTCACACAGACACACTCTATATGGGGCAATTTGGAGAACTCAATTGACTTGATCCATGTTTTTGGAGTGTGGGAGGAAACCGGAGAACCCGGAGGAAACCCACGCGGACACGGGGAGAACATGGAAACTCCACCCAGATTGGGATTCGAACCGGGAATCCCTAATGCTGAGAGGAGAACATGCTAAACCACTAAGCCACCACCATTTATTAGTTATATTGGATAAAATTTAAGTTTTGAATAATGAATCTGTTTTACGAGTCGCAGATGAGACAGTTTTAACGAGGTTTTGCTTTAATTACCGTAACTCTGCTACAGTTTGCGCCTTCAGAAAAATTCTGACGCTTTCTGAAAGATGAGAAGCTGCTCTTTACAGCCAACATACAGTTATTACGGTAACTTTACTCCCCATACTGGTGATAAATATCTGTCTCCCTCACACACACACACACACACACACACACACACACACACACACACACACACACACACACACAGTTTAGAAACACAAACAGCTGACGGTGACTCCATCGTTCGGTCCCGCTGCTGGAGGAGAGGCTGCAGAGAAAGCTGCCCTCATTTGATCCGGGGCAACTGACAAAACATCCGGGGCTATAGCCCCGAAAGCCCAGGACTAACGAACGTGCTAACCACTAAGCCACCGTGCCGCCATGGGGCAATTTGGAAATTTTAATTGCCCTTGATCCAGGTTTTTGGACTGTGGGAGGAAACCCACGCAGACACGGGGAGAACACGGAAACTCCACCCAGATTGGGATTCGAACCTGAATCCCTAGCGCTGAGAGGAGAACATGCCAACCACTAAGCCACCATTTTCTGAATTGAAGCAGTCAGGAGGAGTGGGTCACCTGCAGCCAGCCTCCTCTGCTGGGTGGTCAGTGGTGGGTGGTGGATGGGTGGTTTGTTATTGGGAATATCAGGCATGGAGCACTTCAGGGCAACGCTGCTCGACTGGGTCCTCCTCTCCTGCTGCAGTCTGAGCTGATGGGCAGAGCGGGATGGGTAGAAGTATGCGGCGCGGCACGGATTCGGACATCGGTCAGGAAAAAAGTCTGGAGTGACCCTACAACAGAGACCGGAATACCATGAGTAACGGTGATATGCGAGGTAGCGATCATTAGCATTATATATTATCATTATATATATTATATAGTCATTATGTGGCATTATGTGTGTTGGCTTAGTGTTTAGCACGTTCTCCTCTCAGCACTAGGGATTCAGGTTCGAATCCCCATCTGGGTGGAGTTTCCATGTTCTCCCACGCTGCGTGGGTTTCCTCCGGATTCTCCGGTTTCCTCCCACAGTCCAAAAACATGGATCAAGTCAATTGAATTCTCCAAATTGCCCCATATAGAGTGTGTCTGTGTAAGTGAGTGTGTGTCCAGTGATGGATTGGCGCCCTGTCCTGGGTCTATCTGCCCAGCGCCCGAGACGTTCTCCCCTGGATGGGCATGGGGAACCCCACCGCGACCCTAATAGAGGATAAAGCGGAAGATAATGAATGAATGAATGAATATTATTATTATGGCAGCACGTTCTCCTCTCAGCACTAGGGATTCCCGGTTCGAATCCCAATCTGGGTGGAGTTTCCATGTTCTCCCCGTGTCCACATGGGTTTCCTCCGTGTTCTCCGGTTTCCTCCCACGTTCCAAAAACATGGATCAAGTCAATTGAGATCTCCAAATTGCCCCATATAGAGTGTGTCTGTGTGAGTGAGTGTATCCAGCGATAGATTGGTGTCCTGTCCTGGGTGTATCTGCCCAGCGCCCGAGACGTTCTCCCCTGGATGGGCATGGGGAACCCCACCGCGACCCTAATAGAGGATAAAGCGGGAGATAATGAATGAGTGAATGAATGAATGAATATTATTATTATGGCAGCACGTTCTCCTCTCAGCACTAGGGATTCCAGGTTCGAATCCCAATCTGGGTGGAGTTTCCATGTTCTCCCCGTGTCCACGTGGGTTTCCTCCGTGTTCTCCGGTTTCCTCCCACAGTCCAAAAACATGGATTCATTGACTCATCTATAGTGGGGTACACACGTGATGGATTGGCGCCCTGTCCTGGGTCTATCTGCCCAGCGCCCGAGACGTTCTCCCCTGGATGGGCATGGGGAACCCCACCGCGACCCTAATAGAGGATAAAGCGGGAGATGATGAATGAATGAATGAATGAATGAATATAGTCATTATACTGACGTGTGCAGCGAGATGTGCGTCACTGCGGACCTTCCTAAATGTAAAAAATGAAATGATCAGTTCAAATAAACCATTCAGAAACGTTAGTTGATTAGTTTGACGTTATGGAAACGTTGGATTGCTCTGTACCCCTCAGTGCTCCGGTATCCTGGTTGAGAAGGAGGGGGTACTCCTGGACTGGCAGAGAGGATAATCGGTGTCGAAGCGGTGTGATGATCAGAGGGTGGTGTTGGATGTGCCTCTGAATCTGATAATTCGTATGGATATCGTATTGAACTGGTGCCTCTTCAGGAACATCAGCTTCAGAGGGGCAATCTGAACCATTCTCCAAAATCTAAACAGAATCATTCTCTCAGTAAATTCACAAAATACATCCATCCATGGGGCTTAGTGGTTAGCACGTTCTCTCAGCACTAGGGATTCCCGGTTCGAATCCCCATCTGGGTGGAGTTTCCATGTTCTCCCCGTGTCCGCGTGGGTTTCCTCCGGGTTCTCCGGTTTCCTCCCACAGTCCAAATACATGGATCAAGTCAATTGAGTTCTCCAAATTTCCCCATATAGAGTGTGTGTGTGAGTGAGTGTGTGTCCAGTGATAGATTGGCGTCCTGTCCTGGGTGTATCTGCCCAGCGCCCGAGATGTTCTCCCCTGGATGGGCATGGGGAACCCCACCGCGACCCTAATAGAGGATAAAGCGGGAGATGATGGATGAATGAATGAATGACATCCATCCATTATCTTCCACTTTGTCCTCTACTAGGGTCGTGGGGAGAACGTTTCGCGCGCTGGGCAGATACACCCAGGACAGGACGCCAAACTATCACTGGACACACACTCACACACACACACACACACCCTATATGGGGAAATTTGGAGAACTCAATTGACTTGATCCATGTTTTTAGACTGTGGGAGGAAACCGGAGAACCTGGAGGAAACTCACGTGGACACGGGGAGAACATGGAAACTCCACCCAGATGGGGATTCGAACCGGGAATCCCTAGCACTGAGAGGAGAACATGCTAAACACTAAGCCACTGTGCCACCCATATAAGATATAAGACATAAAATTATTCATTCATTATCTTCAGCTTTATCCTCTATTAGGGTCGTGGGGGGGTTCCCCATACCCATCCAGGGGAGAACGTTTCGGGCGCTGGGCAGATACACCCAGGACAGGACACCAATCTATCGCTGGTTACACACTCACACACACACTCTATATGGGGCAATTTGGAGAACTCAATTGACTTGAGTCATGCTTTTGGACTGTGGGAGGAAACCGGAGAACCCGGAGGAAACCCACGCGGACACGGGGAGAACATGGAAACTCCACCCAGATGGGGATTTGAACCGGGAACATAAAATTATACATTTAAAAAAATTTTTATTAGGTCAAGTGCTTGTAGTTGGTGTTTCCAGTAGTTCTGATGGTGTGTGGTTGAGGATCTGGGGTAGTGTCTGCTGGATTCTTTGTAGAACAATCAACGTGGATATGAGAGCAGGACGTGATACCTTAAGCGAATTGTCGTCCAAACAAGTCCCATGATCTGCGACGCCGATGCGTGTCGTCGGATGAGGAATCCACGAGCGTCCGTGTGGGGTTCCCCTTGATAACGGAGACTGAATCACAAACATGAACAAACATGTCGTTATGAGACGGAAAAGCCACGTTACATCCGAAATAATGCAACGTTCATCAAAGTACTGGCACAGAGATATACAACTGCTGTGAAAGGCTTTGATCTCATTACAAGTTTTTTATAGTTAGACATATTTATAGTACCGGTTCTCCGGTTTCCATCCACAGTCCAAAAACATGGTTCAAGTTAATTGAGTTCTCTAAATTGCCCCATATAGAGTGTGTTTGAGTGTGTGAGTGTGTGCCCAGCGATGGATTGGTACCCTGTCCTGGGTGTATTTGCCCAGTGCCTGAAACGTTCTCCCCTGGATGGGCATGGGGAACCCCACCGCAACCCTAATAGAGGATGAAGCGTAAGATAATGAATGAATGAATGAATGAATATTCTGGAATATAAGGCGCACCTAAAAGCCTAACATTTTCCCAGAAATCGGACGTGCGCCTTATAATCCGGTGCGCCTTATACGTGTACTGAGTTCCAAAATCTATAAAAGTATTGTTGTGGACCGGGTGGTTTTTATCCCCCACATCGCCGCCCTGCTGATCTGTGACTCCATGCGCGCTCATCTCACAGAAAAGTCGAGTGAAGAAAATTAATCCGGAGCTCGCCGTCATTCTGGGAGGATTAAATAAAGAACTGCGACCGCTGGACATTGGTGTAAACGGGGCGTTTAAAGTAAAGTCGCGGGCGGCGTGGGAGCGATGGATGATAGACGGCGATCACACGTTTACTAAAACTCGGGAGGCGGCGGCGGGGCGAGTTACGCCACCATCTGTGAATGGATCGTGGATGTCTGGGCCGAGGTTTCTGCCGTGACCGTCGTCCGAGCTTTCGCGAAAGCCGACGTCGTCGCCGAACGGCCGCCCGGAGACGAGACGGACTCGGACATCGATGAGAGGGAACGCCGGAGTGCTCGATAGAGAACCAGCTTTTTAATTCAGACACAGAAGACAAGGACTTTGATGGATTTGTGGGAGAAGAGAGATTAAAATAATGTGTTTTATCAAGTAGTAGAATAAACTTCAATTATAAATCAGCGTTTTGCATCCTTTACTTTTCTTGTAGATCGTATGTTTTAGCGAGTGCCTTATAATACGCTGCCGTACAGAATAAGTACCGTACAGAAATAGAGTCCCTAATTCAGACTGCGCCTTATAGTACAGTGCGCCTTATGGTCCGGAAAATACGGTAAATATTTATTAGCAGGGTATTGGACATTTACTTGTAGAAACTAGAAGCAAAAAAACATATTTATAAAGCTATTTAAAGTATTAATTTAACCTTATATTATTTTTATATTTATATTTAGATATATAGGGCGGCACAGTGGCTTAGTGGTTAGCATGTTCTCCTCTCAGCACTAGAAATTTTAGGTTCGAATCCCAATATGGGTGGAGTTTCCATGTTCTCCCCGTGTCCATGTGAGTTTCCTCCGGGTTCTCCGGTTTCCTCCCACAGTCCAAAAACATGGATCAGGGTCAATTGAGTTCTCCAAATTGCCCCATATAGAGTGTGTGTGTGTGTTTGTGTGAGTGAGTGTGTGTCCAGTGATAAATTGGTGTACTGTCTGCCCAGTGCCTGAAACGTTCTCCCCTGGATGGACATGGGGAACCCTCCCACGAAACATGAATTCAAGGTGAATTGAATGCTCTCAGTTGCCCCATATAGAGTGTGTGTGTGTGAGTGAGTGTGTGCCCAGCGATAGATTGGCGCTCTGTCCTGGGTGTATCTGCCCAGCACCTGAAACGTTCTCTCCTGGATGGGCATGGGGAACCCCACTGCGACCCTAATAGAGGATAAAGCGGAAGATAATCGCACTCAGACACGGAAGTGCCATTTTTGGACAAAAATATATAAACATGAGCATGATCTACAGTAAGAGTTTTCAGAATTGGATGATATGTTTTTATGTTCTATATTTATATCCATTCTATTCTATACTACTTTTATATATCGTGTATATATATATATATATTCTGAAATTTATTTTTATATACTGTATATACATATATTTCATTCATTCATTATCTTCCCCTTTATCCTCTATTAGGGTCACGGTGGGGTTCCCCATGCCCATCCAGGGGAAAACATCTCGGGCGCTGGGCAGATACACCCAGGACAGGGCGCCAATCCATCGCTGGGTACACACTCACTCACACAGACACACTCTATATGGGGCAATTTAGAGAACTCAATTAACTTGATCCATGTTTTTGGACTGTGGGAGGAAACCGGAGAACCCGGAGGAAACCCACGCGGACACAAGGAGAACATGGAAACTCCACCCAGATGGGGATTCGAACCGGGAATCCCTAGTGCTGAGAGAACATGCTAACCACTAAACCGCTTAATACATATATTTATATATTATATAATATATTATATTTATAAATATTCTATATTTGTAGTGGTACATTATATATATATTATATATTCTTAGTGGTATACTAAATTATATTTCACATGTGTAATTCTCTTCTTCAAAATTTTTATTTAAATAACAGGGTAATCGGGGTCCGTGACCCATAATTACGTTACTATCTCATGTAACAATGTGATCCTTTCATTCATTATCTCCCGCTTTATCCTCTATTAGGGTCACGGTGGGGTTCCCCATGCCCATCCAGGGGAGAACGTCTCGGGCGCTGGGCAGATACACCCAGGACAGGGTGCCAATCCATCGCTGGACACACACTCACTCACACACACACACTCTATATGGGGAAATTTGGAGAACTCAATTGACTTGATCCATGTTTTTGACTGTGGGAGGAAACCGGAGAACCCGGAGGAAACCCACGCGGACACGGGGAGAACATGGAAACTCCACCCAGATGGGGATTCGAACCGGGAATCCCTAGTGCTGAGAGGAGAACATGCCAACCACTAAACCACCGTGCCGCCCAATACATATATTTATATATTATATTATATATTATATTTATAAATATTCTATATTTGTAGTGGTACATTATATATATTATATATTCATAGTGGTATACTATATTATATTTCACATGTGTAATTCTCTTCTTCAAAATTTAAATTTAAATAACAGGGTAATCGGCGTCCGTGACCCATAATTACGTTACTATCTCATGTAACAATGTGTTATTAATGATAATAACATTTTCTTGAATCTTGAATAAGACACTATTAATTATTCACTACTTATATTCAAATATTCAAAAACTCAAACTCAGCACTGTTGTTGTCGTCTTAAATAAACACAGGGAGTATGAGGTACTATTATGTGGAAGGTTTTCTGAGTTGTGAATGATACCCATGTGATGACCTTTTCCTTTTTGTCGTTTCGGTTCTTTCGCTGGAGCATCTGGTTCCACTCCTCTCACAGCTGCCGGATCCTGACGTGAGTCTCCAGCATCCTAAACAGACGACAGAGCGGATTTATTTAGCAGGGGGTGTACACACCACATAACCAAAGAGCCACCCAAGGTCCCTTACGCCATTCTTATTGTTTTTCTGAAGCCTTTTCGATCGTGCACTCTGTACTTGCTGCCGTCGTAACCGGTTCCTCTCTTTCCTGCTGCGCAGATGCTTCTTCTTGAATTTTACGCCCTTGAAAATGTCAAATAAACCACATAACATCAAAATTAGACAGAACTGGAGCTCCATCTCCATCCATCCATTATCTTCAGCTTTATCCTCTACTAAGGTCACGGGGAGGGTTCCCCTTGTCCATCCAGGGGAGAACGTTTCGGGCGCTGGGCAGATACACCCAGGACAGGACACCAATCTATCACTGGACACATACTCACTCACACAAACACACTCTATATGGGGCAATTTCATTCATTCATTATCTCCCGCTTTATCCTCTATTAGGGTCGCGGTGGGGTTCCCCATGCCCATCCAGGGGAGAACGTCTCGGGCGCTGGGCAGATAGACCCAGGACAGGGCGCCAATCCATCGCTGGGCACCCACTCACTCACACAGACACACTCTATATGGGGCAATTTTGAGAATTCAATTGACTTGATCCATGTTTTTGGACTGTGGGAGGAAACCGGAGAACCCGGAGGAAACCCACACGGACACGGGGAGAACATGGAAACTCCACCCAGATGGGGATTCGAACCTGAATCCCTAGAGCTGAGAGGAGAACATGCGAAACACTAAGCCACCGTGCCGCCATGGGGCAATTTGGAAATTTTAATTGCCCTTGATCCAGGTTTTTGGACTGTGGGAGGAAACCGGAGAACCCGGAGGAAACCCACACGGACACGGGGAGAACATGGAAACTCCACCCAGATGGGGATTCGAACCTGAATCCCTAGAGCTGAGAGGAGAACATGCGAAACACTAAGCCACCGTGCCGCCATGGGGCAATTTGGAAATTTTAATTGCCCTTGATCCAGGTTTTTGGACTGTGGTAGGAAACCGGAGAACCCGGAGGAAAGTCATGCGGACACGGGGAGAACATGGAAACTCCACCCAGATTGGGATTCGAACTGGGAATCCCTAGTGCTGAGAGGAGAACATGCCAACTACTAAACCACCGTGCCGCCTCTGGAGCTATCTATTGAGTTAAACAATACTTCTTATTGATTGTATTAACAAAAACAACATGAGGATTTGGGTGGCTGAGTGGTTAACACTCGCCTCTCAATGCTGGGGATTCCAGGTTCTAGGTGGGTTTCCTCCGGGTTCTCCGGTTTTCTCCCACAGTTTCTATTTTTCCATTTGTTTAATATCTGGACATGGCTGTCCTACACTGTTGTTGCTGCCTGGCCGCTCAAGGAGGATGAGTCCCCCACTGAGTCTTGGTCCTCACAAGGTTTCTTCCTTAAATAACAACATAACGGGGAGTTTTGTCTTGCCACTGTCTCTTCGGCTCGCTCCTTGGGGGTTTAAAGGCTTTTCATTCTGTAAAGCTGCTTTGTGACAATGTACTGTTGTAAAAAGCACTCTATAAATAAAATAAATAACTTGAACTTGACAGTTCAAAAACATGGATTTAAGGTAAATATAATGCTCTAAATTGCCCTATATAGTGTGTGTTAGGGTGTGTATCTGTGTTAGTGAGTGTGTGCCCAGTGATAGATTGGCATGGGACCCCCCCCCCCCATAACAAGTGGAAGATAATAAATATAGATAAAATATTATTTTGCAATTTCAGACATTTAATTAACCAAAAAGGAATTAATGGGTGGCACGGTGGCTTAGTGGTTAGCATGTTCTCCTCTCAGCACTAGGGATTCCAGGTTCGAATCCCAATCTGGGTGAAGTTTCCATGTTCTCCACGTGTCCGCGTTGGTTTCCTCCGGGTTCTCCGAACGTTTCGGGCGCTGGGCAGATAGACCCAGGACAGGATGCCAATCTATCACTGGACATACACTCACTCACACAGACACACTCTATATGGGGCAGTTTGGAGAATTCAATTGACTTGATCCATGTTTTTGGACTGTGGGAGGAAACCGGAGAACCTGGAGGAAACCCATGCGGACACGGGGAGAACATGGAAACTCCACCCGTGCCGCCCGCAACATTATTAATAATTAATAATATTATATTCGGTCATGTTGGGGACTGCCACCGTTGCATGTTCTCCTCTGAGCGCTAGGGATTCCCTGTTCGAATCCCAATCTGGGTGGACTTTCCATGTTCTCCCCGTGTCCGCGTGGGTTTCCTCCGGGTTCTCCGGTTTCCTCCCACAGTCCAAAACCATGGATCAAGTCAATTGAATTCTCAAAATTGCCCCATATAGAGTGTGTCTGTATGAGTGAGTGTGTGTCCAGTGATACATTGGCGTCCTGTCCAGGGTCTATCTGCCCAGCGCCTGAGACTTCTGGGGGGAACCCCCCCACAACCCTAGTAGAGCATGGGGAACCCCCCCACAACCCTAGTAGAGCATGGGGAACCCCCCCACAACCCTAGTAGAGGATAATGCGGGAGATAATGGGATTGGGTGGTGGATTATAAAGAGTTAAATTAAACTTGTTCTGAATGAGTGTGTGCTCAGTGATAGATTGGCGCCCTGTCCCGACACGTTCTCCCCTGGCATGGGGAACCCCCCCCCCCCCTCGACCCTAATAGAGGATAAAGCAGAAGATAATGGATGAAGATAAGGAATTAAAATTGGTAACAAATAGTTTTAAGGCATGGTGGCTTCTCAGTGCCGAGGATTCCAGGTTCGAATCCCAATCTGGGTGGAGTTTCCATGTTCTCCCTGCGTCTGCATAGGTTTCATCCGGGTTCTCCGGTTTCCTCCCACAGTCCAAAAACATGGATTCAAGGTAAATTGAATGCTCTAAATTGCCCCATATAGTGTGTGTATCTGTGTTAATGAGTGTGAGCCCAGTGATAGATTGGCGTCCTGTCCTGGGTGTATCTGCCCAGCGCCCGAAACGTTCTCCCCTGGATGGGCATGAGGACCCGCCTCCCCCGTGACCCTAGTAGAGGATAAAGCTAAAGATAATGAATGAATGAATAAACATCTTAACGATTTAAGTACTGAATTAATTAAGCACTGCACCTGGTCTGAACACTCCAACATATGAGCAGGCAGGCCGTCAGATTCTGTGCTGTTTGATCCATTTGTGCTGTAACAAAAATATATAAATATAAAGATCATATTTTCAGATATAGACAGATTTCAGATATACAATAGAGATTGCAGATTCTAATCCCAATCTGGGTGGAGTTTCCATGTTCTCCTCGTGTCTGCGTGGGTTTCCTCTGGGTTCTCCGGTTTCCTCCCACAGTCCAAAAACATGGATCAAGGTCAATTGAATTCTCCAAATTATAGAGTATAGAGTGTGTGTGTGAGTGAGTGTGTGTCCAGTGATAGATTGGTACCCTGTCCTGGGTGTATCTGCCCAGCGCCCAAAACGTTCTCCCCTGGATGGGCATGGGGAACCCCCCCCCCCCAACCCTAGTAGAGGATAATGCGGGAGATGATGGGATTGGGTGGTGGATTATAAAGAGTTAAGTTAAACTAGTTCTGAATGACCTTAAACCCTTACCCTCACTGGACCCCTAGCATTTCACATTTTGTGATTTCGACCATGAGTGGCTTAGTGGTGTAGCATGTTCTCCTCTGAGCGCTAGAGATTCCAGGTTCGAATCTCAATCTGGGTGGAGTTTCCATGTTCTCCCCGTGTCTGCATGGGTTTCCTCCGGGTTCTCCGGTTTCCTCCCACAGTCCAAACCATGGATCAAGGTCAATTGAGTTCTCCAAATTGCCCCATATAGAGTGTGTCTGTGTGAGAGAGTGAGTGTGTGTCCAGTGATAGATTGGCGTCCTGTCCTGGGTCTATCTGCCCAGCGCCCAAAACGTTCTCCCCTGGATGAGCATGAGGAACCCCCCCGCGACCCTAGTAGAGGATAAAGCTGAAGATAATATTTTATTATATACATATTATACATATTTTCAGATATAGACAGATTTCAGATATACAACACAGATTGCAGATTCTAATCCCAATCTGGGTGGAGTTTCCATGTTCTCCCCGTGTCCGACGTGGGTTTCCTCCAGGTTCTCCGGTTTCCTCCCACAGTCCAAAAACATGGATCAAGGTCAAATGAATTCTCCAAATTGCCCCATATAGAGTGTGTGTGTGTGATTGAGTGAGTGTGTGTCCAATGATAGATTGGCATCCTGTCCTGGGTGTATCTGCCCAGCGCCCGAAACGTTCTCCCCTGGATGGGCATGGGGAACCCCCCAGCAGAAGATAATGGATGGATGGAAGGCTTTGCGTGTTGTTGGCTGCTACATGATGTCCTCACCTTGACTCAAGATCTACATCGGAGAAGCCGGTCAGCGAGTCCAAGTCCTTGCCGAGCTTCTGTCTGATCTCCTGCCTCAGTATAGTTCCCAGTTCTATTAAACAATGTGCTGCCTAAGCAAGAAAGCAAGTTCTCTTAAAACCATTCAGAGCAAAATTAGAACAAAATATAAATCTTACATCATGGGAACTGAGCAAACACACCTTGGTTTGGTCTGGATCACAAAAGTCCAGGAGTGTATCACAAATGTGGTAACCCAGAGACTTCAGGTCCCTTGTAGAGAAATGGGTTCCCTTTCTGTTGCCTTCAATTTAGGAAAAATATGATTATTAAAACTATAAATGACTTTCACAGAAACCAAACATAATGGTTACTAGGGGTGAGCTGAAATATTCGCTGATTCGACGATTCGATTCGGAGAACCGTAGTCGACTATGAACCTCATAGTCGAATGTACCATTTTGACCACATGGGGGCGCCCATGGCTGCTGCTAAGCATTAGTTTTTACATGAAATATCTTTGTTTTCGTTATATATATAGCTTTTTGTCAAATAAAATCATCCTAATTTCTGTTAATATATATTTTTTAAATGACGTGTGTGCTTTAACAATAGGCTACACATTAATAAAGCAAGTAAAATATTAGGGCTGTATTCAACTACATATTTTCGTAGTCGAATCTGATTCGTCAGATTTTCCCTATAGTCGACTGATAGTCGAATCAGTTAAAATTTCACCACAAGATGGCGCTATAAGCGTAGTTTTTAAAAAATAAAAAATAAATTATATTTTACTTGTTTTTCTAACAAAAGAAAACCTTTTTTTTTGTTTTTGTTTTTTCTTTTTTTTTTCTAGAAATTAGGATGATTTTATTTGACAAAAGGCTATATATATAACGAACACAAAGACATTTCATGTAAAAACTAATGCTTAGCAGCAGCCATGGGCGCCCCCATGTGGTCAAAATGGTACATTCGACTATGAAGTTCATAGTTGACAACAGTTCTCCGAATCGAATCGTCGAATCAGCGAATATTGCAGCTCACCCCTATAAAATATAAAAATATATATTTTATAAAAACCACGCTTATAGCGCCATCTTGTGGATACATTTTAACTGATTCGACTATCAGTCGACTATAGGGAAAATCTGACGAATCAGATTCGACAATGAAAATCTTTAGTTGAAGACACCCCTAATGGTTACTATATCATTTTTATTCCTATACCCAGTGCTTGCACAGTAAAGCAAGGCAAGGAAATTTAAGTTTTTAGCAGCAGAATGACAGTAATTGGGAAAGTTATCGATACAGATAATGTATCTATTACAAGAAGTACATTAAAAAGAAGAAATGTAATAAAAATTGAGATCAGTATAAACAACAATAAAAATAAAATAGAATGAAAAAAAAACTGTGTCATATAATACAGAGGGAAGACGATATGAAAAACAGATTAAATAAAGTATAAAGTATTGCACATCCATCCATCCATTATCTTCCGCTTTATCCTCTAATAGGGTTATGGGGGGGTTCCCCATGCCCATCCAGGGGAGAACGTTTCGGGCGCTGGGTAGATACACCCAGGACAGGACGCCAATCTATCACTGGACACACACTCACTTACTCACACAGACACACTCTTTATGGGGCAATTTATAGTATTCGATTTACCTTAAGGCGGCATGGTGGCTTAGTGATTAGCATATTCTCCTCTCAGCACTAGGGATTCCCGGTTCGAATCCCCATCTGGGTGGAGTTTCCATGTTCTCCCCATGTCCGCGTGAGTTTCCTCCGGGTTCTCCGGTTTGCTCCCACAGTCCAAAAACATGGATCAAGTCAATTGAGTTCTCCAAATTGCCCCATATAGAGTGTGTTTGTGTGAGTGAGTGTGTGCCCAGCGATGGATTGGCGCCCTGTCCTGGGTGTAGCGCCCGAGACGTTCTCCCCTGGATGGACATGGGGAACCCCACCGCGACCCTAATAGAGGATAAAGCGGAAGATAATGAAGGAATGAATGAATGAATTTACCTTAAATATTTTTGGACTACAGGAGGAAACCTCCCATGGAAACTCCACCCAGATCCCGATTTAAAACTGGATCCCTATCACTGAGAGGCGAACGAGCAAACCACTAAGCCACCATGCAGCCCAAATCAAAATTATTTTCATCCATCCATTATCTTCCGCTTTATCCTCTACTTGGGTCGCGGGGGGGGGGGGGGGGTTTCCACATGCCCATCCAGGGGAGAATGTTTCGGGCGTTGGGCGCTCACTCACACAGACATACACAGACACACTTTATATGGGGCAATTTGGAGAATTCAATTGACTTGATCCATGTTTTTGGACTGTGGGAGGAAACCGGAGAACCCGGAGGAAACCCACGCAGATTCAAACCGGGAATCCCTAGCGCTGAGAGGAGAACCTGCTAACCACTAAGCCACCGTGCCGCCCGAGCTAGAACACAATACTGACATATATCCATCCATTCACCCATGCCCATCCAGGGGAGAACGTCTCGGGCGCTGGGCAGATACACCCAGGACAGGACACCAATCTATCACTGGGCACACACTCACTCACACAGACACACTCTATATGGGGCAATTTGGAGAACTCAATTTACTTGATCCATGTTTTTGGACTGTGGGAGGAAACCGGAGAATCTGGAGGAAACCCAGAGGGACACAGGGAGAACATGGAAACTCCACCCAGATTGGGATTCAAACCTCGATTCTCTAGTGCTGAGAGGAGAACATGCTAACCACTAAGACACCGTGCCACCCTCCCTTTTCAGATGTAGAAAAATGATTTTAAAACACAAAAAATGTCATTGTCAGATGAATTTTTGCCCCTTTACCTAAAGAAGACCCTCCAAAAGTGGACTCCATGGTGTAGCTGTTTCTGATACCCAGCCTCCACATGACGATTCGCCCGGTGCCTTCTTTGCTTTTGTGAACTTTAAACTTGCAGCTTCTATAGGAAAACTGGAACAAAGCCAGAGTGTCGGGTTAATCCAGTGATTCTCAATTATTTTCTGTTAAGCCCCCCCCCTAGGAAGAAGTCAACTTTTTGCGCCCCCCCCCCCCCCCCACACACACACACACGCACCCCCCCCCCCATGACAAAATGGGATGAAAAAGTATTTTTACACGCCCACTGTAGTATCATCTGTCTATAAATTTGTTCTAAGTACAACTCTTTTATAACAATGTTTCCTTATTAACAATAAAGAAAATAAAAAAAGAAAGAAATATAGGTACAAACATCTTAGAACAAAGAAACATTTGATTAACTTTGTTTTTTAGTTTGTAACAGAAACGAATGAAATCCTTATTTAAACTAGAAACATTTTTGAACTGACTGGCATTTGATACTGAAAATGAAATGAAATAAAATCAATAAATAATAATAAATTCAAATTCATCAGCAATATTAATTCAGGAGCTCAATTTATTAACACTTTAACCTACAAAACTAAAATGAATACAACGATTTGTGCTGTTTTTTTTTTTTTTTTTTTTTTATCAAAATGAGGAAATCGGAACTAATGTCTACAACGCGCCCGTTTTGCAGCACAGCTTTTCTGAAGTAGCTTTCATAAAGCGTTAATATTTGCTGGTTCTACGCGTCACGTTTTCGATTAAAAAACTCAAGCGGTTATCAGCGTGATTGGGGTGTAATGTCTTTAAGTGACGCCTTCATTTATTTGGCTTCACGATGTCCACTGCCAACATTTTAAGACACAGCAGACACACCGGTCTTTCTTCGTCTCCACCTCAGTTACCGTGAAGCCAAGCGCTACATACACGTTCCTCATTTTAACTTTCGGTTGACTTTTGTTGGTCTTATTATCTCCGCCTTTCTCTCCTCATTCCTGTTAAATATTTTACCGTGTTGTCTGTTGAGGGTTTGTTCATTACGCTTAATATCGCTTGCTCTGTGATATCTTGTTATGCGCCCCCCCAGGCACCGCACTGTTTGCGCCCCACTATTTGAGAAGCACTGGGTTAGTCCCACGATCCAAGTCTCGAAACGGAAAATTGGTCCAACTCACTTTGTCTTTGGCGTTCTTGCTCATCATCAACGGGAAGATGCGTTCTTGAAGATGCTTTGTAGGATCTCCGGGATCACCACAGCCGTACATGAAGACATTGTTTTTTCTGCTGTGCCCATGAAAGTCGCAGTACAGCACCACCTCCCTCTCAGCCAGCAAGCTTCAGAATTAAAGCCCAGTGTTTGACATCAAACCTGTGAAAACTACAATAAGCTACAGCACGTTACTATACTCACCGTTTCACCATGTTGCGAGTGTACCACACACAAGGGAACGATTCCCGAAGTAGGGTACTGTAGTTGCGATTCAGATCTCTCCCGGCTAGTGAGCACCGGTAGTTCCCCACCACCACGCCATCAGGGTTCAGCATTGGCACGACCTGTAAAATCACCACACTTCAGGGTCAATGTGAATGTCACATTATTATCCCTCCATCCATTCGTGGGGGGTTGTGGGGGGGTTCCCCATGCCCTTCCAGGGGAGAACGTTTTGGGCGCTGGGAAGATACACCCAGGACAGGACACCAATCTATCACTGGACACACACTCACTCACACAAATACACTCTATATGGGGCAATTTGGAGAATTCAATTGACTTGATCCATGTTTTTGGACTGTGGGAGGAAACCGGAGAACCCGGAGGAAACCCATGCGGACACGGGGAGAACATGGAAACTCCACCCGTGCCGCCCGCCACATTATTAATAATTAATAATATTATATTCGGTCATGTTGGGGACTGCCACCGTTGCATGTTCTCCTCTGAGCGCTAGGGATTCCCGGTTCAAATCCCAATCTGGGTGGACTTTCCATGTTCTCCCCGTGTCTGCGTGGGTTTCCTCCGGGTTCTCCGGTTTCCTCCCATAGTCCAAAATCATGGATCAAGTCAATTGAGTTCTCCAATTGCCCCATATAGAGTGTGTCTGTATGAGTGAGTCTGTGTCCAGTGATAGAGTGGCGCCCTGTCCTGGGTGTATCTACCCAGCACCCGAGACGTTCTCCCCTGGATGGACATGGGGAACCCGCCCACAACCCTAGTAGAGGATAATGCGGGAGATAATGAGATTGGGAGATGGATTATAAAGAGTTAAGTTAAACTAGCATTTCACATTTTGTGATTTCGACCATGAGTGGCTTAGTGGTTTAGCATGTTCTCCTCTGAGCACTAGATTCCAGGTTCGAATCCCAATCTGGGTGGAGTTTCCATGTTCTCCCCATGTCCGCGTGGATTTCCTCCGGGTTCTCCAGTTTCCTCCCACAGTCCAAACCATGGATCAAGGTCAATTGAGTTCTCAAATTGCCCCATATAGAGTGTGTCTGTGTCCAGTGATAGATTGGTGTCCTGTCCTGGGTGTATCTGCCCAGCTCCCGAGACGTTCTCCCCTGGATGGGCATGGGGAACCCCCCCCGCGACCCTAATAGAGGATAAAGCGGGAGATAATGGGATTGGGTGGTGGATTATAAAGAGTTAAGTTAAACTAGTTTTGAATGACCTTAAACCCTTACCCTCACTGGACCCCTAGCATTTCCCATTTTGTGATTTGGACCATAAGTGGCTTAGTGGTTTAGCATGTTCTCCTCTGAGCGCTAGAGATTCCAGGTTCGAATCCCAATCTGGGTGGAGTTTCCATGTTCTCCCCGTGTCTGCATGGGTTTCCTCCGGGTTCTCCGGTTTCCTCCCACAGTCCAAAAACATGATTGAAGGTCAATTGAATTCTCCAAATTGCCAAATTGTTTGTGTGAGTGAGTGTGTGTCCAGTGATAGATTGGTGTCCTGTCCTGGGTGTATCTGCCCAGCGCCTGAAACGTTCTCCCCTGGATGAGCATGAGGAACCCCCCCCGCGACCCTAATAGAGGATAAAGCTGAAGATAATGGATGGATGGTGATGTTGGAATCTGGACTGACCTTAAAGACAAAGGTTTCTCTCAGCAGCTCTGCATCAGCTGAGTCTCCTAACAGAAACTCCAGAAAACCCTGCATCATCCAGGAGCTGTTGGTTTCTCCGGGATGCACCCGCGCCGTCACCACCACTGCCCGCTTGCTTCTCCGCTCGTGCCAGTTGGCGCTGGGCGCCGTTATCGTGAGCACATACACAGAGTTGCCCGCCAGACTGCGGCACAGGACACGCACTTTACAGAACGCTGCCCGGACCGGATCGGAAATGACGTTCTGCACGAAGTGCTGCAGGTCCGAGTAGGTGTACGGGTAGCAGTGGGCTAGGTAGCAAGTGTCGTTGTCATACGGAAACTGAATGGTCCAGGTGAGAGAGAACAGAGCATTGCCCTCTTTTTCAGTGTGGTTTTTGTAGTACCTTCAAGAATAAAGAACAATTAGTACATTATAGGGGCGGCACGGTGGCTTAGTGGTTAGCATGTTCTCCTCTCAGCGCTGGGAATTCAGGTTCGAGTCCCAATCTGGGTGGAGTTTCCATGTTCCGCCCATGTCCGTGTAGGTTCCTCCCACAGTCCAAAAACATGGATCAAGCCAATTATCCATCCATTATCTTCAGCTTTATCCTCTATTAGGGTTATTATATCACGGGAGAACGTTTCGGGCGCTGGGCAGATAGACCCAGGACAGGACACCAATCTATCACTGGACACACACTCACTCACACACACACACACACTCTATATGGGGCAATTTGAAGAACTCAATTGACCTTGAGTCATGTTTTTGGACTGTGGGAGCAAACCGGAGAACCCGGAGGAAACCCACGCGGACACGGGGAGAACATGGAAACTCCTCCTAGATTGGGATTCAAACCTGGAATCCCTAGTGCCGAGAGGCGAACGTGCTAACCACTAAGCCACCGTGCTGCCCTCAAGGTCAATTAAATGCTCTAAATTGCCCCAATTGGTTTTTGTGGGGCGGCATGGTGGCTTAGTGGTTAGCACGTTTTTTTTTTTTTTTTTTCGCCTCCTTCACGCTCAGGGATTCCCGTGTCGACTAGCCCAATCTGGGTGGAGTTTCCATGTTCTCACCCGTGTCATGCGTGGGTTTCCTCCGGGTTCTCCGTAGTTTCCTCCCACAGTCCAAAAAACAGGGATGAAGTCAAATTGAATTCTCAAAAAAAAAATTTGCCCCATATTTACGAGTGTGTCTGTGTGGAGTGGAGTGTGTGGCCCAGCGACTAGATTGGCGACCTGTCCTGGGGTCTAATCTGCCCAGCGCCCGAGATGTTCTCTCGGCCCAGGATGGGCATAGGGAACCCAACCAAAGCGACCCTAATAGAGGATAAAGCGGGAAGATAATTGAATGGAATGAATGAATGGTTTTTGTGGTTAGCTAAAAAATAAGAAACTATTAGTACATTCAAAAGGGCGTGCACAGTTATCAACCATTCTCCTCTAAGCTTAGGGATGCCAGGTTCGAATCCCAATCTGGTTTCCTCCGGGTTCTCTAGTTTCTTCCCACTGTCCAAAAATATGACTTCAAGCTAAATTGAATGCTCTAAATTGCCCCACATGGTGTGTTTGTGTATCTGTGTGAGTGTGCGTGTGCCCAGTGATAGATTGGTGTCCTGTCCTGGGTGTATCTGCCCAGCGCCTGAAACGTTCTCCCCTGGATGGGCATGGGGAACCCCCCCCCACGACCCTAGTAGAGGATAAAGATAATGGATGGATATTACATTATACAGTCAAAAGTAAGTGAACACCTAAGCATCTCTACTATGATACAACGTTTGGTACTATTCCATTTATACAAAGTCGATCTGCTTTACTGATACAAGTGGAGTTTCCATGTTCTCCCCGTGTCCGCGTGGGTTTCCTCCGGGTTCTCCGGTTTCCTCCCACAGTCCAAAAACATGGATCAAGGTCAATTGAATTCTCCAACTTGCCCCATATAGAGTGTGTGTGTGTGAGTGAGTGTGTGTCCAGTGATAGATTGGTACCCTGTCCTGGGTGTATCTGCCCAGCACCCGAAACGTTCTCCCCTGGATGGGCATGGGGAACCCCCCCGCCACGACCCTAGTAGAGGATAATGTGGGAGATAATGGGATTGGGTGGTGGTGGTAGCATTTCACATTTTGTGATTTCGACCATGAGTGGCTTAGTGGTTAGTGATAGATAGTGTCCAGTGATAGATTGGTGTCCTGTCCTGCACCTGGTATCTGCCCAGCACCTGAAACGTTCTCCCCTGGATGGGCATGGGGAACCCCCCCTCCTCCCCGCGACCCTAATAGAGGATAAAGAGAAAGATAATGAATGGATGAATTTCAGCCCAGAACATATTTTCAGATGGTGCACTGAGAATCATGAGGATTTCTTCGTAGCGTTGAACGACAAATGTTCACATTGTTCTGAGTAACGTCCGAAAGGTTCTCTTAGAAACCTTTCTCAAAACTCACCGAATGTTGGCTCCGGCTCGCCGCCATCCCTCCCCCTTCAGCCAGGTGCTGAGTTCAGAGTACAGCAGGGGACACATGCCGGCATCGTACAGACTGCTCGTCTTCATCAGGTTGATGATAGTGAAGCGATAGTTCACATCTGCCTTCATGTTTCTCACTTGGAAGTAGAACCACTGCGTGTGCTTTGTAGTGTAGAGGTCACTGCGCAGGGTCAACTCATAATCATAAAGACCACTAAAAGAAAACAGACACATTCAAACAGGTCAGTGACAGACAGACAGACAGACAGACACGTTGATTTCCATCCATCCATCCATCATCTTCAGGTTTATCCTCTACTAGGGTCGCGGGGGGAGGAACCTCCACCCAGATTGGGATTCGAACCTGGAATCCCTAGTGCCGAGAGGCGAACGTGCTAACCACTAAGCCACCGTGCCCTCAAGGTCAATTAAATGCTCTAAATTGCCCCAATTGGTTTTTGTGGTAGCTTAAGAAATACAAAACTATTAGTACATCAAAGGGCGGCACAGTTATCACATTCTCCTCTAAGCACTAGGGATTGTAGGTTCCAATCCCAATCTGGTTTTCTCCAGGTTCTCCAGTTTCTTCCCACTGTCCAAAAATATGGATTCAAGCTAAATTGAATGCTCTAAATTGCCCCTCTAAATTGCCTCTGTGTGAGTGAGTGTGTGCCCAGTGATAGATTGGCGCCCTGTCCTGAGTGTATCTGCCCAGCGCCTACTAGGGTTCCCCATGCCCATCCAGGGGAGAATGTTTCTGGCACTGGGCAGATACACCCAGGACAGGACGTCAATCTATCACTGGACACACACTCACTCACACACACACACTCTATATGGAGCAATTTGGAGAATTCAATTGACTTGATCCATGTTTTTGGACTGTGGGAGGAAGCTGGAGAATGGGGAGAACACAGACACGGGGAGAACATGGAAACTCCACTCAGATTGGGATTCGAACCTGGAATCCCTAGTGTTGAGAGGAGAAACATGCCAACCACTAAGCCACCGTGCCAGACAGACATTAATTTAGATGTTAGAAATAAAAAAGACATAGTGTTTCCAAACCTCAGTCAGGTTAAGTTTGGGTTCCGCTCTGGGGCCGCATGTTGTTTGTTCAACATTTAAAAGCTGTAAACGGAACTCTTTCATCACTTACACCCGAACGGCTTTTTGGAGATTCCCGCTCTCGAATCTTGACTCAAAGGTCAGGCTGGATGAATCTTTGGAGTTTGAAAAAGACGTGATGCTTTTTAAATGCCTTCTGCTGCCTCCCACACGAGAACAGGTGAAGAACGAGGTCTTCGTGGCTGCACATACAGAATACAAAAATACTGTGTATATATATATATAAAAACACTCCATCCATCCATTATCACACACTATAAATTCATCCTTCCATCATATTCCGCTTTATCCTCTACTAGGGATGTGGGGGGGTTCCCCATGTCCATCCAGGGGAGAACGTTTCGGGCGCTGGGTAGATACACCCAGGACAGGACGCCAATTTATCACATATATATCAATATATATCAATATATCAATATATCATATATATATATATATATATTCATTCATTCATTATCTCCCGCTTTATCCTCTATTAGGGTCGCGGTGGGGGGGGGGGGGGTTTTTCCCAAGCCCATCCAGGGGAGAACGTTTCGGGCGCTGGGTAGATACACCCAGGACAGGGCGCCAATCCATCACTGGACACACACTCACTCACACACACACACTCTATATGCAATTTGGAGAACTCAATTTACTTGATCCATGTTTTTGGACTGTGGGAGGAAACCGGAGAACCTGGAGGAAACCCACACAGACACGGGGAGAACATGGAAACTTTACCCAGATATACTGTATATATATATATATGGGCGGCAGAATCCCAATCTGGGTGGAGTTTCCATGTTCTCATCGTGTCCACGTGGGTTTCCTCCGGAATCTCCGGTTTCCTCCCACAGTCCAAAAACATGGATCAGGGTCAATTGAATTCTCAATTCAAATTGCCCCATATAGTGTGAGTTTGTGTCCAGTGATAGATTGGCGTCCTGTTCTGGGGGTATCTGCCCAGCCCGAAAATGTTCTTCCCTGGATGGGCATTAGGAACCCCCACCCCCGTGACCCTAGTAGAGGATAAAGGAAGATAATGGATGTATATATTTTAGGGGTGAGCTGCAATATTCGCCGATTCGCCGATTCGATTCGGAGAACCGTAGTCGACTATGAACCTCATAGTCGAATGTACCATTTTGACCACATGGGGGCGCCCATGGCTGCTACTAAGCATTAGTTTTTACATGAAATGTCTTTGTTTTCGTTATATATATAGCCTTTTGTCAAATAAAATCATCCTAATTTCTGTTCATATTTTTTTTTAATGATGTGTGTGCTTTAACAATATAAAATATATAACAAAATATTTTTAAAAATCTTTTTTAAAAAACACCTTATAGCACCCCCGTGGTGAAATTTTAACTGATTCGACTATCAGTCGACTATAGGGAAATCTGACGATCAGATTCGACTATGAAAATCCTTAGTTGAAGACACCCCTAATATATATATATATATATATATATATATATATATATATATATATACATATATATATATATATATATATACGTATATACATTCATTCCTCCACATAATCCTCTACTGGGGTCATTAAGTTTAAAATGTGTTTGTTACCGGACTCTGTACAATACACCGTGTTCCCTCGTTCCTCTCCCACAGGCATGGGGGTCCGCTCAAAGCCTGTCTGCTGGTAAAAGGGTTCTGGATCTGGAGGTTCCCACTCTATCGGATAAAATGCACAGTTTAACCACTCAACCTGAAAAAGAAACAAACACGTTCACAACAAGAGCCTGACTTCAATCAGGACATGATACCTATGTGGTGGATTTTATCACAGATGACTTCACATTCGATAGGCCAGCGAACCCCCTGGAAGGGGCAGGAGGGGGACGGGATGGAGAAAAGGTCGAGCGGAGCCCTGAGGCGTGGAACAGGTCGCCCGCCGTCGAAATCGATGAGCAGCTGTCGCGTCCTGAGATACTTCTCTACATTTAAGGAGACTGGAAGTAAAACACAGCTGTGTCAACACTAGGGCTGAGCTGCAATATTCGCTGATTCGACGATTTGATTCGGAGAACCGTAGTCGACTATGAACCTCATAGTCGAATGTACTATTTTGACCACATGGGGGCGCCCATGGCTGCTGCTAAGCATTAGTTTTTACATGAAATGTCTTTGTTTTCGTTATATATATATAGACTTTTGTCAAATAAAATCATCCTAATTTCTGTTAATAGTTTTTTTAAATGATGTGTGCGCTTTAACAATAGGCTACACATTAATAAAGCAAGTAAAATATAAAAAAAAAATATTTTTTAAAAACCACGCTTATAGCGCCATCTTGTGGTGAAATTTTAACTGATTCGACTATCAGTCGACTATAGGGAAAACCTGACGAATCAGATTCGACTATGAAAATCCTTAGTTGAAGACGCCCCTAGTCAACAACGTGACTGAATAATTAAACGCTCTGCGATATTTACCTTACATACGACGCTGAGAACAATTGTGTGATTTTGATTAACCTTTTTTAGAAATGTAAAATTTCTAATGCAGAATTAAACAAAAACAAACATATATTTGTAGCTGGTGGCACGGTTTCTTAGTGGTTGGCATGTTCTCCACTCAGCACTAGGGATTCTTGGTTCCAATTCCAATCTGGGTGGAGTTTCCATTTTCTCCCTGTTTCTCTGTGGGTTTCCTCTGGGTTCTCCGGTTTCCCCCACAGGCCAAAAACATGGATCAAGTCAATTGCGTTCTCCAAATTGCCCCATATAGAGTGTGTCTGTGTGAGTGAGTGTGTGTCCAGTGATGGATTGGCGCCCTGTCCTGGGTGTATCTGCCCAGCGCCCGAAACGTTCTCCCCTGGATGGACATGGGGAACCCCACCGCGACCCTAATAGAGGATAAAGCGGAAGATAATGAATGAATTTTATAAATGTAAAATTTCTAACGCAGAATTACACAAAAATACAAACATATATTTGTAGCTGGCGGCACGATGGCTTAGTGGTTAGCATGTTCTCCTCTCAGCACTAGGGAATCCTGGTTCGAATCCCCATCTGGGTGGAGTTTCCATGTTCTCCCCGTGTCCGAGTGGGTTTCCTCCGGGTTCTCCGGTTTCCTCCCACAGTCCAAAAACATGGATCAAGTCAATTGAATTCTCCAA
>JAFMOC010000121.1:167500-180000 GCA_019802505.1 Corydoras sp. C115 | reverse complement strand
ATGAGGTTGCATCTTTAATTAGAGCAATTATATCTATTACTAATTAGCATGGACTAATAATCAGAATTATAACCACCGTAATAAATGTATTTTTTTAAGTATGTCTTATTAGACAGTCACATTCAAAAGATTTATTGTGTTGGTATTGTTCAAATTTATTCATTCATTATCTCCCGCTTTATCCTCTATTAGGGTCGGGGGGGGGGGGGGGGGGGGGGGGGGGGGGGGGGGGGGGGGGGGGGGGGGGGGGGGGGTCCCCATGCCCATCCAGGGGAGAACGTTTCAGGCGCTGGGCAGATAGACCCAGGACAGGGCACCAATCTATCACTGGGTACACACTCACACACTCAAACACACTCTATATGGGGCAATTTGGAGAACTCAATTGACTTGATCCATGTTTTTGGACTGTGGGAGGAAACCGGAGAACCCGGAGGAAACCCACGCCGACACGGGGAGAACATGGAAACTCCACCCAGATGGGGATTCGAACCGGGAAGCCCTAGTGCTGAGAGGTGAACGTGCTAACCACTAAACCACCGTGCCGCCCTTGGGACAATTTAGAGCATTCAATTTACCTTGAATCCATGTTTTTGGACTGTGGGAGGAAACCGGAGAGCCCAGAGGAAACCCACACAGACACAGAAAAAACACAAACTTTGGAAACCACAAGCTAACCACTAAGCCACCTTGCCAGCCTCTAGGATTAATTGGCATGGTTTTATATTCCAAGCCATACCTTACTACACTCATTCATTATCTTCTGCTTTATCCTCTATTAGGGTCGCCGGGGGGGGGGGGGGGGGTTGCCCATCCATCCAGGGGAGAACGTTTCGGGCGCTGGGCAGATACACCCAGGACAGGACGCCAATCCATCACTGGACACACACTCACTCACACAGACACACTCTATATGGGGAAATTTTGAGAATTCAATTGATTGTGGGAGGAAACTGGAGAACCCGGAGGAAACCCACGCAGACACGGGGAGAACATGGAAACTCCACCCAGACTGGGATTCGAACCGGGAATCCCTAGCGCTGAGGAGAACATGCTAACCACTAAGCCACCGTGCCGCCCCCTTACTACACTGTATAGTTAAAAAAACATGTATAAAACTCACATTTCAAAGATTTTAAATATACATTATCTTCCGCTTTATCCTCTATTAGGGTCGTGGGGGGGGGGGAAGGTTCCCCATGCCCATCCAGGGGAGAACGTTTCAGGTGCTGGACAGATAGACCCAGAACAGGACGCCAATCTATCACTCATTCACACACACACACACACACAAAACACTGTATATGGGGTAATTTAGAGCATTAAATTGACCTTGATCTATGTTTTTGGACTGTGGGAGAACCTGGAGGAAACCCATGCGGACTCGGAAACTCCACCCAGATAGGGATTCGAACCTGGATTCCCAGCGCTGAGAGGAGAACATGCTAACCACTAAGCCACCGTGCCACCAGAATTTGATTATTCAGGTAAAAATGTTTCAAAATTTGGTAAGTTCCTCCTTAAATCTAGCACGTTGTTTAAGTAAAATTTTTTATGCTGCCATGTCCTGATCAAGAAATAAAAAAATTATATATATATATCTCCATCCATCCATTATCTTCCGCTTTATCCTCTATTAGGGTTGTTGGGGGGGGTTCCCCATGCCCATCCAGGGGAGAACGTTGCAGGCGCTGGGCAGATACACCCAGAACAGGACGCCAATCTATCACTGGACACACACAGACACACTCTATATGGGGCAATTTGGAGAATTCAATTGACCTTGATCCATGTTTTTGGACTGTGGGAGGAAACCGGAGAACCCGGAGGAAACTCTTGCGGAAACGGGGAGAACATGGAATTTCCACCCTCGAACCTGGAATCAGAAAAAAACTGAGAGGGCTTCTGTATATACTCATTCATTCATTATCTCCTGCTTTATCCTCCATTAGGGTCGCGGGGGGGGGGTTCCCCATGCCCATCCAGGGGAGAACGTCTCGGGCGCTGGGCAGATAGACCCAGGACAGGACACCAATCTATCACTGGGCACACACTCACTCACACAGACACACTCTATATGGGGCAATTTGGAGAACTCAATTGTCCTTGATCCATGTTTTTGGATTGTGGGAGGAAACCGGAGAACCCGGAAGAAACCCACACAGACACGGGGAGAACATGGAAACTCCACCCAGATTGGGATTCGAACTGGGAATACCTAGTGCTGAGAGGAGAACATGCCAACCACTAAACCACTGCCCAACATAAGATATATAAAAATCATCTATGAAAATTAAGGAGCTGATTAAGAAGTGCAGGGTTTTGGAAGGGGGTGACACGGTGGTTTAGTGGTTAGTATGTTCTCCTCTCAGCGCTAGGGATTCCCGGTTCGAATCCCAATCGGGGTGGAGTCTCCATGTTCTCCGTGTCCACATGGGTTTCCTCCGGGTTCTCCGGTTTCCTCCACAGTCCAAAAACATGGATGGAGGTCAATTGAGTTCTCCAAATTGCCCCATATAGAGTGTGTTTGTGTGAGTGTGTGTGCACAGTGATGGATTGTCGTCCTGTCCTGGGTGTATCTGCCCAGCGCCCGAGACGTTCTCCCTGGATGGGCATGGGGAACCCCCCCCCCGCGACCCTAATAGAGGATAAAGCAGAAGATAATGGATGGATGGATGGGTTTTGGAAGAAGTCATGAAAGAATTACACAGGTACAAAATTTATTATTTACATTATAGAAAACATGAGCGCAGCTGGACTGCAGAGACGGGAGACGCCCGAATACGTCACAGAAAATAAGAGAGCTGTGGGAAAAATAATACCAATAATAATGCAAAGAAAGGCGTATTAATTATTAATTATTGTGGGGTCTCGGTTCATCAGTTATATCATCAGAATATTTACAGTCCAATCAGCAGCAGCCGTCGTCGAAACGAGCGACATGTTCGAGTGACATTCAGATCCTTAACATTTATTCTATTTGAGTGGAAATGATCTGAAGGCGTGCTTGACTCCTCACTGCAGACACACAGTCTGCTCGAGTGTCCACAGGTCAAGCGGGTTGTGTGTACTGAGGGGGGCGGGGTGGTATACCGAGTGTAAATCGTTTCTTCCCATATGCTAATTAAAATAAAAAAAAATATCGTTCTCTTAAAACAAAGGTCAAAAACGCAAAACCATTTAAACCGAGATTTCCATATTGAACCTGCGACGTTCACCACGGTTATTAAAAAAGTCCTTATTTCTATTCCACTGAGCAAAATCATGGCACCATGAACGCACGCAATCCGACGTACAGACGCAGAATGGCTCTCGAGTGTCGCACCGTTTAAAACGAAGCCCAAACAGAAGGAAGAAGGCAAATAAAAAAAATAAATCTACAAACCAACCAACCAACCAACCGTATAAAATACAAAAGGCTTTGTACACTTGGGCCACTTCGCCAAACACCGAGGTTCTGTACACATTTAGAAAAAGGACACTGGCGCCGCCCGCAGGCTTGGGACGACGCTACGAGCTCTGCATCATCTTCCTCTTCTTCAGCAGTCTCTCTCTCCAGTCGTCAGGCAGAGCCTCGAAGTTTGCATTCTTCGTCGCTTTCCCTCTGCAGACAGGAAACGGGTCACGAGTGAGAACGCCGAACTGGTCACCCATGTGGTCCAAAGTATGTGGACACCTGACTAATACTGCTATGTGACCTTGATGGGACACCCCATTTTAAACGTTCATTATCCTCCCATTAATCCTCTATTAGTGTCGGGGGTGGGGGGGGGGGTTCCCCATGCCCATTCTGGGGAGAACATTTCGGGCGCTGGGCAGATACACCCAGGACAGTGTGTTGAGCTATCACTGGGCACACACTCACTCTATATGGGGCAATTTAGAGCATTCAAATTACCTTGAACCCATGTTTTTGGGACTTTGCTGGGACACCCCATGTTAAACGTTCATTATCCTCCCATTAATCCTCTATTAGAGTCGTGGGGGGGGGGGGGGGTTCTCCATGTCCATCCTGGACATTTCGGGCGCTACACCCAGGACAGGGCATTCGAGCCATCACTGGGCACACACTCACACTCTATATGGGGCAATTTAGAGCATTCAATTTACCTTGAACCCATGTTTTTGACTAATACTGCCATGTGACCTTGCTGGGACACCCCATGTTAAACGTTCATTATCCTCCCATTAATCCTCTATTAGAGTCGTGTGTGTGGGGGGGGGGGTTCTCCATGTCCATCCTGGGGAGAACGTTTCAGGCGCTGGGCAGATACACCCAGGACAGTGTGTTGAGCTATCACTGGGCACACACTCACACTCTATATGGGGCAATTTTGAGCATTCAATTTACCTTGAACCCATGTTTTTGACTAATACTGCCATGTGACCTTGCTGGGACACCCCATGTTAAACGTTCATTATCCTCCCATTAATCCTCTATTAGAGTCGTGTGGGGGGGGGGGTTCTCCATGTCCATCCTGGGGAGAACGTTTCGGGCGCTGGGCAGATACACCCAGGACAGGGCGTCAAGCTATCACTGGGCACACACTCACACTCTATATGGGGCAATTTAGAGCAATCAATTTACCTTGAACCCATGTTTTTGACAAATACTGTCATGTGACCTTGGTGGGACACCCCATGTTAAACGTTCATCATCCTCCCCTTAATCCTCTATTAGGGTCGGGGGGGGGGAAGTTCCCCATGCCCATCCAGGGGAGAACGTTTCGGGCGCTGGGCAGATACACCCAGGACAGGACGCCAATCTATCACTGGGCACACACTCACTCACACACACACTCTATATGGGGCAATTTGGAGAACTCAATTGACTTGATACATGTTTTTTGGACTGTGGCAGGAAACCGGAGAACCCGGAGGAAACCCACACGGACACGGGGAGAACATGGAAACTCCACCCAGATAGGGATTTGAACCGGAAATCTCTAGTGCTGAGAGGAGAACATGCTAACCATTAAGCCACGGTGCCGCCCATGACAGTCGTGAGAGTCGTGGGGGGGGGGGGTTCCCCATGCCCATACAGGGGAGAACGTTTCGGGTGCTGGGCAGATACACCCAGGACAGGACACCAATCTATCACTGGACACACACTCACACACACACACACACACACTCTATATGGGGCAATTTGGAGAACTCAATTGTCCTTGATCCATGTTTTTGGACTGTGGGAGGAAACCGGAGAACCCGGAGGAAACCCACACGGACACGGGGAGAACATGTAAACTCCACCCAGATTGGGCGCTGGGCAGAACTGACCAGAAACAATCCACCACCCAAATGATATCTGTTCTGTGATGCTCCTGACCAACAGAGAACAGAGAACCAACAACAACAAAGGACACAGATGGACTACAGTACATACCGTTAGTCCCCTTTACTCTGTTCTAATGGTCAGAACCCCAATAGTACCCCCACAGAGCAGGTTTTATTGGGTTGGGGCATTATTCCTATCCCAGCAGTGTCACTGAGGTGTTTAAATGAACCTCCAGCAGCACTGCTGCACTAAAACCCCCCTCACCACATCAGTGTCACTGCAGAACTGACCAGAAACAATCCACCACCCAAATGATACCTGTTCTGTGATGCTCCTGACCAATACATGTTCAATATAGGGTTTGAAACCCCAGCCTTCATTTTAATAGCCCCCGAACTTCCACACCCATCACTCACGTGGCGAGCTGCTGCTGTTTCCACTCCTCAATGCGTCGATTGTTGAGTTGGTCTCGATCTTCATCGCTGGAGCTCGACTTTTCCTCTTCATCAAGCTCCTTCTGAATGCTCTGCCACTTTTTCACTAACGAGGGCATCTTCGTTTTGCTCTTTTTCACCTGAAAAATAATAATAATAATAGGGGTGAGCTGCAATATTCGCTGATTCGACGATTCGATTCGGAGAACCGTAGTCGACTATGAACCTCATAGTCGAATGTACCATTTTGACCACATGGGGGTGTCCATGGCTGCTGCTAAGTCTGCTAAGCTGCTAAGAAATGTCTTTGTTTTCGTTATATATATAGCCTTTTGTCAAATAAAATCATCCTAATTTCTAGGTTTTTAGTTTTTTTTTAGGTTTTTCCTTTGAAGTGGAAAAAAGTCCAGAACGGGGATCTCATTTACGGTGCTCTAGAAAAAAAAAAAATCTTTTTTAAAAACCACGCTTATAGCGCCATCTTGTGGTGAAATTTTAACTGATTCGACTATCAGTCGACTATAGGGAAAATCTGACGAATCAGATTCGACTATGAAAAACCTTTGTTGAATACAGCCCTAAATAATAATAATAATAACTAGAAGGAAAGTTCGTGAACAAACTTTGAAGTTGGCTTGGAAGGGCTGACCGCTGCTGCAAAAAAGAACTTAAAAAAAAAAAAAAAAAAAAACTAGCAAAAAGAGACTGAAAACGAAAAAAAACAACAACAAAAAACTAAAAAACTAAAAAAATGCTAACTATGCTAATGTGGAGAACATGCCAAACTTCCAAAAGTTGAAGATGGCCAACCAAAAGGACGAACAACTAAAATAAAAAGGAAAAGAAAAGAAAAAAACTAAAGAAAAACTAAAAAACAAAAAAAAATGCTAACTATGCTAATGTGGAGAACATACCAAACTTCCAAAAGTTGAAGATGGCTAACCAAAAGGATAAGCATAAAGACTTGAAAGGGAAAAAAAACGAAAAAAAAAAAAAAAAAAAAGAAAGAAAAACCTGTGAAGTTGTTGGAAATTGAAAAAAAGGATTGACAGTGGCTCACCAAAAGCTTAAGCAAAAAGACTTGAAAGGAAAAAACCGGAAAAATCCCCGAAAAAAAAAGAATAAAAACCTGTAAAGTTGTTGGAAATTGATTAAAATGCTAACTACGCTAATGTGGAGAACATGCCAAACTTCCAAATCTTAACAGACCCTCAATAAAAGAATGAACAACTAAAGGAAAGATGAAAAGAAGAAAAAAAACTTAGAAAAAGCTTTTGATTGAAATTCAACGAAAAAGCTGCGAAAATTATTTCAATGGAAGTCAATGGGAAAAAAATGCTCCGAAAAAGGGGCGTGGCACGAAAAACCGTACGCAAAATTGTTCCGAAAAGCACAAGCAACCTAAGTGGCTATAGGTTCTATGACTACAAAGTGTCAGCGTTCTACGCCAAAAGCTGCGGGACGAGAAAGAGCTAGAAAAAGGGCGCGAGAATAATAATAAGAAGAAGACTAGAAAGGAAAGTTCGTGAACGAACTTTGAAGTTGGCTTGGAAGGGCTGACCGCTGCTGCAAAAAAGAACTAAAAAAAAAAATAAAATAGAACGAAAAAAAAGCTACCAAAAAAAAGACTGAAAAAGAAAAAAACAACCAAAAATAACTAAAAAACAAAAAAAATGCTAACTATGCTAATAGGGAGAACATGCCAAACTTCCAAAAGTTGAAGATGGCTAACCAAAAGGACGAACAACTAAAAAAAAAAGGAAAAGAAAAGAAAAAAACCAAAAGAAAAACTAAAAAACTAAAAAAAAATGCTAACTATGCTAATGTGGAGAACATGCCAAACTTCCAAAAGTAGAAGATGGCTAACCAAAAGGACGAACAACTAAAATAAAAAGGAAAAGAAAAGAAAAAAACAAAAGAAAAACTAAAAAAACTAAAAAAATGCTAATTATGCTAATGGGGAGAACATGCCAAACTTAAAAAAGTTGACAGAGGCTAACCAAAAGTATAAGCATAAAGACTTTAAAGGAAAAAAACGAAAAAAAACCCGAAAAAAACGAATAAAAACCTGTAAAGTTGTTGGAAATTGAAAAAAATGCTAACTACGCTAATGTGGAGAACATGCCAAACTTCTACAGATTGACAGTGGCTCACCAAAAGCTTAAGCAAAAAGACTTGAAAGGAAAAAACCGGAAAAATCCCCGAAAAAAAAAGAATAAAAAACCTGTAAAGTTGTTGGAAATTGATTAAAATGCTAACTACGCTAATGTGGAGAACATGCCAAACTTCCAAATCTTAACAGACCCTCAATAAAAGAATGAACAACTAAAGGAAAGATGAAAAGAAGAAAAAAAACTTAGAAAAAGCTTTTGATTGAAATTCAACGAAAAAGCTGCGAAAATTATTTCAATGGAAGTCAATGGGAAAAAAATGCTCCGAAAAAGGGGCGTGGCACGAAAACCGTACGCAAAATTGTTCCGAAAAGCACAAGCAACCTAAGTGGCTATAGGTTCTATGACTACAAAGTGTCAGCGTTCTACGCCAAAAGCTGCGGGACGAGAAAGAGCTAGAAAAAGGGCGCGAGAATAATAAGAAGAAGATTATGAAGAACAGCAACTTAATAATTGCGTAAGTCCTGATCGAACAGAGCAGAAAAAGAAAAGCAAAGCAACGAAATAACTCACCTTGTCCTTTTTTGGCTTCTTCATTTTCTCCATGAGCGCTTTGGCAGTAAGGGCATCACTCACGGGCTGCGATGCCGGTGGTGGAGGTTGAACGGGTAAAACGGGCACGGGTGGCACGACCGGCTCAGCGGGCATGGGAGGGAGCGCGACCGCAGACATACCCCAATAAGCAGTGGCGGTCATCACAGGGACTGCGAGGGAACCAAATCGAAGTGTTATTCAGAGAACAGGCTTTATTTTATTATTCATATATTGTATAGGGGGGGGGCAGCACGGTGGCTTAGTGGTTTGCATGTTCTCCTCTCAGCACTAGGGATTCCCGGTTCGAATCCCCATATGGGTGGAGTTTCCATGTTCTCCCCGTGTCCATGTGGGATCCCTCCGGGTTCTCAGGTTTCCTCCCACAGTCCAAAAACATGGATCAAGGTCAATTGAATTCTCCAAATTGCCCCATATAGAGTGTGTGCTCAGTGATAGATTGGCGCCCTGTTCTGGGTGTATCTGCCCAGCGCCCGAGACGTTCCATGTTCTCCCTGTGTCCACGTGGGTTTCCGCCGGGTTCTCCGGTTTACTCCCACAGTCCAAATAGATTGGGGCATGGTGAACCCCCCCGTGACCCTAATAGAAGATAAAGTGGAAGATAATGGATGGATGGATATATTGTATAGGGAGTCCTGAGGTACCTGCTGTGACTGTGGGGTGGGTGTAGCGTATGGGGTTGCTGCCGATGGTGATGGCTTTGGACAGTTGATCGGAACCTTGAGCTTTTCTCTTCTGTCCTCTGGTTGGAGCCACTTGAACGGCTAAAGATTCACTGGCCTGAAACACAGACCGAAAACAGAACCATGGTGAGGGAGGGCAGAGTGCATGAGCGTACAAGTGCAAAGGAATGAATATGGGTGGTGGTGAGGGTGAGGGTGGTGGTGAGGGTGGTGAGGGTGAGGGTGGTGAGGGTGGTGGTGGTGAGGGTGGTGGTGGTGGTGGTGAGGGTGAGGGTGGTGGTGGTGAGGGTGGTGGTGAGGGTGAGGGTGGTGGTGAGGGTGGGTGGTGGTGAGGGTGAGGGTGGTGGTGGTGAGGGTGAGGGTGGTGGTGGTGGTGAGAGTGGTGGTGGTGGTGAGGGTGGTGAGGGTGGTGGTGGTGGTGGTGAGGGTGAGGGTGGTGAGGGTGGTGGTGAGGGTGGTGGTGGTGAGGGTGGTGGTGGTGGTGAGGGTGGTGGTGGTGAGGGTGGTGGTGGTGGTGGTGGTGGTGAGGTGAGGGTGGTGGTGGTGGTGGTGGTGAGGGTGGTGGTGGTGAGGGTGAGGGTGGTGAGGGTGGTGGTGGTGGTGAGGGTGAGGGTGGTGAGGGTGGTGGTGGTGGTGGTGGTGGTGAGGGTGGTGGTGGTGAGGGTGAGGGTGGTGGTGGTGGTGAGGGTGGTGGTGGTGGTGAGGGTGGTGGTGGTGGTGAGGGTGGTGGTGGTGAGGGTGGTGGTGAGGGTGAGGGTGGTGAGGGTGAGGGTGGTGGTGAGGGTGAAGGTGGTGGTGGTGGTGAGGGTGGTGGTGGTGGTGAGGGTGAGGGTGGTGGTGAGGGTGGTGGTGAGGGTGAAGGTGGTGGTGGTGAGGGTGGTGGTGAGGGTGAAGGTGGTGGTGAGGGTGGTGGTGAGGGTGGTGGTGGTGGTGAGGGTGGTGAGGGTGAGGGTGGTGGTGAGGGTGAAGGTGGTGGTGGTGGTGAGGGTGGTGGTGAGGGTGGTGGTGGTGGTGAGGGTGGTGAGGGTGGTGGTGGTGAGGGTGGTGGAGGTGGTTAAGTGTGGATGATGCCAGGAATGAATGAATGAGTGAATATGCCGTTAATAACAGCAAAATTAAGTTATATTATGTATATTATATGAGGGCGGCACGGTGGCTTAGTGGTTTAGCATGTTCTCCTCTCAGCACTAGGGATTCCCGCTTCGAATCCCCATCTGGGTGGAGTTTCCATGTTCTCCCCGTGTCCGCGTGGGTTTCCTCCGGGTTCTCCGGTTTCCTCCCACAGTCCAAAAAACATGGATCAAGTTAATTGAGTTCTCTAAATTGCCTAAAATCGTCGAATCAGCGAATATTGCAGCTCACCCCTAATATATATACATCCATTATCTTCCTTTATCCTTTACTAGGGTCACGGGGGTGGGGGTTCCTAATGCCCATCCAGGGAAGAACATTTTGGGGCTGGGCAGATACCCCCAGAACAGGACGCCAATCTATCACTGGACACAAACTCACACTATATGGGGCAATTTGAATTGAGAATTCAATTGACCCTGATCCATGTTTTTGGACTGTGGGAGGAAACCAGAGAACCCGGAGAAAACCCATGCGGACACGAGGATAACATGGAAACTCCACCCAGATTGGGATTCTGCCGCCCATATATATATATATACACAGTATATCTGGGTGGAGTTTCCATGTTCTCCCCGTGTTCGCGTGGGTTTCCTCCGGGTTCTCCGGTTTCCTCCCACAGTCCAAAAGCATGGATCAAGTCAATTGAGTTTTCCAAATTGCCCCATATAGTGTGTGTCTGTGTGAGTGAGTGTGTGTCCAGTGATGGATTGGCGTCCTGTCCTGGGTGTATCTGCCCAGCGCCCGAGACGTTCTCCCCTGGATGGGCATGGGGACCCCCACCGCGACCCTAATAGAGGATAAAGCGTGAGATAATGAATGAATATTAAATGGGGGCGGCACAGTGGCTTAGTGGTTAGCACGTTCTCCTCTCAGCACTAGGGATTCCCGGTTCGAATCCCAATCTGGGTGGAGTTTCCATGTTCTCCCCGTGTCTGCGTGGGTTTCCTCCGGGTTCTTCGGTTTCTTCCCACAGTCCAAAAACATGGATCAAGTGTATTGAATTCTCCAAATTGCCCCATATAGACTGTGTGTCTGCCCAGTGATAGATTGGCGTCCTGTCCTGGGTGTATCTGCCCAGCACCCGAAACGTTCTCCCCTGGATGGGCATGGGGAACCCCCCCCACAACCCTAATAGAGGATAAAGCGGGAGATAATGAATGAATGAATGGATGGATGTATATTATATGAGTATATGTGTCATACCCTGAACTCTTCGGTTCCGGGAGCAGGCGGCTCAGCATCCTCGTCCTCCATTTCCACCTCCTCGATCTCGCCATCGTCGCTGAGGGGTGGAGGAGGCGGGGGCGGAGGCGACTCTGGTGGTGGCGGTGGAGGAGGCGGCTCCTCTGCAGGAGGAGGAGGAGGGGGAGGATTTTCTGGAGGAAGTGGAGGCTGCGGGACCGACCAGTACGACTGTCCTTCCGAACTAGTGCCTTTATTTCAAAATTTAATGAATTTATTAAATAAAAATCATTAGTGTGCATTCAGTTCTTTATACAGAAAACAAAAAATCTCAAGCTTAAAATTAAAATCGAACATTTAACACACAGTAGATAAAACTGTTACTCTATAAAAAGAATAAAATTGTAATAAAGTTTTTAAAAAAAAGTATATATATATTTTTTTAAGTCTATTTATTATTAAATAAAGCCAACAAAACAAAAACTGACCTCTACAATCCAATATTAAAGTATAAATATAACATTAGACAGCACAGTGGGTTAATATTTAGCATGTTCTCCTCTCAGCACTAGGGTTTCCCGATTCCAATCGCCATCTGGGTGGAGTTTCCATGTTCTCCCCGTGTCCGCGTGGGTTTCCTCTGGGTTCTCCGGTTTCCTCCCACAGTCCAAAAACATGGATCAAGTCAATTGAGTTCTCCAAATAGCCCCATATAGAGTGTGTTTGTGTGAGTGTGTGTCCAGTGATAGATTGGTGTCCTGTCCTGGGTGTATCTGCCCAGCGCCCGAAACGTTCTGCCCTGGATGGTCATGGGGAACCCCCCTCCCCCCCGTACGTGACCCTAATAGAGGATAAATGAAGATAATGAATATATAACATTATATAGTGAATATACTATATTCGTCATTATCTTCCGCTTTATCCTCTATTAGGGTCATGGGGGGGGGTTCCTCGTGCCCATCCAGGGGAGAACGTTTCGGGCACTGGGCAGATACACCCAGGGCAGAGCGCCAATCTATCACTGGACACACACTCACTCACACAGACACACTCTATAAGGAGAAAT
>JAFMOC010000121.1:155000-162500 GCA_019802505.1 Corydoras sp. C115 | reverse complement strand
GAAAATGAGGTTCATTATCGCCACCTTTTGGTAAAAATACTACAATAATTACAAGCTCGCGGCACGGTGGTTTAGTGGTTAGCACGTTCTCCTCTCAGCGCTAGGGATTCCCGGTTTGAATCCCAATCTGGGTGGAGTTTCCATTTTCTCCCCGTGTCCGTGTGGGTTTCCTCCGGGTTCTCCGGTTTCCTCCCACAGTCCAAAAACATGGATCAAGTCAATTGAATTCTCCAAATTGCCCCATATAGTGTGTGTCTGTGTGAGTGAGTGTGTGCCCAGTGATAGGTTGGCGCCCTGTCCTGGGTGTATCTGCCCAGCGCCCGAGACGTTCTCCCCTGGATGGGCATGGGGAACCCCCCGCGACCCTAATAGAGGATAAAGCGGAAGTTAATGGATAGATGGAGTTCCCATGTTCTCCCCGTGTCCATGTGGGTTTCCTCCGGGCTCTCCAGTTTCCTCCCACGGCCCAAAAACAGGGAATCAAGATAAAATGAATTCTCCAAATTGCCCCATATAGAGTGTGTGAGAGTAAGAGTCTGACCAGCGATAGATTGGTGCCCTGTCTTGGGTGTAGACGTCCCAGTAGCTAAAATATTCTCCCCTGGATGGAACCCTGGAACCCAATTCTCCGAATTGCCCCATATAGAGTGCATGTGTGAGCGAGTGTGTGCCCAGTGATAGATTGGCACCCTGTCCTGGGTGTATCTGCCCAGCGCCCGAAACGTTCTCCCCTGGATGGGCATGGGGAACCCCCCGCAATCCTAATAGATGATAAAGCTGATGGATGGATGGATTTCCCATGTTCTCTCCGTGTCCATGTGGGTTTCCTCCCACAGCCCAAAAACAGGTATTCAAGATAAATTGAATTCTCCAAATTGCCCCATATAGAGTGTGTGAGTGTAAGAGTCTGACCAGCGATAGATTGGTGCCCTGTCTTGGGTGCAGACGTCCCAGTAGCTAAAACATTCTCCCCTGGATGGGCATGGGGAACCCTGGAACCCAAGATGAAATTAATTCTCCGAATTGCCCCATATAGAGTGTGTGTGTGAGTGAGTGTGTGCACAGTGATGGATTGGCGCCCTGTCCTGGGTGTATCTGCCCAGCGCCCGAAGAGTTCTGCCCTGGCCACCCCATGACCCTAGTAGAGGATAAAGCGTAAGATAATGGATGGGTAGATGGATTATAGTAGTTGTGGCAACCGAAGTTTCCATTACACACAGATAAATAATTGCACTGAAATAAACACAAACACAACTGAAATAATAATAATAATAATAATAATAATATTAACATGATTATAATAATATGTAGGGGTGTCTTCAACTAAGGATTTTCATAGTCGAATCTGATTCGTCAGATTTTCCCTATAGTCGACTGATAGTCGAATCAGTTAAAATTTCACCACAAGATGGCGCTATAAGCGTGGTTTTTAAAAAATATATTTTTTAATATTTTGTTATATATTTTATATTGTTAAAGCGCACATATTTAAAAAAAAATATTAACAGAAATTAGGATGATTTTATTTGACAAAAGGCTATCGAAAACAAAGACATTTCATGTAAAAACTAATGCTTAGCAGCAGCCATGGGCGCCCCCATGTGGTCAAAATGGTACATTCGACTATGAGGTTCATAGTCGACTACGGTTCTCCGAATCGAATCGTCGAATCAGCGAATATTGCAGCTCACCCCTAATAATATGATTTGGAAACATAACCAACAACTAACATTACATATCCTACGGTCAGTATTTAGTTCTGGAGTCAGATTTAAATGAACTACCTGAATCTGAATGTTCTGCTTCCCATTCCGCTTTGTCTGAGCTCCTGCTGTTCGAGTCGGGACTTTGTGCTCGAAGGAAAGACGTTTTCCACTTCATTTTCTTTTGACCGAGTCCTCGAGAACCATCCTGACTGGTCTCCGAACAGGGACTCGAACCTCCAGCGCTGGCGTCACCTTCCTCCAAAGCTCGAAGCTCAGCCTGTAGAGGTCAGAGCATCAAATTACCATCAACAACTTTTCTCCACCAAACCAACTGAGACTCTGCCAGCATGACATGTAGTCGATACAGATAACTGATTTGGGTTGCCTGCCCTGCGACGGACTGTCACCCATCCAAAGTGGTAGTCGACGCAGAAAGTAGCTCGGTCTTAATGATAATAAGTTCACGGTGGTTTAGTGGTTAGCATGTTCTCCTCTCAGCACTAGGGATTCCCGGTTCGAATCCCCATCTGGGTGGAGTTTCCATGTTCTCCCCGTGTCTGCGTGGGTTTCCTCCGGGTTCTCCGGTTTCCTCCCACAGTCCAAAAACATGGATCAAGTCAATTGAGTTCTCCAAATTGCCCCATATAGAGTGTGTCTGTGTGAGTGAGTGTGTGCCCAGTGATAGATTGGCGTCCTGTCCTGGGTGTATCTGCCCAGCGCCCGAAACGTTCTCCCCTGGATGGACATGGGGAACCCCCCCTCGACCCTAATAGAGAATAAAGTGGAAGATAATGGATGGATGAATAATTACAAGCTCTGGGACACCTATAGGGTTTTTAATAACATCCCACTTCAAACTCTGGCAGGATTATATTAGGGGTGGCACGGTGGTTTAGTGGTTAGCATGTTCTCCTCTCAGCACTAGGGATTCCCGGTTCGAATCCCCATCTGGGTGGAGTTTCCATGTTCTCCCCGTGTCCATGTGGGTTTCCTCCAGGTTCTCCGGTTTCCTCCCACAGTCCAAAAACATGGATCAAGTCAATTGAGTTCTCCAAATTGCCCCATATAGAGTGTGTGAGTGAGTGAGTGTGTGTCCAGTGATAGATTGGCGTTCTGTTCTGGGTGTATCTGCCCAGCGCCCGAAACGTTCTCCCCTGGATGGACATGGGGAACCCCCCCCGCGACCCTAATAGAGGATAAAGCAGAAGGTAATGGATGGATGGATAAGTTCAATGTATATAGTGCCTTTCAAGAACCCAAGGACGCTTCATGATCATGAATATTAATACAGTGATGAAAACAGAAAAGACCAATCAGAAGAGTTTGCGATAAAGAATTCCACAGGGTTGGAACAGCGACACTGAACCATCCGCCAACCATCGACTTTCATTTAAATCGAGCACCATCAGAAGTCCAGAGCCAGGAGACCAGAGAGTGCGAGAGGGAACATACAAATAAATAAGTTCCCTGAGGGGGCACAGAACAGACCAGGTCACCATTTGTAGATGCCCTATTGGACACACCAGACTCACCCATGCACACCCCATAAAGGGAGAACCAACACCCACCTGTGAAACATCTACTTGTAGAATGCCCTAAGTGTATATACAGCACCGACGTTCTACTAAAATACCACAGACACTGAAGGAAGCCGCTAATGATAACATTATGATAACATTCAGTTAAACTGGTTCTGAAAGGCGGCACGGTGGCTTAGTGGTTTAGCACGTTCTCCTCTCAGCACTAGGGATACCAGGTTCAAATCCCAATCTGGGTGGAGTGTCCATGTTCTCCCCGTGTCTGCGTGGGTTTCCTCCAGGTTCTCCGGTTTCCTCCCACAGTCCAAAAACATGGATCAAGTCAATTGAATTCTCCAAATTGCCCCATATAGAGTGTGTGTGTGAGTGAGTGTGTGTCCAGTGATAGATTGGCGTCCTGTCCTGGGTGTATCTGCCCAGCACCCAATGCGTTCTCCCCTGGATGGGCATGGAGAACCCCACCGCGACTCTAATAGAGGATAAAGCGGAAGATAATGGATGGATGGATAAGGTCAATTTATAAAGCGCCTTTCAAGAACCCAAGGACGCTTCAATGAAGACCAATCAGAAGAGTTTGCGGTAAAGAATTCCACATGCGACACTGAACCATCTGCCACCCATTGACTTTAATTGAAATCCAATGAATAAGTTAAATTAATAAGTTCCCTAAGGGGGCGGCACGGTGACTTAGTGGTTAGCATGTTCTCCTCTCGAATCCCCATCTGGGTGGAGTTTCTATATTCTCCCCGTGTTTCTATATTCTCCATGGGGGTTTCCTCCGGGTTCTCCGTTTTCCTCCCACAGTCCAAAAACATGGATCAAGTCAATTGAGTTCTCCAAATTGCCCCATATAGAGTGTGTGTGTGTGAGTGAGTGTGTGCCCAGCGATAGATTGTATCTTCCCAGCGCCCGAAACATTCTCCCCTGGATGGGTATGGGGAACCCCCCCCCCCCTTCAACCCTAGTAGAGGATGAAGCTAGGGTAAAGGTAGGATGGGGCAAGTCCATGTAATATTTTAAAGGTAAGCAAAAGAATCTTATATGTAATATGGGAAGAGACCGACAACCAGTGAAGTTCTTTCAGGACAGGCGTGATGTGGGAGGAGCCTTGACGGTTGAGCAGAGTGGAAGGAATTGCCAAAAATAACGAATCACAGTCATCAAGCCGAGAGAAAATGAAAGCATGAACCAGCCTTTCAGCATCAGAATCTGATAGAAATGCACGGAGGCGCTCGTCTTACACTTATCCAGTTTAAGGTTTTACATAGGGTACATTTTTCAAAGGCTAGACTATCTGCAATTTATCCTGATATCGAGGATAAGTGTGATAGGTGCCATGGCTCCCCTTGTCATCTTAAGGCTCATTTATGCTCAACGTTAAATACGGAGACGGATACGGACGGAGCCTTTTGTCCGTACTCTGCGTTCATTTCGTACGTAATTTGCACGTTTTCTGAAAGCTTGCGGATGCGGACAGGACGGAGCAATACCACTGGAAACCGTGGGGGCAGTGCATGATGCGACCACTTCCATATGTACACGAAGGAGAATAAAAACATGGTGGAACTTTTTGAAGACCGGTTATACGAGTGTGTGCGCAGTTTGAATCATTTATATGATGTTCCTTCGCCGGAGCACAGGGACAAACAGTTGTTACAAAGCAAAGCAAGTTATCGAATGCCCTGGCAGACATCCCAAAGTATTGGAAATGACGTTCGTCATCAATTTCCCTCATTGGGCGGACAAGTGAATAAAATTCTCCATCCAAATGTCGCGACCTGTTCAGTGGCCTCACAGAACACCGCCGTCTAGAACGCTGCCTTTTTTGTCGTTTTTGCAGTTTGTACAAAATCAGAAGTTCCTCCGCCGTGGCCATGTTTGATTTTTACTCTAAACTGCCCTCTAGTGGATGTAGTGTAAAACAACCATATCAACGGAGCTGACGCAAGGAAGTATGTGGGCGGTAACTGTTATAACGCATGAAGCGCACGCACACAATTTCGTACGCAGAGGGAGTATAAATGAGGCTTTAGCCATATGTTTTACCTCTGTCCTGGCTCGGAAAATTTTTGGGTTCAGTATTTTGCGACCATGTCCACTGTTCTGTGTGTCTGATCCTTCACTTGCACTTAATGCTTCACAAAGGGACATTATTGCTTTCACATCCCTATTAGCTAGACGTCTCTTACTACTACAATGGAAATCTACGAAATATCCATCTATTTCCCATTGGCTAAGAGATGTCATGGCATTCTTAAAACTTGAGAAAATTAAATATACCCTGAGAGGCTGTACAGCTAGGTTTTATAGCAGGTGGCAACCTTTTATTTCTTATTTCACCAATCTGGCAGTTTTTCCTAATTAAATTAAATGTGTGATCTTCTTCTGTTTTTCATTTCTCTTTTCTTTTTCGTGTGCCTTTTAATGTTGCACTACACTAACAATATGTCGGTTGGTCATGGTGAGCCGAGTGGTTATGGGGAGGGGGGTGGTTTGCTTTGATAGTTAATGTTTATTATTATCAGGTGTATAATTTTAAATATGTATATGTATGTATGTGTATATATATATATATATATATATATATATATATATATATATATATATATATATATATATATATATATTCTATTTTTTTTATTATTATTATTTTTATTTTCTTTGTATGTGGGGGTAGTTTGTTTTAAAAGAAAAAGTGGAATATGTCAGTTGTTATTGTTGTAAGGATATTGTTTATATTTCCAATAAAAATATTCTAAAAAAAAAAAAAAAAAGAAATGCACAGAGGCGAGATATTTGTCCGTCTTGTACCTTCTTTCGCTCCAACGCCATCTCCAGATCCATGGTGTCCTCCTCAGCCTCCTGCTCTGCATCAGAGTTCTCTCTGGACTGGGTTCTGCTCTGCTGGTTCGACCGGGGGGGACTTTCATGATCGTCAACAGCCGGAGAAGCCAGAGACTTCTCGGACTCAAGCTCCTCACTCTCCCCCTTCTTCTCCTCCATCGCCAGGACCTTCTTCCTCCACTTCTCCTCAGCCTCCTTCACCTCCGCTGGTATAAGAGGTGCGAGGAGAGACACCGCCACGCCCTTCCTCTCCTCCTCTTCACTTGTTAACGCCACCACACTCTCCATCACATCCTGTGTACAGACACCAAGAAAAATAAATTACTCATAAAATATTACAGAGGAGTCAGGCAGACGGGTGGTTTAGTGTTTAGCATGTTCTCCTCTCAGCGCTAGGGATTCCAGGTTCGAATCCCAATCTGGGTGGAGTTTCCATGTTCTCCCCGTGTCCGCATGGGTTTGCTCCGGGTTCTCCGGTTTCTTCCCACAGTCCAAAAACAAGGATCAAGGTCAATTGAGTTCTCCAAATTGCCCCATATAGAGTGTGTTTATGTGAGTGAGTGTGTGTCCAGTGATAGATTGGTGTCCTGTCTTGGGTGTATCTGCCCAGCGCCCGAAACGTTCTCCCCTGGATGGGCATGGGGAACCCCCCTAGTAGAGCATAAAGCGGAAGATAATGGATGGAGTCAGACAGACTGAAAATGTTTACAAACGTACCTTCTTCTTGGGCTCTTTCTTCACGGTGGTGGCCACAGCAGCAGAATTTTGTTCAGGGTAACTTGTCACGGTATGAGTTGCATCACTGCCGTTGACAGAAGAGCTGAGGGGGGAAATTTAGGACACAAGAGAATTTAAAAAAAGATGTATTTATTTTAAGAGCAAAACCAATCACAGAACTGGTTTAATATATATATATATATATATATATATATATATATATATATATATATATATATATATATATATATATATATATATATATATATATATATATATATATATATATATATATACATACATATATATATATATATATGTATACATACATATATATTATATACCTTTATTAGGTACACCTGTCCAACTGCTCGTTAATACTTAATTTCTAATCAGCCAATCACATGGCGGCAACTCAGTGCATTTAGGCATGTAGACATGGTCAAGACAATCTCCTGCAGTTCAAACCGAGCATCAGTATGGGGAAGAAAGGTGATTTGAGTGCCTTTGAACGTGGCATGGTTGTTGGTGCCAGAAGGGCTGGTCTGAGTATTTCAGAAACTGCTGATCTACTGGGATTTTCACACACAACCATCTCTAGGGTTTACAGAGAATGGTCCGAAAAAGAAAAAACATCCAGTGAGCGGCAGTTCTGTGGGCGGAAATGCCTTGTTGATGCCAGAGGTCAGAGGAGA
>JAFMOC010000121.1:140000-150000 GCA_019802505.1 Corydoras sp. C115 | reverse complement strand
TAATTCAGACACAGAAGACGAGGACTTTGATGGATTTGTGGGAGAAGAGGGATTAAAATAATGTGTTTTATCAAGTAGTAGAATAAACTTCAATTATAAATCAGCGTTCTGCATCCTTTACTTTTCTTGTAGATCGTATGTTTTAGCGAGTGCCTTATAATACGCTGCCGTACAGAATAAGTACCGTACAGAAATACAGTCCCTAATTCAGACTGCGCCTTATAGTACGGTGCGCCTTATACGTGGCTCAAATACAGAAATAGACCCCGTAATTCAGACTGCGCCTTATAGTACGGTGCGCCTTATACGTGACTCAAATACAGAAATAGACCCCGTAATTCAGACTGCGCCTTATAGTACGGTGCGCTTATGGTCCGGAAAATACGGTACTCTGCTGTTGAGCTTCATCCTCATCGGTGTTTCAGGTGTCATGTTTAGTTTCAGGTGGTGTATCATCACCGTGGTGCTCAGTGCAGGTCAGATAATTTTCTCGCATGTTCCACGTTCTTTATTTGTGTGATGGTGAAGTGTTCCCGTGGTTTTGATGATTTAAGCGGGAGCTTGTTTTCTGCGTTGGCTGTGTCTCATTTGTATGATTTATCAGATTTGCAGACTTGTTTCGCAGATTACGCTTCATTCTGTTCAACCCGCCATTTTTTCCCAGCGTTGTTGAAGCGTTGCAGGTGACGTAAGCGGTTACGATATTGCGAGTAACGCGGAAATCGTGCGACCCAAACGACATTCGTTATCGACACTTTTCATAATCGATTTTTATCGATTCGTTGTTGCAGCCCTAGTACACATGCCACTCTCCTTTTACGTTATTGCATATTTTTTGTTTAATTTTACTGTGCTTATTATAACTTTTTTATATACAATATATTTTGTAGGGGTGAGCTGCAACATTCGCTGATTCGACGATTCGATTCGGAGAACCGTAGTCGACTATGAACCTCATAGTCGAATGTACCATTTTGACCACATGGGGGCGCCCATGGCTGCTGCTAAGCATTAGTTTTTACATGAAATGTCTTTTTTTTCGTTATATATATAGTCTTTTGTCAAATAAAATCATCCTAATTTCTGTTAATATATTTTTTTTTTTTTAATGATGTGTGCGCTTTAACAATAGGCTACACATTAATAAAGCTCCCCCTGCAGTTAGTTGCACATTCCGGTGCTCTAGAAAAACAAGTAAAATTAAAAAATATATATTTTTTTTAAAAACCATGCTTATAGCACCATCTTGTGGTGAAAGTTTAACTGATTCGACTATCAGTCGACTATAGGGAAAATCTGGCGAATCAGATTCGACTATGAAAATCCTTAGTTGAAGACACCCCTAATATTTTGTATATATAAACACGACTAATGGAGCATGTATAAAATCTGCAATTTGCCCCCCACATTTAATTAATAAAGGTTAATTAATAAAGGATTCTGATTTCATACAGACGCCTCACCTCCTGCGAGAGAGTACTGCGTGTTGTACTGAAACTCCGGTGCCGAGCCATTCTGAGCTCCAACATGCTGCTCGCTTTTGGGCTCGGGTCGTGGGGGGGTGGGTGCGGGAGCGACACTGTTCTCCTCCACCGAATCCTCCGGCTGAACCGGCTGAGTGGTTATAGCATCGATTTCCTACGGAACAGATTACGACGACAGAATCAACTTCATAATACACTTTCAATTCACCAGAACATCAGATTTATGAATCCATAGTTTATAATGTCATTAATAGAAAGCTGTTTCTTAGATTTCAGTTTCGATGAGAAGGTTTTATTCACAGTCTAAGTCTTTACAAGGCATTTGTGGAGGCAGACAGCTGTATCAGGGCCTGCCGCAGGTTTCTCTAATGATTGGGTGCAGTTTTTATAAGCTGGGGCAGGACGTGCAGCCAGAACAGCGATCGTGGTATGATGGCAGAGACATGTGGTGGGTGCGTTTACTATAGACTCTAAATAAAGCTGTTTCCTGTGCATAATATATCCTGTCTTCTGTCCTTACTGGGTCACTGCAGGTGACGGATTAAATAAACATAATTAATTAATTAATTAGATTCATCTATCCCCATAGGATCCACCTTGGGACACCCCACCCATCCCTGCCAAAGTATTCATCCATCATCTTCCGCTTTATCCTCTATTAGGGTCGCGGTGGCGTTCCCCATGCCCATCCAGGGGAGAACGTTTCGGGCGCTGGGCAGATACACCCAGGACAGGGCGCCAATCGATCACTGGGCACACACTCACTCACACAGACACACTCTATATGGGGCAATTTGGAGAATTCAATTGACATGATCTGGGAGAACCCGGAGGAAACCCACAGGGGCACGGGGAGAACATGGAAACATGGAAACTCCACCCAGATTGGGATTCGAACCAGGAATCCCCAGTGCTGAGAGGAGAACATGCTAACCACTAAGCCACCGTGCCGCCCCCTGCCAAAATTTCCATCCATCCATCCATCATCTTCCGCTTTATCCTATACTAGGGTGGCAGGGGGAGGGGGTTCCCCATGCCCATCCAGGGGAGAACGTTTCGGGCGCTGGGAAAATACACCCAGGACAGGACGCCAATCTATCACTGGACACACACTCACTCACACAGACACACTCTATATGGGGCAATTTGGAGAATTCAATTGACTTGATGCATGTTTTTGGACTGTGAGAGGAAACCAGAGAACACGGAGGAAACCCACGCGGACAAGGAGAGAACATGGAAACTCCACCCAGATTGGGAATTGAACTGGGAATCCCTAGTGCTGAGAGGAGAACATGCTAACACTAAGCCCCCGTGCCGCCCCCTGCCAAAATATCCATCCATCATCTTCCGCTTTATCCTATACTAGGGTGGCGGGGGGGAGGGGGTTCCCTATGCCCATCCAGGGGAGAACGTTTCGGGCGCTGGGAAAATACACCCAGGACAGGGTGCCAATCTATCACTGGACACACACTCACTCACACAGACACACTCTATATGGGGCAACTTGTTTTTGGACATGTTTTTGGACTGTGGGAGGAAACCAGAGAACATGGAGGAAACCCACGCAGACACGGGGAGAACATGGAAACTCCATCCAGATTGGGATTCGAACCGGGAATCCCTAGTGCTGAGAGGAGAACATGCCAACCACTAAGTCACCGTGCTGCCCCCTGCCAAAATATCCATCCATCATCTTTCGCTTTATCCTACACTAGGGTGGCAGGGGGGGAGGGGGTTCCCCATGCCCATCCAGGGGAGAACGTTTCGGGCGCTGGAAAAATACACCCAGGACAGGACGCCAATCTATCACTGAGCACACACACACTCACACAGACACACTCTATATGGGGCAATTTGGAGAACTCAATTGACATGATCCATGTTTTTGGACTGTGGGAGGAAACCAGAGAACCCGGAGGAAACCCACGTGGACATGGGGAGAACATGGAAACTCCACCAGATTGGGAATTGAACTGGGAATCCCTAGTGCTGAGAGGAGAACATGCTAAACACTAAACCACCGTGCCAAAAGGCTTGACCATCATCCCACTTTGGTGTTACGAGGTCTTGTTGAATCATTACATAGACGTCTTGGCAGATAACTAGTTCTATAATAAAATGTGGACTTAAGGAGGTTAACGAAGCTCAAACTCACAGCCATGAAACTGGCCAGCGTGCTGTCGATGTCCGCCGAGCGGGTCGGTTTGGGTTTGCTGGAAATTTCCGATGCATCTTCCTCCTCGCTGTCTTCATAAGCGCCGAGCAACGACAAGCCTTCTGTATGAAACACACAAACTTATTTAATCTCACTTTCAGAACCATCCATCCGTTATCTTCAGCTTCATCCTATATTAGGCATCCCCATGCCCAACCAGGGGAGAACATCTCGGGCACTGGGCCAATCTATCACTGGGCACACACTCACTCACTCACACAGACACACTCTATATGGGGCAATTTGGAGAACTCCATTGACTTGATCCATGTTTTTGGACTGTGGGAGGAAACCGGAGAACCCGGAGGAAACCCACGCGGACACGGGGAGAACATGGAAACACCACCCGGATGGGGATTTGAACCGGGAATCCCTAGTGCTGAGAGGAGAACATGCTAACCACTAAGCCACCATGCCGCCTTTCAGAACCATTCATTCATCACCTGCTTTATCCTCTATTAGGGTCGCGGTGGGGTTCCCCATGCCCATCCAGGGGAGAACGTTTCGGGCGCTGGGCAGATACACCCAGGACAGGGCGCCAATCTATCGCTGGGCACACACTCACTCACTCAAACACACTCTATATGGGGCAATTTGGAGAACTCAATTGACTTGATCCATGTTTTTGGACTGTGGGAGCAAACCGGAGAACCCGGAGGAAACCCACGCGGACAGGGGGAGAACATGGAAACTCCACCCAGATGGGGATTCGAACCGGGAATCCCTAGTGCTGAGAGGAGAACGTGCTAAACCACTAAGCCACCGTGCCGCCTTTCAGAACCAGGTTAACTGAATGTTATTATAATGTTATCAGAATGTTATCATTAGGGGGCGGTAGCTCAGTGGTTAGTGTGTTGGGTTGTCAATCTGAAGGTTGAAGGTTGGGGGTTCAAATCCCAGGGCCACTGTTTGTATGTTTGTTTAACGGCCCGTATACTCTTAGGTTATTTACAGGGCAAGAGAGGTTAGGCATGTAGCTAGATCAGTGCTTCTCAAATAGGGGGGCACAGTGCGGTGCCTGGGGGGGCATAACAAGAAATCACAGAGCAAGCGATATTAAGTGAACTGTTCAAACCCTCAAGAGACGACATGGAGAAATATATAACAGAGATGAGGAGAGAGAGACGAAGATAATGAGAGCAACAAAAGTCAACCGAAAGTTAAAATGAGGAAAGTGTATGTAGCGCTTGGTTTTACGGTAACAAAGGTGGGAGACGAAAAAAAACCGGTGTGTCTTCTGTGTCTTTAAATGTTGGCAGCGGACAGCGTGAAATAAATGAAGGCGTCACTTAAAGACATTACAACCCGATAACCGCTTGAGTTTTTTAATCGTAAACGTAACGAGAATAACCAGCAATCATCCTGCGTTATGAAAGCGACTTCAGAAAAGCTGTGTGCTACAAAACGGATGCGTTGTAGACATTAGTTCTGACTTCCACATTTTGATTTAAAAAAATAATAATAATAAAAAATAAATAATAAAAAAAGCACATATTGTATTCATTTTAGTTTTGTAGGTTAAAGTGTTATATAAAGTGTTAATAAATTGAGCTCCTGAATGAATGTTGCTGATGAATTTGAATTTATTATTATTTATTGATTTTATTTCATTTATTTTTTTAATCTTTTCAGTATCGAATGCCAGGATTAAATCAGGATTTCATTCGTTTCGGTTACAAACTAAAAAACAAAGTTAATAAACTGATTCTTTGTTTTAAGTTGATCTATATTTCTTTCCTTTTTGTTTTCTTTATTGTTAATAAGGATTCATTTATTCATTCATTCATTATCTCCCGCTTTATCCTCTATTAGGGTCACGGTGGGGTTCCCCATGCCCATACAGGGGAGAACGTCTCGTGCACTGGGCAGATACACCCAGGACAGGACACCAATCCATCGCTGGACACACACTCACTCACACAGACACACACTATATGGGGCAATTTGGAGAACTCAATTGACTTGATCCATGTTTTTGGACTGTGGGAGGAAACCGGAGAACCCGGAGGAAACCCACGCGGACACGGGGAGAACATGGAAACTCCACCCAGATGGGGATTTGAACAGGGAATCCCTAGTGCTGAGAGGAGAACGTGCTGACCACTAAGCCACCGTGCCACCGTTAATAAGGAGACATTGTTATAAACGAGGTGAACTTATAACAAATTTATAGACAAATGATACTACAGTGGGCGTGTAAAAATACTTTTTCATCCCATTTTGTCATGTACGGGGGGGAGAGCAAAAAAGTTCTCTTCTTCCTAGGGGGGCTTAACAGAAAATAATTGAGAAGCACTGAGCTAGATGTCAATACTAATTTAATTTATATTTGAATCTTGAGGTTGGCTAGGACTTTTTTTGTGTTTGTGTGTTTCAGTGCTTCCTTCAGCGTCTGTGGTATTTAAGTAGAACATCGGTGCTGTATATACACTTAGGGCAGTGATTCTCAATTATTTTCTGTTAAGCCCCCCCCCTAGGAAGAAGAGAACATTTGGGCCCCCCCCCACACACACACACTCATCCCCCCCAACATGACAAAATGGGATGAAAAAGTATTTTTACACGCCCACTGTAGTATTATTTGTCTATAAACTTTTATAACAAATGTGTCCTTATTAACAATAAAGAAAACAAAAAAAGAAAGAAATATAGATCAACTTAGAACAAAGAATCATTTGATTTAAATAATTTTATATTTAATTTAAGAATAATTTGAAACTTTGTTTTTTAGTTTGTAACAGAAACGAATAAAATCCTGATTTAAACTAGAAACATTTTGAACTGACTGGCATTTGATACTGAATAATGAAATGATATAAAATCAATAAATAATAATAATAAATTCAAATTCATCAGCAACATTAATGCAGGAGCTCAATATATTAACACTTTAACCTACAAAACAAAAATTAATACAACAATTTGTACTGTTTTTTTTTTTTTTTTAATCAAAATGAGGAATTCAGAACTGATGTCTCCAACGCGCCCGTTTTGCAGCGATGATTGCTGGATATACGCGTCACGTTTTCGATTAAAAAACTCTTAATCAGCGGCTTATCAGCGTGATCGGGGTGTAATGTCTTTAAGTGACGCCTTCATTTATTTGGCTTCACGCTGTCCACTGCCAACATTTAAAGATGCGGAAGACACGCCGGTCTTTCTTCGTCTCGCACCTCAGTTACAATGAAGCCAAAACGCTACATACACTTCGACATATTTCCTCGTTTTAACTTTCGGTTGACTTTTGTTGCTCTCGTTATCTTCATCTCTCTCCATCATCTCTGTTAAATATTTCTCCATGTTGTATTTTGAGGGTTTGTTCAGCACACTTAATATCACTTACTCTGTGATTCCTTGTTATGCGCCCCCCAGACACCGCAGCCCCACTATTAGAGAAGCACTGACTTAGGGCATTGTACAAGTAGATGTTTCACAGGTGGGTGTTGGTTCTCCCTTTATGGGGTGTGCATGGGTGAGTCTGGTGTGTCCAATAGGGCATCTACAAATGGTGACCTGGTCTGTTCTGTGTCCGGGTCGTGATCTGATTTGGATATGTATGGTGGGACATATTTCCTGTGGTTTATCTCGTTTGAGCAGTCCATTCTGTTTGCCATAGTTTTTTGGATGTACCAAGGTCCACTGAAGTTACCAATGTGGGTCCTTCAGCAAGACCCTTAACCCTCATTGCTCCAGGGATGTTGTGATGAACCCTGTGCTCACCTTGTAAGTCCCTGTCTGTTAATGACGTAGTGGAAATGTAATAATGGTACACGATCAGCTTTACAGTATGAAGTTACTATGGTAAAAGCTTGACTAACGTGTTGCCTTTACTGCGGGGGTCTTCATTTCCATGTTCAGCTCTCTGTAGCGTCCCAGCCTCTCAGCATTGCCCTCTGCCTCTCCTACAAAACAAAACAGGATTCATATATTACATGTTACATTTTTTTTTAGGGGTGAGCTGCAATATTTGCTGATTCGATTCGGAGAACCGTAGTCGACTATGAACCTCATAGTCGAATGTACCATTTTGACCACATGGGGGCGCCCATGGCTGCTGCTAAGCATTAGTTTTTACATGAAATGTCTTTGTTTTCGTTATATATATATAGCCTTTTGTCAAATAAAATCATTCTAATTTTTAGGTTTTTAGTTTTTTTTTTTTAGGTTTTTCCTTTGAAGTGGAAAAAAGTCCAGAACGGGGATCCCATTTACGGTGCTCTAGAAAAACAAGTAAAATATAAAACATATTTTTTTTTTAAAACCACGCTTATAGCGCCATCTTGTAGTGAAATTTTAACTGATTCGACTATCAGGCGACTATAGGGACAATCTGACAAATCAGATTCGACTATGAAAATCCTTAGTTGAAGACACCCCTAAATTTTTTTTCTCAATAAAGATCCGGTGATAAGGAATACTGACCAATAGCAGGTCTGATCTAATACAGCAGCATGGTACGAACTATAGTATTAACACAAGACTATACATAAACTTGTCATTTGGTCCAGATTTGTGATTATGTTTACCGCAAATGATGTAAACGTTAATTTACGTGTAATTAGTTGCACTGCACCATTGAAAAAGCAACACTAGATCACACCAGGTTCTGGTTGGTGACACTCTACTCATTACGCTGTCATGGTTGCAAAACTATTTCCATTTTATTTATCAGTGTAATGTATACCAACAATGTCACTGCAGTGCTATGACTTATCAACCACCTAAATAGTTCTGTTCTGTGGTGCTGCTGTGGTGTGTAATGACTAATAGAGAACATAATAACAGCAAGATGGAAAGTGGAACTGATTAAAATTTAAAAATATATTATTAAAAATAAAAACGGCATAAAGTTCTTAATAATAATAATAATACTTTTTATTTATATAGCGCTTTTAGGGACCTCAAAGACGCTTTACAAAACGAATAGAGCAGTAAACCATTAAAACATACAAGACATCGATTTACAACCAAGCACAGAGGATTTGTGAGATTTCCTCTTTTGTATTTGCACATCTTCTCCGACTTTGTCAACCGGGACCTCCGATTTCCTCTCACAGCCCAAAAACATGGATTAAAAACATGGATTCAATGTACATTAAATGCTGTAAATTGCCCATATAGTGCATGTGTCATAGTGTGCATGTGTTGCCCCTTCTAGTGAGTGTACCCAGCGATAGATCGGTGCCCCCCCCCTCCCTGTGACCCTAGTAGAGGATTAAAAAAGACAATGAATCTGTAACAATGTGAAAGGAATGAATTTACATTGAATCCATGTTTTTGGACTGTGGCAGGAAACCGAAGAACCCGAAGGAAACTCACACAGACACGGGAAGAACTTCACCTAGATCAGGATAAGAACGTGGAACCTCAGCGCTGAGAACGTTCCAGCCACTAAGCCAAAGTTCTGCCGCTTAAGGTTTTAATAAACAGCTAAAAATAAAAGCTAAAGTGTATTATCACAGATATTAAGGTCAGAGTGGCAAAATCCGTAATTGTTTTTCAAACCACAAACTTATCATGACATTACTGAATCCATGAGTTTGGACTGTGGGTGAAACCCGAAGAACCCGAAGGAAACTCACAGGGACACCGGGAGAACATGGAAACTCCACCTAGATCAGGATACGAACGTGGAACCCCAGCACTGAGAACGTTCCAGCCACTAATTTTTACAATTTAACACTAAAAATAAATAAATAAAGTGCATTATCACAGATATTAAGGTCAGAGTGATTTTGGACTGTGGGTGAAACCAGACACCGGGAGAACATGGAAACTCCACCTTGATGGAACCCCAGCGCTGAGAACGTTCCAGCCACTAAACCAAAGTTCTACCACTTAAAGGTTTCACAACTTAACAACTAAAAATAAAAAAATTAATGAAGTGCATTATCACAGATATTACGGTCAGAGTGATTTTGGACTGAGGCGACACGGTGGTTTAGTGTTTAGCATGTTCTCCTCTCAGCACTAGGGATTCCCGGTTCGAATCCCCATCTGGGTGGAGTTTCCATATTCTCCCCGTGTCCGCGTGGGTTTCCTCCGGGTTCTCCGGTTTCCTCCCACTGTCCAAAAACATGGATCACAGTCAAGTGAGTTCTCCAAATTGCCCCATATAGAGTGTGTGTGTGTGAGTGAGTGTGTGTCCAGTGATAAATTGCCGCCCTGTCCTGGGTGTATCTGCCCAGCACCCGAAACGTTCTCCCCTGGATGGGCATGGGGCACCCATCCTCCCACAGTCCAAAAACATGGATCACGGTCAAGTGAGTTCTCCAAATTGCCCCATATAGAGCGTGTC
>JAFMOC010000121.1:62500-135000 GCA_019802505.1 Corydoras sp. C115 | reverse complement strand
CATGTGTGTGTGTGTGTGTTTGTGTCTGTATGAGTGAGTGTGTGTCCAGTGATAGATTGTCGCACTGTCCTGGGTGTATCTGCCCAGCGCCCGGGATGTTCTCCCCTGGATGGGCATGGGGAACCCCCCCCGAGACCCTAATAAATTATCTTCCGCTTTATCCTCTATTGGGGTCGCAGTGGGGTTCCCCATGCCCATCCAGGGGAGAACGTTTCGGGCGCTGGGCAGATAGACCCAGGACAGGACACCAATCCATCACTGGACACACACTCACTCACACTCACACACTCTATATGGGGCAATTTGGAGAATTCAATTGACTTGATCCATGTTTTTGGACTGTGGGACTGTTTTTTTGACTTGTAATGTTCTCATTTGTAAGTCGCTTTGGATAAAAGCGTCTGCTAATTGACTAAATGACTAAATGTAAATGTGGGAGGAAATCGGAGAACCCGGAGAACATGGAAACTCCACCCAGAGTGGGATTCAAACCGGAAATCCCAAGTGCTGAGAGGAGAACATGCTAAACCACTAAGCCACCGTGGCAGCCAGTTGTATTATTATTATTATTATCCATCCATCCATTATCTTTCACTTTATCCTCTACTGTGGGAGGAAACCGGAGAACCCGGAGGAAACCCACACGGACACGGGGAGAACATGGAAACTCCACCCAGATTGGGATTCGAACCGGGAATCCCTTGCGCATGTGTGTGTGTGTGTGTGTGTGTGTCCAGTCGTGGGTGTATCTGCCCAGCGCCCAAAATGTTCTCCCCTGGATGGACATGGGGAACCCCCCCTCCCCCCCCACAACCCCAATAGAGGATAAAGCGGAAGATAATGGATGGACGTATTATTATTATTATAATTATTAATTAATTCATTCATTCATTATCTCCCGCTTTATCCTCTATTAGGGTCACGAGGAGGGGGGGGGTTCCCCATGCCCATCCAGGGGAGAACATTTCGGTTACTGGGCAGATACACCCAGAACAGGACGCCAATCTATCACTGGACACACACTCACTCACACAGACACACTCTATATGGGGCAATTTGGAGAACTCAATTGACTTAATCCATGATTTTGGACTGTGGGAGGAAACCGGAGAACCCGGAGGAAACCCACGCAGACACGGGGAGAACATAGAAACTCCACCCAGATGGGGATTCGAACCGGGAATCCCTAGCGCTGAGAGGAGAACATGCTAACCACTAAACCACCGTGCCGCCTGCCGTGATCTTCATCTCTGAAATCTTTAAAGCCGTTGCTGCAGCAGAAGCAGCTTGCATTAAAATAACTTCCCCTTTAAGGTCCTACATCAAACAAGAGCCCCAAATCTGTCACATGACCCATGAATTATTAACGAGGCGAGGGGTATTGTTAGAATTTAGTGCTTTATCATTAAACCGAGCTAAATTTAACCCTAGATAACATTAATCAACCGGCGTAGTAATGTTAATTAACAGTAAGAAGGAATTGGGCTGGCGGCACGGTGGTTTAGTGATTAGCATGTTCTCCTCTCAGTGCTAGGCATTCCCGGTTCGAATCCCCATCTGGGTGGAGTTTCCATGTTCTCCCCGTGTCTGCATGGGTTTCCACCGGGTTCGCCGGTTTCCTCCCACAGTCCAAAAACATGGATCAAGTCAATTGGGTTCTCCAAATTGCCCCATATAGAGTGTGAGTGAGTGAGTGAGTGTGTGTCCAGCGATGGATTGGTGTCCTGTTCTGGGTGTATCTGCCCAGCGCCCAAGACGTTCTCCCCTGGATGGGCATGGGGAACCCCACCGCGACCCTAATAGAGGATAAAGCGGGAGATAATGGATGGATGGAAGGAACTGCGGTTGGTTCTTGGTCATTCATCCTTGTATGTGTGTGGAGTTTGCATGTTCTCCATCAGACCAAGATGTAAATAAGGAAAACTATATACAGAAGGCAACACAGTGGTTTAGTGGTTAGCATGTTCTCCTCTGAGCGCTAGGGATTCCCGGTTCGAATCCCAATCTGGATGGAGTTTCCATGTTCTCCCCGTGTCTGCGTGGGTTTCCTCCGGGTTCGCCGGTTTCCTCCCACAGTCCAAAAACATGGATCAAGTCAATTGGGTTCTCCAAATTTCCCCATATAGAGTGTGTCTGTGTGAGTGAGTGTGTGTCCAGCGATAGATTGGTGTCCTGTCCTGGGTGTATCTGCCCAGCGCCCGAAACGTTCTCCCCTGGATGGGCATGGAGAACCCCACGCGACCCTAATAGATGATAAAGCATCAGGATAATAAATGAATGAGTATATACAGAAGCCCTCTTAGTTCTTTTCTGATTCCAGGTTCGATGGTGGAGTTTCCATGTTCTCCCCATTTCCGCAAGAGGGGGGGGGAACGTTTCGGGCGCTGGGCAGATACACTGGCAATCTATCACTGGACACACACTCACTCACACAGACACACTCTATATGGGGCAATTTGGAGAATTCAATAGACCTTCATCCATGTTTTTGGACTGTGGGAGGAAACCGGAGAACCCGGAGGAAACCCACATGGACACGGGGAGAACATGGAAACTCCCTCCAGATTGGGATTTAAACGGGGAATCCCTAGCGCTGAGAGGAGAACATGCTAACCACTAAACCACCGTGCCACCCCTAATATAATCCTGCCAGAGTTTGAAATGGGATGTTATTAAAATGTTATGTCCCAGAGCTTGTAATTATTCATTCATTCATCATCTTCCGCTTTATCCTCTATCAGGGTCGGGGGGGTTCCCCATGCCCATCCAGGGGAGAACATTTCGGGCGCTGGGCAGATACACCCAGGACAGGACGCCAATCTAACACTGGACACACACTCACTCACTCACACAGACACACTCTATATGGGGCAATTTGGAGAATTCGATTGTCTTGATCCATGTTTTTGGACTGTGGGAGGAAACCGGAGAACCCGGAGGAAACCCACATGGACACGGGGAGAACATGGAAACTCCACCCAGATTGGGATTGGAACCGGGAATCCCTCGCGCTGAGAGGAGAACATGCTAACCACTAAAACACTGTGCCGCCCGGTTTGCTGTGCTGTGATTTTTGTTATTCTGGTTGCCATAGTAACCTGAGTTTAAAGCAGTGAGGGTATTTTCCTTTGATCTTTCTTACTAACAGGGATTTTTCAGCTGCAGATCTTTAAAATGTGTGTAAAAAAATCTCATTCGGACGAAGATTAAAAGATAAAAACAATTGTTTGGTCTACGTGCATTAAATATGATTTATTTCCCAGTGTCATATTACATTCATTCATTTATGAACTTCTGCTTAATTCTCTACTAGGGTTCCGGAAATCCCAGTGCTTAGAGGAGAACATACCAACCACTAAGTCACTGTGGCAGCCAGTTGTATTATTATTATCCATCCATTATCTTCAGCTTTATCCTCTATTAGGGTCGCGGGGGGGGAGAACGTTTCGGGCGCTGGGCAGATACACCCAGGACAGGACACCACAAACACATCACTGGGCACACACTCTCTCACACAAACACACTCTATATGGGGCAATTTGGAGAATTCATTTGACTATGATTCATGTTTTTGAACTGTGGGAGGAAACCGGAGAACCCGGAGTGGGGTTCCCCATGCCCATCCAGGGGAGAACGTTTCGGGCGCTGGGCAGATACACGCAGGACAGGACGCCAATCTATCACTGGACACACACTCACTCACACAGACACACTCTATATGGGGCAATTTGGAGAACTCAATTGACTTGATCCAAGTTTTTGGACTGTGGGAGGAAACCGGAGAACCCGGAGTGGGGTTCCCCATGCCCATCCAGGGGAGAATGTTTCGGGCGCTGGGCAGATACACGCAGGACAGGACACCAATCTATCACTGGGCACACACACACTCACACAGACACACTCTATATGGGGCAATTTGGAGAACTCAAATTACTTGATCCAAGTTTTTGGACTGTGGGAGGAAACCGGAGAACCCGGAGGAAACCCACATGGACACGGGGAGAAGATGGAAACTCCACCCAGATTGGGATTGGAACCGGGAATCCCTAGTGCTGAGAGGAGAACATGCCAACCACTAAGCCGCCCGTTGTTTTAATATATTTACTAATAACATAAGTCAAATAAGGCGGCACGGTGGCTTAGTGGTCAGCACGTTCGCCTCTCAGCGCTAGGGATTCCCGGTTCGAATCCCCATCTGGGTGGAGTTTCCATGTTCTCCCCGTGTCCGCGTGGGTTTCCTCCGGGTTCTCCGGTTTCCTCCCACAGTCCAAAAACATGGATCAAGTTAATTGAATTCTCCAAATTTCCCCATATAGAGTGTGTCTGTGTGAGTGAGTGTGTGCCCAGTGATAGATTGGCGTCCTGTCCTGGGTCTATCTGCCCAGCACCCGAGACGTTCTCCCCTGGATGGGCATGGGGAACCTCACCGCGACCCTAATAGAGGATAAAGCGGGAGATAATGATGGACTTTGTAGTTTTCTAATTCCAGACTGTAGTCCATCTGTGTTCTTTGTTGTTGTTAGTCCTCTAGAGGATAAAGCTGGATATTAAAACAACTCCAGAACGTCCAGGTCACTCTTTTCCGGTTGGTTGACTCTTCACCTCTGTGCTGACATCTGCCGTCGCTTCTTCCGCCTCAGCATCTTCGGCGTCATTGCTGTCGGCCCAGCGGCCCACTCGTTTGACCCCCTCCTCCACCAGCGGTGCATTGATACACGGGTTGTGGTCGTAGATGATCATCTTTAAACCCTTCAGGTGGGTAAGTGGTGGAAAGCGGCGTATGCGGTTCCGGTCCACGTCGATCACCTCCAACCCGTGCATTTCCAACAGCACCGGAGGAAAATCACTCAACAAGTTGCCTTCCAACCAGATGGTGCGGAGCTCCTGCAATCTGGCCAGTTCAGCGGGTAAACTCCGCATCTGGTTATAACCCACATGAAGAGTCTTGAGGTTGGGAAGGTTGCAGACCACATAGGGGAACTTGGTGAAGCAGTTGGTCTCCAGCCACAGGGTCTTCAGTTCGGTGAGCTCGACCAGCTCCGGGGGCAGGTAGTAGAGCTGGTTATTCCCCAGGTAGAGGATGTTGAGCTGCCGAAGCCGGCAAACGACCGGCGGGACCTCTTGAAAGCTGTTGAAGTCCAGAGCCAGGAGTTGAAGCTTCTGAAGGCTCTGAAGTTCCGAGGGCAGGTCACTCAGGTTGTTATTACTCAGGTAAAGTTTGACGAGTTCACTGAAGGCACAGGCTCTCAGCGGAAAGCGCCGAAGCTGACGCTTACTCAGGTCCAAAGTACGATCGAGGGGCATCTCGGCTAGATCCCCCACCAAGAAGCGTTGGCATCGGTCTGACGGGATGAAGGCAACCGCTCCGCGAACAACATTTCCCATCGTTCCAATTCTCAACCATGTTCACTATATAAAAAACGAAGCAGCAGCGTTAATAAAGACACCGTCATTATATATTCAGTCATTATCTCCCACTTTATCCTCTATTAGGGTCGCAGGGGTGGGGGGGGTTCCCCATGCCCATCCAGGGGAGAACGTTTCGGGCGCTGGGCAGATACACCCAGGACAGGACGCCAATCTATCACTGGGCACACATTCACTCACTCACACAGACACACTCTATATGGGGCAATTTGGAGAATTCAATAGGCTTGATCCAGGTTTTTGGACTGTGGGAGGAAACCGGAGAACCCGGAGGAAACCCACGCGGACACGGGGAGAACATGGAAACTCCACCCAGATGGGGTGGAGAGGAGAACATGGGGTTCAAATCCCCATCTGGGTGGAGTTTCCATGTTCTCCCCGTGTCTGCGTGGGTGTCCTCCGGGTTCTCCGGTTTCCTCCCACAGTCCAAAAACATGGATCAAGTCAATTGAGTTCTCCAAATTGCCCCATATAGAGTGTGTGTGTGAGTGAGTGTGCCCAGTGATAGATTGGTGTTCTGTCCTGGGTGTGTCTGCCCAGCGCCCGAGACGTTCTCCCCTGGATGGGCATGGGGAAACCCCCCCCCGCGACCCTGATATAGGATAAAACAGAAGATAATGGATGGATGGATATTTGTTACAACAGGATGGCACGGTGGTTAGCATGTTCTCCTCTCAGCACTAGGGATTCCCGGTTCGAATCTCAATCTGGGTGGAGTTTCCATGTTCTCCCAGTGTCCACGTGGGTTTCCTCCAGGTTCTCCGGTTTCCTCCCACAGTCCAAAAATTGCTCTGAATTGCCCCATATAATGTGTGTCTGTTTGAACGGATAGATTGGCGTCCTGTCCTGGGTGTATCTGCCCAGCGCCCAAATCGTTCTCCCCTGGATGGGCACGGGGAACCCCCCCCCCCCCCCCCGCGCAACCTTAGTAGAGGATTAATCAGAAGATAATGAATGAATTGTTAAATCATTTTTAACTGAGGCGGCACGGTGGCTTAGTGTTTAGCATGTTCTCCTCTCAGCACTAGGGATTCAGGTTCGAATCCCCATCTGGGTGGAGTTTCCATGTTCTCCCCGTGTCCGCGTGGGTTTCCTCCGGGTTCTCCGGTTTCCTCCCACAGTCCAAAAACATGGATTAAGTCAATTCATTCATTCATCATCTCCCGCTTTATCCTCTATTAGGGTCGTGGGAGGTTCCCTATGCCCATCCAGGGGAGAACGTCTCGGGCGCTGGGCAGATACACCCAGGACAGGACACCAATCCATCGCTGAGCACACACTCACTCACACACACACACTCTATATGGGGCAATTTGGAGAATTCAGTTGACTTGCTTCATGTTTTTGGACTGTGGGAGGAAACCGGAGAACCCGGAGGAAACCCACATGGACACTGGGAGAACATGGAAACTCCACCCAGATGAGAGGCGCTGAGAGGCGAACGTGCTAACGGTGGCTTAGTGGTAGCATGTTCTCCTCTCAGCGCTAGGGATTCCCGGTTCGAATCCCCATCTGGGTGGAGTTTCCATGTTCTCCCCGTGTCCGCGTGGGTTTCCTCCGGGTTCTCCGGTTTCCTCCCACAGTCCACAAACATGGATCAAGTCAATTGAATTCTCCAAATTGCCCCATATAGAGTGTATCTGTGTGAGTAAGTGTGTGCCCAGCGATAGATCGCCATCCTGTTCTGGGTCTATCTGCCCAGTGCCCGAGACGTTCTTCCCTGGATGGGCATGGGGAACCCCACCGCGAGCCTAATAGAGGATAAAGCGGGAGATAATGGATGAATGAATGAATTTTTAACTGACGAAATCAGCCAATAATATGGAATTCTACCTTAAAAAGCCTGTGCTCATACTATTGCAGATTATCTCGATGTAAACAGAGGGATTACATACCTGAAAAGTAAAAAGATTCCGTTAAAAGTCCATCTTTTCGGAGTCCGGTGAACGGATCCCCGCTGCCTGGTTCTCTGAGCTCTGACTTTGGTGCCAGAGATGATAACCAGCTCAGCCCTCCTCATGCATGCTGCATGAAGTTCCAGAATGTGAAGCAGCCGAACGACAGTGATAAGTGAAGTGTCTGATGGAATGTGGACGAGGACAGGGTGGTCTCAGCCCCTCCTATTGTACGTGCATTGATCCACTCTGGAGCTGCTGCTCTACTTGGCATCCTGGAAAGTGGAGATAGGATTGTTAACGCAGCCTCGCAAACATTCTTTACAAACCGGGGCAATTAAAAAACAGTAGAAAACACATGCTGTAGTTCATACTGTCATAGAAAACCGTCTTTTTTATATGGTGATTATTCATTCATTCATTATCTCCCGCTTTATCCTCTATTAGGGTCGCGGTGGGGTTCCCCATGCCCATCCAGGGGAGAACGTCTGGGGCGCTGGGCAGATAGACCCAGGACAGGGGGGCAATCCATCACTGGGCACACACTCACTCACAGACACACTCTATATGGGGCAATTTGGAGAAATCAATTGACTTGATCCATGTTTTTGGACCGTGGGAGGAAACCGGAGAACCCGGAGGAAACCCACAAGGACACAGGGAGAACATGGAAACTCCACCCAGATGGGGATTCGAACTGGGAATCCCCAGCGCTGAGAGGAGAACATGCTAACCACTAAGCCATATATGGTGATTAATCTAGGTCTAATTTATAATGTGTGCGGCACGGTGGCTTAGTGGTTGGCATGTTCTCCTCTCAGCCCTGGGGATTCCCGGTTCAAATCCCCATCTGGGTGGAGTTTCCATGTTCTCACCGTGTCCGCGTGGGTTTCCTCCGGGTTCTCCGGTTTCCTCCCACAGTCCAAAAACATAGATCGAGTCGATTGAGTTCTCCAAATTGCCCCATATAGAGTGTGTCTGTGTGAGTGAGTGTGTGCCCAGCGATAGATTGGTGTCCTGTCCTGGGTGTATCTGCCCAGCGCCCGAAACGTTCTCCCCTGGATGGGCATGGAGAACCACTCTAGGTCTAATTTATAATGTGTGCGGCACGGTGGCTTAGTGGTTGGCATGTTCTCCTCTCAGCACTAGGGATTCCCGGTTCGAATCCCAATCTGGGTGGAGTTTCCATGTTCTCCCCCCCCCCACGAAACCACTGGAGGATTACGCGGAAGATAATGAATGGATGGAAAATTTTATAATGAGGTTTTTATTATTTTAACCATAATAAATAACATAGCTTGGTGGCACGGTGGTTTAGTGTTTAGCATGTTCTCCCCTCAGCGCTAGGGATTCCGCATGGGTTTTCCTCGGGTTCTCCGGTTTCCTCCCACAGTCCAAAAATATGGATCAAGTCAATTGAATTCTCCAAATTGCCCCATATAGAGTGTTTCTGTGTGTGTGAGTGTGTACCCAGCGATGGATTGATGTCCTGTCCTGGGTCTATCTGCCCAGCGCCCGAAATGTTCTCCTCTGGATGGACATGGGGAACCCTAATATAGGATAAAGCAGAAGATAATGGATGGATGAATGAATGAATATAACATAGCTGTAATAACAGAAGCTTCACCATCTTTATGATTTAAATTGCTTTAAGCTGTACATATTTATTAATTCATTATCTTCCGCTTTATCCTCTATTAGGGTCGTGGGGGGGGGGTTCCCCATGCCCATCCAGGGGAGAACGTTTCGGGCGCTGGACAGATACACCCAGGACAGGTTGCATATCTATTCCTGGAAACAATTATTATAATCATTATAATAATAAACAATTATACTAATAGCAGTGCTGGTAATAATAAAAGTAATAATAAATAATAATACTTTGGTATTATCATATTCATTCATTCATTATCTCCATCTTAATTCTACTGGGGGGGGGTTCTACCCATCCATGCCCATCCAGGGTAGAACCTTTCGGGCGCTGGCGGGTCAATCTATTCCTTCACACAGCCACTCACACAAACACACTCTATATGGGGCAATTCGGAGAATTCAATTTACGTTGACTCCATGTTTTTGGACTGTGAACGGAAACCGGAGAACCCGGAGGAAACCCATGTGGACACGGGGAGAACATGAAAAACGCCACCCAGATTGGGATTCGAACCTGGAATCCCCAGCACTTAGAGGAGAACGTGCTAACTACTAAGCCACCGTGCCGTCATAATAATAATAACATTCATTCATTCATTCATTCATCTTCCGCTTAATCCTCTACTAGGGGCACAAGAGGGGGGTTTCTTTTGCCCATCCAAAGAGGGGGAGAGCGTTTTGGGTACTTAGGGCAGATAGGGATTCGAACCTGGAATCCTCAGATTATAGAGGCAAACATGGAAACCACTAAGCCTTGCTTGCTATTTACTCATTCATTCATTATCACCAGCTTTATCTTCTATTAGGGTCGCGGTGGGGTTCCCCATGCCTATCCAGGGGAGAACGTCTCGGGCGCTGGGCAGATAGACCCAGGACAGGACACCAATCTCTCACTGGGCACACATTCACTCACTCACACAGACACACTCTATATGGGGCAATTTGGAGAATTCAATTGACTTGATCCATGTTTTTGGACTGTGGAAGGAAACTGGAGAACCCGGAGGAAACCCACGCGGACACGGGGAGAACATGGAAACTCCACCCAGATGGGGATTCGAACCGGGAATCCCTAGCGTGAACGTGCTAACCACGTTACGTAACCGGGAGAACGTCCCGGGCGCTGGGCAGATACACCCAGGACAGGACGCCAATCCATCGCTGGGCACACACACACTCACACAGACACACTCTATATGGGGCAATTTGGAGAATTCAATTGACTTGATCCATGTTTTTGGACTGTGGAAGGAAACTGGAGAACCCGGAGGAAACCCACGCGGACACGGGGAGAACATGGAAACTCCACCCAGATGGGGATTCGAACCGGGAATCCCTAGCGTGAACGTGCTAACCATGATACGTAACCGGGAGAACGTCCCAGGCGCTGGGCAGACACCCAGGACAGGGCGCCAATCCATCGCTGGGCACACACTCACTCACACAGACACACTCTATATGGGGCAATTTGGAGAATTCAATTGACTTGATCCATGTTTTTGGACTGTGGAAGGAAACTGGAGAACCCGGAGGAAACCCACCCGGACACGGGGAGAACATGGAAACTCCACCCAGATGGGGATTCGAACCGGGAATCCCTAGTGTGAACGTGCTAACCATGATACGTAACCGGGAGAACGTCCCAGGCGCTGGGCAGACACCCAGGACAGGGCGCCAATCCATCGCTGGGCACACACACACTCACACAGACACACTCTATATGGGGCAATTTGGAGAATTCAATTGACTTGATCCATGTTTTTGGACTGTGTTGCTATTTACTCATTCATTCATTCATTCATTATCTCCCGCTTTATCCTCTATTAGGATCGCGGTGGGGTTCCCCATGCCCATCCAGGGGAGAACGTCTCGGGCGCTGGGCAGATAGACCCAGGACAGGACGCCAATCCATCGCTGGGCACACACTCACTCACACAGACACACTCTATATGGGGCAATTTGGAGAATTCAATTGACTTGATCCATGTTTTTGGACTGTGTTGCTATTTACTATAAAATACAAAAATGTACAACTTACAATGACTATTATAGCTTGTACACTACTTTCTGTTACTATATTCTGTATTTTATTTTACGTATGTCGTAATTATTACATCAGATTCAGAATCCAGGGGTATTATACAGTAATAACATGATCTGTAGCACCTGGGCCCTTACTTTATAGAGCATCTCTATACAAGCCTGATTCTGAAATCCCCATTTCATACAAAATACATAATAATCCAAAATAAAACCTTTACACAATACAGTTTTTAAATGTTGTCATGATATGGGAATAGAAAAGCTTCGAATAGCCGTCGATAAAATGAGTGAAAGGTTTTAATTACTTACCACTGAAGTAGATGAAGGTAACAAAGTGCTAGTTTCAGCTGACTGGCTGTCATACGGTGGGTACCTTTAAAACGTCGTGTTCCGCTCTGTTGATCCAATGTACAGTATGTACACATGGTTCTCCAAGTGAACTGTGGTTGCACCTGCAGGATAAGTACAGAAATGGACAGTTGCTGACAGAAAGACAGCAGCAATGTTGTTCTGGTTGCTATACTAGAACATCAGTATGATCCATGCTTCTCATATTGCTCTACGTCCAGCAGAACAGTGTGGAAATACACCAGACACGATCCTATAAGCACTAACACTAAAAAACAGCCCTATATATAGGGCGGCACGGTGGCTTAGTGGTTAGCATGTTCTCCTCTCAGCGCTAGGGATTCCCGGTTCGAATCCCAATCTGGGTGGAGTTTCCATGTTCTCCCTGTGTCTGCCTGGGTTTCCTCCGGGTTCTCCGGTTTCCTCCCACAGTCCAAAAACATGGATCAAGTCAATTGAGTTCTCCAAATTGCCCCATATAGAGTGGGTCTGTGTGAGTGAGTGTGTGCCCAGCGATGGATTGGTGCCCTGTCCTGGGTGTATCTGCTCAGCGCCCGAAACGTTCTCCCCTGGATGGGCATGGGGAACCCCACCGCGACCCTAATAGAGGATAAAGCAGAAGATAATGAATGAATGAATTTAAATGGGTTTATATATAGGGCGGCACAGTGGCTTAGTGGTTAGCATGTTCTCCTCTCAGCGCTAGGGATTCCCGGTTCGAATCCCAATCTGGGTGGAGTTTTCATGTTCTCCCCGTGGCGCCCTGTCCTGGGTTCTCCGGTTTCCCCCACAGTCCAAAAACATGGATCAAGTCAATTGAGTTCTCCAAATTGCCCCATATAGAGTGTGTGTGTGTGAGTGAGTGTGTGTGTGTCCAGTGATGGATTGGTGCCCTGTCCTGGGTGTATCTGCCCAGCGCCCGAAACGTTCTCCCCTGGATGGGTATGGGGAACCCCACCGCGACCCTAATAGAGGATAAAAGCGGGAGATAATAAATGAATGAATTTAAATGGATTTATATATAGGGCGGCACGGTGGCTTAGTGGTTAGCATGTTCTCCTCTCAGCACTAGGGATTCCCGGTTCGAATCCCAATCTGGGTGGAGTTTGCATGTTCTTCCCGTATCCGTGTGGGTTTCCTCCGGGTTCTCCGGTTTCCTCCCACAGTCCAAAAACATGGATCAAGTCAATTGAGTTCTCCAAATTGCCCCATATAGAGTGTGTCTGTGTGAGTGAGTGTGTGCCCAGTCCTGGGTCTATCTGCCCAGCGCCCGGGACGTTCTCCCCTGGATGGGCATGGGGAACCCCACCGCGACCCTAATAGAGGATAAAAGCGGGAGATAATGAATGAATGAATGAATTTAAATGGATTTATGTATAGGGCGGCACGGTGGCTTAGTGGTTAGCATGTTCTCCTCTCAGCGCTAGGGATTCCCGGTTCGAATCCCAATCTGGGTGGAGTTTTCATGTTCTTCCCGTGTCCGTGTGGGTTTCTTCCGGGTTCTCCGGTTTCCTCCCACAGTCCAAAAACATGGATCAAGTCAATTGAGTTCTCCAAATTGTCCCATATAGAGTGTGTCTGTGTGAGTGAGTGTGTGCCCAGTGATAGATTGTTGTCCTGTCCTGGGTGTATCTGCCCAGTAACCGAAATGTTCTCCCCTGAAAGGGCATGGGGAACCCCCCTGCGGCCCTAATATGCCGTATTTTCCGGACCATAAGGCGCACCGTATTATAAGGCGCAGTCTGAATTACGGGGTCTGTTTCTGTATTTGAGTCACGTATAAGGTGCACCGTACTATAAGGCGCAGTCTGAATTAGGGACTCTATTTCTGTACGGTACTTATTCTGTACGGCAGCGTATTATAAGGCACTCGCTAAAACATACGATCTACAAGAAAAGTAAAGGATGCAGAACGCTGATTTATAATTGAAGTTTATTCTACTATTTGATAAAACACACATTATTTTAATCCCTCTTCTCCCACAAATCCATCAGCGTCCTCGTCTTCTGTGTCTGAATTAAAAAGCTGGTTCTCTATCGAGCACTCCGGCGTTCCCTCTCATCGATGTCCGAGTCCGTCTCGTCTCCGGGCGGCCGTTCGGCGACGACGCCGGCTTTGGCGAAAGCTCGGACGACGGTCACGGCAGAACCCTCGGCCCAGGCGTCCACGATCCATTCACAGACGGTGGCGTAACTCGCCCCGCCGCTGCCTCCGAGTTTTAGTAAACGTGTGTTCACCGTCTATCATCCATCGCTCCCACGCCGCCCGCAACTTTACTTTAAACGCCCCGTTTACCCCAATGTCCAGCGGTCGGAGTTCTTTATTTAATCCTCCCGGAATGACGGCGAGCTCCGGATTAATTTTCTTCACTCGGATTTTCTGTGAGATGAGCGCGCATGGAGTCACAGACCAGCAGGGCGGCGATGTGGGGGATAAAAACCACCCGGTCCACAACAATACTTTTATAGAATTTGGAACTCAGTACACGTATAAGGCGCACCGGATTATAAGGCGCACGTCCGATTTCTGGGAAAATGTTAGGCTTTTAGGTGCACCTTATAGTCCGGAAAATACGGTAATATAAAGAGTAAGATAATGAATGGATGGATTCATATAGCAGTGGTACCACAAAGCAGGTTTACGTGAACTATGTAGATGATGAATGGACTACAAAATATAGAAAGCTAGAAATAACAAAGGCATAAGTACTTATCCATCCATCCATTTCCTTCACTATCTATCTCCTCTACGAGGGTTGCGATGGGGTTCCTCATGCCCATCCAGGGGAGAACGTTTCGGGCGGTGGGCAGATACACCCAGGACAGGTCGCCAATCTATCACTGGGCACACTCACTCACACAAACACACTCTATATGGGGCAATTTGGAGAATTTAATTTACCTTCATCCATGTTTTTGGACTGTGGAAGGAAACCGAAGAACCCGGAGGAAACCCATGCGAAAACGGGGAGAACATGGAAATGCCATTCAGATTGGGATTCGAACCGGGAATCACTAAAGCTGAGGGGAGAACATGCCAAACCACTAAGCAACCATGCCACCCTACATAAAAAACATCATTCATTCCATTATCTTCCGTTCCACCATAAACGCCACTGTGACTTCACTGTTACTTATTTCCTAATGTACAATACACCTGCGCCACTAGTTCTGTGCTCTGTTGTTCTGTTTACTGTGTTCTGTGTTCTGTGTTTACTGTGTTCTGTTTACAGTGTTCTGTGTTCTGTTTACTGTGTTCTGTTTACTGTGTTCTGTGTTCTGTTTACTGTGTTCTGTTTACTGTGTTGTTTACTGTGTTCTGTTTACTGTGTTCTGTTTACAGTGTTCTGTGTTCTGATTACTGTGTTCTGTTTACTGTGTTGTTTACTGTGTTCTGTTTACTGTGTTCTGCTTACAGTGTTATGTGTTCTGTTTACTGTGTTATGTTTATTCTGTTTACTGTGTTCTGTTTACAGTGTTCTGTGTTCTGTTTACTGTGTTCTGTTTACAGTGTTCTGCGTTCTGTTTACTGTGTTCTGTTTACTGTGTTCTGCGTTCTGTTTACTGTGTTGTTTACTGTGTTCTGTTGTTCTGTTTACTGTGTTCTGTTTACAGTGTTCTGTTTACAGTGTTCTGTGTTCGGTTTACTGTGTTCTGTTTACAGTGTTCTGCGTTCTGTTTACTGTGTTGTTTACTGTGTTCTGTTTACTGTGTTGTTTACTGTGTTCTGTTTACTGTGTTCTGTTTACTGTGTTCTGTTTACAGTGTTCTGTTGTTCTGTTTACTGTGTTCTGTTTACTGTGTTGTTTACTGTGTTCTGTTTACTGTGTTCTATTGTTCTGTTTACAGTGTTCTGTTTACAGTGTTCTGTTGTTCTGTTTACTGTGTTCTGTTTACTGTGTTGTTTACTATGTTCTGTTGTTCTGTTTACAGTGTTATGTGTTCTGTTTACAGTGTTCTCTGTTGTTTACTGTGTTGTATGTTCTGTTTACAGTGTTCTCTGTTCTGTTTACAGTGTTATGTGTTCTGTTTACTGTGTTGTTTACTATGTTCTGTTGTTCTGTTTACAGTGTTATGTGTTGTTTACAGTGTTCTCTGTTCTGTTTACTGTGTTGTATGTTCTGTGTTCTATTTACAGTGTTCTCTGTTCTGTTTACAGTGTTCTGTGTTCTGTTTACAGTGTTCTCTGTTCTGTGTTCTGTTTACAGTGTTATGTGTTCTGTTGGTCTGTTTACTATGTTATGTGTTCTGTTTACAGTGTTATGTGTTCTGTTTACAGTGTTATAGTGTTCTCTGTTCTGTGTTCTATTTACAGTGTTCTCTGTTCTGTGTTCTGTTCACAGTTCAGTGTTCTCTGTTCTGTGTTCTCTGTTCTGTGTAGGGGGTTAGACAGGGGTTAGAGGGTAAAGGCTGTTCACCCAGCATCCTTCGCTGCAGGATACACAGCCATCTTGGATCTACGAGCAGAGGGGAAATTAATGCGGTTAGTGGATTTTTTGGGGATCTTTGCGATCGGCGTCCCGGCGTCGGCAGGTCGTGGAGCGTCGGCGTCGTCTGCAGCTCGGGGCTCGGACGCGGCGTGGGGGGGGCGGGGGGTTCGAGCCCGGCGGCTCTGCTGTTTTTGTCCGAGCTGGCCGCGTTAGCCGTTAGCCTGAACGAGAGAGAGAGAGAGAGAGAGACATATACACACACTGAGAGAGAGAGAGAGAGAGAGAGAGAGACATACACACACTTATACTTTTATTTATATATTTTTTCTGGATCTTATTATTGTCTGTAAATAATGTACATATTTTGTAGTTTTATATTGGTTTTGGTTTTGGACTCCGGCTTTGGGCAATACTAACGTAATATTATAATAATGTCATAATAAAGCTTTTAAATTGAATTGAATTGAGAGCGAGAGAGATTGAGAGAGAGAGAGAGCGAGAGAGGGGGTATCCCACATACTAGCGTACTATATAGTGCTGCAGTGTACTACCCCGGCCGTGTTTCCGTACTAACCCCGCGTACTGTGTAGAATGTTAGTATGCGGTGCTCGCTGTGGATGGCGGCGGAACACGGCCTACACTCTCGGCTCTCCACTTTGTTAGCTCCGCGCTAAGCTAACGAGCTAAACGCCTCGAAACGACTCTAAATGCGGCAGCGACCTCCTCTCCTCCGCCGCTCCCCTCTCACGGTCCGAAACGGCAGTGTTATCTCGTCCCGGGCTTCGTTTGGAAGCTTCGGCGGTGTTCCTTTAGCACTTTTCATCTCGCTAGCCGCTGGCTGTGGAGGCTAACAACATTTAGCAGCTGGTTATTTATAGCTGGTAACAATCGCGCTGTTTAAGTAAACCGACTCTTGACCATTTTACTCAGCAGGTAGGATAACCAACTTTACTTCAGTGTTTAGAACCGTATGTACCTGTGATTTGAGCGTAAACTTTTATTTATTAAACGATGCAATACGAAAGTATGTTATATTTACATCATTGGGTCGTTTAGCAGACGCTTTTATCCAAAGCGACTTATAAAGTGAGCACAGGGTTGGTACTAAAGTCCTGGGGCAGTAAGGGTGTTGGTACTAAAGCCATGGGGCAGTAAGGGTGTTGGAACTAAAGCCCTGGAGGGTTTGCTCAAAAAGCCACTTTGCAGTAAGGGTGTTGGTACTAATTTAGCCCTGGAGCAGTAAGGTTAGTTGGTACTAAATGCATGGGGCAGTAATAACTTCTCTGTCTGTTAAAAACTAATTGCCCTGGGGCAGTAAGGGTTTGCTCAAAAAGTAACTTCTGTGGAGCTGGGATTTGAACCCACAACCTTCAGGTTGCTAATCCAACACCCTGCAGACTGAGCTGAATCCTCAGAACACTGCTAGTAATGGAATATGTTAGTTGGTGGTTATTTACTGTATTAATTATTTAGTTGGTGTAGGTTAATATGCAGATTTCAATAACTTCTCTGTCTTTTGAACCTTAGAATTGTATTGTACACTTGGGCCTGTCAGTGTCAGTAGAGGCTTATGATGTTTTACATACATAGCTGTATACATAATGTAAAAACATAATGTACAAAGTGATGTACAGACTGTATTAGCTGGTTATTTATAGCTGGTAACAATCGCGCTGTTTAAGTAAACCGACTCTTGACGATTTTACTCAGCAGGTAGGATAACCAACTTTACGTCAGTGTTTAGAACCGTATGTACCTGTGATTTGAGCGTAAACTTTTATTTATTAAACGATGCAATACGAAAGTATGTTATATTTACATCATTGGGTCGTTTAGCAGACGCTTTTATCCAAAGCGACTTATAAAGTGAGCACAGGGTTGGTACTAAAGCCCTGGGGCAGTAAGGGTGTTGGTACTAAAGCCCTGGGGCAGTAAGGGTGTTGGTACTAAAGCCCTGGAGCACTAAGGGTGTTGGTACTAAAGCCCTGGGGCAGTAAGGGTTTGGTAACTCAAACCCACAACCGTCAGGTTGCTAGCCCAACACCCTGCACACTGAGCTGAATCCTGAACTGAGCTGAACTGTATTAATTATTTAGTTGGTGTAGGTTAAAATGCAGATTTCAATAACTTCTCTGTCTTTTGAACCTTAGAATTGTATTGTACACTTGGGCCTGTCAGTGTCAGTAGAGGCTTATAGACATAGCTTCTGATAACTTCTGTGGAGGTTAATGGGATATAGTGTTTAGAACCGTATGTACCTGTGATTTGAGCGTAAACTTTTATTTATTAAACGATGCAATACGAAAGTATGTTATATTTACATCATTGGGTCGTTTAGCAGACGCTTTTATCCAAAGCGACTTATAAAGTGAGCACAGGGTTGGTACTAAAGCCCTGGGGCAGTAAGTGTGTTGGTACTAAAGCACTGGAACAGTAAGGTTGTTGGTACTAAAGCTCGTGAGCAGTAAGGGTGTTGGAACTAAAGCCCTGGAGCAGTAAGGGTGTTGGTACTAAAGCCCTGGAGCAGTAAGGTTGTTGGTACTAAAGCCATGGGGCAGTAAGGGTGTTGGAACTAAAGCCCTGGGGCAGTAAGGGTTTGCTCAAAAAGCCACTTTGGTAACTTCTGTGGAGCTGGGATTTGAACCCACAACCTTCAGGTTGCTAACCCAACACCCTGCACACTGAGCTGAATCCTCAGAACACTGCTAGTAATGGAATATGTTAGTTGGTGGTTATTTACTGTATTAATTATTTAGTTGGTGTAGGTTAATATGCAGATTTCAATAACTTCTCTGTCTTTAGAACCTTAGAATTGTATTGAACACTTGGGCCTGTCAGTGTCGGTAGAGGCTTATAGACATAGCTTCTGATAACTTCTGTGGAGCTGGGATTTGAACCCACAACCTTCAGGTTGCTAATCCAACACCCTGCACACTGAGCTGAATCGTCAGAATGCTGCTAGTAATGGAATATGTTAGTTGGTGGTTATTTACTGTATTAATTATTTAGTTGGTGTAGGTTAATATGCAGATTTCAATAACTTCTCTGTCTTTTGAACCTTAGAATTGTATTGTACACTTGGGCCTGTCAGTGTCAGTAGAGGCCCATGATGTTTTACATACACAGCTGTATACATAATATACACATACATAATATATAAAGTAATGTACAGACTGTATTAGCTGGTTATTTATAGCTGGTAACAATCGCGCTGTTTAAGTAAACCGACTCTTGACCATTTTACTCAGCAGGTAGGATAACCAACTTTATTTCAGTGTTTAGAACCGTATGTACCTGTGATTTGAGTGAAACTTTTTTTTTATTAAACGATGCAATACGAAAGTATGTTATATTTACATCATTGGGTCGTTTAGCAGACGCTTTTATCCAAAGCTTTGAGCACAGGGTTGGTACTAAAGCCCTGGGGCAGTAAGGGTGTTGGTTCTAAAGCACTGGAACAGTAAGGTTGTTGGTACTAAAGCTCGTGAGCAGTAAGGGTGTTGGAACTAAAGCCCTGGAGCAGTAAGGGTGTTGGTACTAAAGCCCTGGAGCAGTAAGGTTGTTGGTACTAAAGCTCGTGAGCAGTAAGGTTGTTGGTACTAAAGCCCTGGAGCAGTAAGGGTGTTGGTTCTAAAGCTCGTGAGCAGTTATGTTGTTGGTTCTAAAGCCCTGGGGCAGTAAGGGTGTTGGTACTAAAGCCCTGGGGCAGTAAGGGTTTGCTCAAAAAACACTTTGGTAACTTCTGTGGAGCTGGGATTTGAACCCACAACCTTCAGGTTGCTAACCCAACACCCTGCACACTGAGCTGAATCCTCAGAATGCTGCTAGTAATGGAATATGTTAGTTGGTGGTTATTTACTGTATTCATTATTTAGTTGGTGTAGGTTAATATGCAGATTTCAATAACTTCTCTGTCTTTAGAACCTCAGAATTGTGTTGTACACTTGGGCCTGTCAGTGTCAGTAGAGGCTCATGATTAAAATGCACTCAGCTATTATAACGACCCGTTTGCTGTTTTGTTCTTATTCTGGATGTTTTACTTACATAGCTGTACAGTAGACATAGCTTTTCTAATGAAACGACAGTCTGACGTGTTAATAAAGTAATGTACAGACTGTATATAAGTGTGGAGCCTCAAACACCAGATGTGTTCTGTCCTCCCAGCAGCTGGATATAAAAGTTCAACCAAAAGCATCGTCTTTAAATAAAGTGGTTATTACACGTGTTAGTGGAACCTGTTATACACCAGTTTGTGTTTTCTGTACTGTTTACAAGTACAAAAAAATATTCATTCATTCATTATCTCCTGCTTTATCCTCTATTAGGGTCGCGGTGGGGTTCCCCATGCCCATCCAGGGGAGAACGTCTCGGGCGCTGGGCAGATACACCCAGGACAGGGCGCCGATCCATCGCTGGGCACACACTCACTCACACAGACACACTCTATATGGGGCAATTTGGAGAACTCAATTAACTTGATCCATGTTTTTGGACTGTGGGAGGAAACCGGAGAACCCGGAGGAAACCCACGCGGACACGGGGAGAACATGGAAACTCCACCCAGATGGGGGTTCGAACCGGGAATCCCTAGTGCTGAGAGGAGAACATGCCAAAGCACTAAACCACCCATAACATAAAAATTAATATATCAAAGATTTTCATTTTTATATTGTAAATTAGGCGTTTGTGGTTTAGTGGTTGGCACGTTCGCGCGAGGGATTCCCGGTTCGAATCCCCATCTGGGTGGAGTTTCCATGTTCTCCCCGTGTCTGCGTGGGTTTCCTCCGGGTTCTCCGGTTTCCTCCCACAGTCCAAAAACATGGATCAAGTCAATTGAATTCTCCAAATTGCCCCATATAGAGTGTGTCTGTGTGTGTGTGTGAGTGTGTGCCTGGCGATGGATTGGCGCCCTGTCCTGGTTCTGTTTGCCCGGCGCCTGGGACGTTCTCCCCTGGATGGGCATGGGGAACCCCCCCGCGACCCTAATAGAGGATGAAGCGGGAGATAATGAACAAATGATATTGTAAATTTATTGTATAATAATAAAGTAACACAATGATCATGCGGTAAACTGTTTCCACCCCGATCATGCCCCACAGCCTTTTTGTAATATCGGTTCTTAACGTTAAAAATGACGTTAAAATACAGCTTTAATGATTTGTTTGCCGTAGCCGAATCTGGAAATTTGACAGCTAATAACGACCCTCTTTTTGCAGGTGACGAACGGCATGTTTAGTGCTCCGAGAAAGAAGTTTGAGGGGGTCGAAAGCGACTACCCAGAAGAGAGTATGTACTATGGGCAGCCGTCGATGTTTTCTCATCGATCGGAGAAAGACGTAAGGCATCCTGTCGTGTTATTGTCTGCTCCGCCATCGGATTAGAAACCCGTCAGAGGGATTGCTGGAATTATTATGTGGGGAATTGAATGTGTTCCTCCTGTGTTATAGATTCTGGCGTCTCCTTCGCCGTCATCGTCGGGTCAGTTGTCGCAGCTTGGTGCGAGTCTGTATGGTTCACAGAGTGAGTACCGATATCCAACAACGTCAGGAAGAGGGCGCGTTATTGGTTTGCCCTGTAATTAATCACCGTCATGTCTTTTTAATAGGTGTCGGTGCACTAGGCTTCTCATTAAGGAGCATGAGCAACAACAATCCTCAATTAAATCGCAATTTACAGCAAGGTACTCAGTTACCAAGCCATAGCACCCCAACGACAGGTGTCCCACCATTGTCTCTTCATACTCCACCGTCGCCCAACAGGTACGCTCACTCACAATTGCCATTGCTGTTTAAGCACTCTCCTAAATCAATTGATTTGAATACCATATATATGCTATATCGTAGGGGCATTCTTCCCATGAACTCCAGGAACATGATCAATCACTCACAAGTGGGCCAAGGCATGAGTCTGAGTGGCAGGACCAACAGCATGGGTAGTTCAGGCCTTGGTAGCCCCAACCGAAGCTCGCCGAGCATCATCTGTATGCCAAAGCAGCAGCCGGCACGCCAGCCCTTCACCATCAACAGGTACGGTGCCTGCCATGCGGGATGAGGCGGTGGATGGTTTCAGCATTATGAATGACTTACACACGCATGTCTGCCATTCCCCAGTATGTCAGGTTTTGGAATGGGACGAAGTCAGGGGTTTGGTATGAACTCTTTATCGAACAACGTCTTCAATGGAACAGGTGAGTTGCGTTTTAGCGTTCCAGGAATAAATAGTGGTTTGAGGGACCAGGGTGGCACGGTGGCTTAGTGGTTGGCATGCTCAGTGCTGGGGATTCCCAGTTGGAATCCCAATCTGGGTGGAGTTTCCATGTTCTCCCCGTGTCCACGTGGGGTTTCCTCCGGGTTCTCCGGTTTCCTCCCACAGTCCAAAAACATGGATCAAGTCAATTGAGTTCTCCAAATTGCCCCATATAGCGTGTGTATGTGTGAGTGAGTGTGTGCCCAGTGATATAATGGTGTCCTGTTCTGGGTGTATCTGCCCAGCGCCCAAAACCTTCTCCCCTGGATGGGTATGGAGAACCGCCACCCGACCCTAATAGAGGATAAAGCGGAAGATAATGGATGGATGGATTTATTTGAGGAACCAAACTGATACAGTATAACAATATAACTTAATTCACTCACAACCTCCGTTTTTACATAATCATTAAATACAGAAACGCATCAAAACTAGCACACAATACAAGATAAAGGGAAAAAAATACTAATCACATTAAGGTTAAATTGTAGTACCGTATTTTCCGGACCATAAGGCACACCGTATTATAAGGCGCAGTCTGAATTACGGGGTCTATTTCTGTATTTGAGCCACATATTAGGCGCACCGTACTATAAGGCGCAGTCTGAATTAGGGACTCTATTTCTGTACGGTACTTATTCTGTACGGCAGCGTATTATAAGGCACTCGCTAAAACATACGATCTACAAAAAAAGTAAAGGATGCAGAACGCTGATTTATAATTGAAGTTTATTCTACTACTTGATAAAACACATTATTTTAATCTCTCTTCTCCCACAAATCCATCAAAGTCCTCGTCTTCTGTGTCTGAATTAAAAAGCTGGTTCTCTATCGAGCACTCCGGCGTTCCCTCTCATCGACGTCCGAGTCCGTCTCGTCTCCGGGCGGCCGTTCGGCGACGACGCCGGCTTTCGCGAAAGCTCGGACGACGGTCACGGCAGAAACCTCGGCCCAGGCGTCCACGATCCATTCACAGACGGTGGCGTAACTCGCCCCGCCGCCGCCTCCCGAGTTTTAGTAAACGTGTGTTCACCGTCTATCATCCATCGCTCCCACGCCGCCCACGACTTTACTTTAAACACCCCGTTTACACCAATGTCCAGCGGTCAGAGTTCTTTATTTAATCCTCCCGGAATGACGGCGAGCTCCGGATTACTTTTCTTCACTCGGCTTTTCTGTGAGATGAGCGCGCATGGAGTCACAGACCAGCAGGGCGGCGATGTGGGGACAAAAAACCACCCGGTCGCACAACAATACTTTTATAGAATTTGGAACTCAGTACACGTATAAGTATAAGGCGCACCGGATTATAAGGCGCACGTCTGATTTCTGGGAAAATTTTAGGCTTTTAGGTGCGCCTTAAAAGGGTAGCTCTAAGAGGGTGGGGTAGCTCTGTGGTGGGGCGTTGGGTTATCAATCTGAAGGTTGTGGGTTCAAATCCCAGGTCCACTGAAGTTACCAGTGTGGGTCCTTGAGCAAGAACCTTAACCCTCATTGCTCCAGGGATGTTGTGATGAACCCTGTGATCACCTTGTAAGTCGCTTTGGATAAAAGCGTCCAATAAATGACCAAATGTAAATGTAAATGCCTTATAGTCCGGAAAACACGGGTAATTAAAATGATCAAAATAGGCGGCACGGTGGCTTAGTGGTTGGCATGTTCTCCTCTCAGCACTAGGGATTCCCGGTTCGAATCCCAATCTGGGTGGAGTTTCCATGTTCTCCCCGTGTCCGCGTGGGTTTCTTCCGGGTTCTCCGGTTTCCTCCCACAGTCGAAAAACATGGATCAAGTCAATTCGGAGTTCTCCAAATTGCCCCATATAGAGTGTGTCTGTGTGAGTGAGTGTGTGCCCAGTGATAGATTGGTGTCCTGTCCTGGGTGTATCTTCCCAGCGCCCGAAACGTTCTCCCCTGGATGGGCATAGGGAACCCCCCGGTACCCTAATAGAGGATAAAGCAGAAGATAATGGATGGAATCTTGGTTACACAGGGTGGCATTACATCTCTCACAGCAGAACAAAAAAGTGTTTGTCTCATGTTTTGCTATATGTTGATATAAAGCTAATGATTTTGTGATCTGTGTTGTAGATGGGAGTGAAAATGTAACAGGCCTGGACCTCTCAGACTTTCCGGCGTTAGCAGACAGAAGTCGGAGGGAAGGAAATGGCAACCCAACACCACTTCATAATCCTTTGGCTGGAAGAGCCCCTTATGGTACCAACTCTTTAGTCTGTTTTTCAAATATTATTTTCAGGAAAACCCCCTGGGTTCATCAGTCTGCACAGTCGATCCACCACCACCAACCACCCCCACCACCACCACCAACCCCTGACAGTATGAAGCTCAGGAAACGAACTTTGATTTGATCAGACATGAAACTGATATTTAAATCCATGCCTTAACATCTTAATCAGACTGTATCCCTATGTGTTACATTCATTCATTCATTATCTCCTGCTTTATCCTCTACTAGGGTCGCGGTGGGGTTCCCCATGCCCATCCAGGGGAGAACGTTTCGGGCACTGGGCAGATACACCCAGGACAGGGCGCCAATCTATCACTGGACACACACTCACTCACTCACACACACACTCTATATGGGGCAATTTGGAGAATTCAATTAACTTGATCCATGTTTTTGGACTGTGGGAGGAAACCGGAGAACCCGGTGGAAACCCACGCAGACATGGGGAGAACATGGAAACTCACCCAGATGGGGATTCGAACCGGGAATCCCTAGCGCTGAGAGGAGAACATGCTAACCACTCAACCACCGTGCCACCCTATGTGTTGCATAGTTTTATTAAATCAATGCGGTGTGGACATGGCGGCACGGTGGCTTAGTGGTTAGCACGTTCGCCTCTCAGCTCTAGGGATTCCCGGTTCGAATCCCCATCTGGGTGGAGTTTCCATTTTCTCCCCGCGTCCGCGTGAGTTTCCTCCGGGTTCTCCGGTTTCCTCCCACAGTCCAAAAACATGGATCAAGTCAATAGAGTTCTCCAAATTGCCCCATATAGAGTGTGTCTGTGTGAGTGAGTGTGTGTCCAGTGATAGATTGGCACCCTGTCCTGGGTGTATCTGCCCAGCGCCCGAAACGTTCTCCCCTGGATGGGCATGGGGAACCCCCCCGCGACCCTAATAGAGGATAAAGCAGAAGATGATGGATGGATGGACATGGTGAACAGGAAATACATGGGGAGCTTATTTGCTCATAATAACAACAACAAAGCATTAATTATACAGGAGGCTGTACCAAAACAGATATTATGTTTAGGGGTGAGCTGCAATATTCGCTGATTCGACGATTCGATTCGGAGAACCGTAGTCGACTATGAACCTCATAGTAGAATGTACCATTTTGACCACATGGGGGCGCCCATGGCTGCTGCTAAGCATTAGTTTTTACATGAAATGTCTTTGTTTTCGTTATATATATATAGCCTTTTGTCAAATAAAATCATCCTAATTTCTAGAGAGAAAAAAGAAAAAAAAAAGGTTTTCTTTTGTTAGAAAAACAAGTAAAATATAATAAAAAAATTCTTTTTTAAAAACTATGCTTATAGCGCCATCTTGTGGTGAAATTTTAACTGATTCGACTATCAGTCGACTATAGGGAAAATCTGATGAAAAAACGGATTCGACTATGAAAATCTTTAGTTGAATACAGCCCTAATTATGTTTTTTGCCATTTTTTTCATCATTATATATTAATTAATTGTGAATTTCCCCATTGTGGGACAAAGGTTTATAAAGGTTTATCATATCTTCCATATATTACTTATCTGTAGTTTGTAGCGATGATGAGGCCATCAGATTTTAATTTGTTATAAAAAGACAGCTGACGTAACTCTGTTTGTGGCTCTGCAGTAGGGATGGTTACGAAGCCTTCAACTGAACAGTCTCAAGACTTCTCGATTCACAACGAGGACTTTCCTGCACTGCCTGGGCCTAACTACAAAGACCCGACGTTGAGCACGGACGAAAACAAATCGGTCAGTGTGCGGTTTTTGCGAGCTGTTTGGGTGTTCAGCATATTTTGTTCCTCTTGAAACCGTTTTAATCGCTTGTTTTTAAACAGAACTTGAACTCAACAACCAAGAGCAGCTCCAGTGCAGATGGTCCCAAGTTTCCAGGTGATAAAACATCAGCACAGAACAATAACCAGCAGAAAAAGGGGATCCAGGTTTTGCCTGATGGTGAGCCAACTACAAAAACTAAGTTGCTGTATTTAGTATAATAACCCAACAGCTTTCCAATGACTTTTAAATGAATTAATAGTGATAGAAACACTGACCAGGAGTACCATGATGACCACCGACAGGTGACGTGAAGGACACTGATTATCTCCATCACATTATGTTAATGGGTGGAATATATCAGGCAGCATGTGAAGGTTTTGTACTCAAAGTTGATGTTAGAAGCCGGAAAAATGGACAGATTTATGGTGGTTTAGTGGTAAGCATGTTCTCCTCTCAGCACTAGGGATTCCCATCGAGTTTCCATGTTCTCCCCGTGTCCGCGTGGGTTTCCTCCAGGTTCTCCGGTTTCCTCCCACAGTCCAAAACCATGGACCAAGTCAATTGAATGCTCCCAAATTGCCCCATATAGAGTGTGTCTGTGTGAGTGATTGTGTGTCCAGTGATAGATTGGTGTCCTGTCCTGGGTGTATCTGCCCAGCACCCGAAACGTTCTCCCCTGAATGGATGGGCATGGAGAACCCACCCGCGACCCTAATAGAGGATAAAGCGGAAGATAATGGATGGGATGGATGTCATTAGCGGCACAGTGGCTTAGTGTTTAGCATGTTCTCCTCTCAGCACTAGGGATTCCCGGTTCGAATCCCCATCTGGGTGGAGTTTCCATGTTCTCCCTGTGTCTGCGTGGGTTTCCTCCGGGTTCTCCGGTTTCCTCCCACAGTCCAAAACCATGGATCAAGTCAATTGAATTCTCCAAATTGCCCCATATAGAGTGTGTCTGTGTGAGTGAGTGTGTGTCCAGTGATGGATTGGTGCCCTGTCCTGGGTGTATCTGCCCAGCGCCCGAAACGTTCTCCCCTGGATGGACATGGGGAACCGCCCCACGACCCTAACAGAGGATAAAGCGGGAGATAATTAATGGATGGATGGATGGAAATATGTCTGTCAGCGGGGCGGCATAGTGGATTAGTGGTTGGCATGTTCTCCTCTCAGCTCTAGGGATTCCCGGTTCGAATCCCCATCTGAGTGGAGTTTCCATGTTCTCCCCGTGTCTGCGTGGGTTTCCTCCCACTGTCCAAAAACATGGATCAAGTCAATTGAGTTCTCCAAATTGCCCCATATAGAGTGTGTGTGAGTGTGAGTGTGTGCCCAGTGATAGGTTGGTGTTCTGCCCAGCGCCCGAAACGTTCTCCCCTGGATGGACATGGGGAACCCCCCCCCCCCCCACGATCCTAATAGAGGATAAAGCGGAAGATGATGGATGGATGATAGATTGTAGAGCCACAATCACATGTGTATCAGAGTATGACATCACTCATGCTGTAGGGTGTATGTATAATTTGAAACGTTCTGGCTGTATGTTTTAGAACCTAACGATCTCTCTCCTCACAGGTAAGGTGACGAACATTCCTTCAGGCATGGTGACGGATCAGTTCGGGATGATCGGGCTGCTGGCCTTCATCCGAGCGGCTGAGACCGATCCTGGAATGGTTCATCTGGCATTAGGAAGCGACCTGACCACACTGGGTCTAAACCTCAACTCCCCCGAGTAAGACTAACTAACCCCCCCCCCCCCCCCGTCCTCAGAGAATAGTTTTATTTATTTATTTATTTATCATTATTATTATTGTGGGCGGCACGGTGGCTTAGTGGTTTAGCATGTTCTCCTCTCAGCACTAGGGATTCCCGGTTCGAATCCCAATCTGGGCGGAGTTTCCATGTTCTCCCCGTGTCCACGTGGGTTTCCTCCGGGTTCTCCGGTTTCCTCCCACAGTCCAAAAACATGGATCAAGTCTATTGAGTTCACCAAATTGCCCCATATAGAGTGTGTATGTGTGAGTGAGTGTGTGCCCAGTGATGGATTAGCGTCCTGTCCTAGGTGTATCTGCCCAGCGCCCGAGACGTTCTCCCCTGGATGGGCATGGGGAACACCCCCTCCACCCCCCGACCTTAATAGAGGATAAAGCGGAAGATAATGGATGGGATGGATGTCATTAGCGACACGGTGGCTTAGTGGTTTAGCATGTTCTCCTCTCAGCATTAGGGATTCCCAGTTCGAATCCCAATCTGGGTGGAGTTTCCATGTTCTCCCCGTGTCCACGTGGGTTTCCTCCGGGTTCTCCGGTTTCCTCCCACAGTCCAAAAACATGGATCAAGTCTATTGAGTTCTCCAAATTGCCCCATATAGAGTGTATGTGAGTGTGTGCCCAGTGATAGATTGGTGTCCTGTCCTGGGTGTATCTGCCCAGCGCCCGAGACGTTCTTCCCTGGATGGGCATGGAGAACCCCACCGCGAGCCTAATAGAGGATAAAGCGGAAGATAATGGATGGGATGGATGTCATTAGTGGCACAGTGGCTTAGTGTTTAGCATGTTCTCCTCTCAGCACTAGGGATTCCCGGTTCGAATCCCAATCTGGGTGGAGTTTCCATGTTCTCCCCGTGTCTGCGTGGGTTTCCTCCAGGTTCTCCGGTTTCCTCCCACAGTCCAAAAACATGGATGAAGGTCAATTGAGTTCACCAAATTGCCCCATATAGAGTGTGTCTGTGTGAGTGAGTGTGTGCCCAGTGATAGATTGGTGTCCTGTCCTGGGTCTATCTGCCCAGCACCCGAAACGTTCTCCCCTGGATGGGCATGGGGAACCCCCCCCCCCCACACACACACAACCCTAATAGAGGATAAAGCGGAAGATAATGGATGGATGGATGTCATTAGCGGCACGGTGGCTTAGTGTTTAGCATGTTCTCCTCTCAGCACTAGGGATTCCCGGTTCGAATCCCCATCTGGGTGGAGTTTCCATGTTCTCCCCGTGTCCGCGTGGGTTTCCTCCGGGTTCTCCGGTTTCCTCCCACAGTCCAAAAACATGGATCAAGTCTATTGAGTTCTCTAGAGTGTGTTTGTGTGAGTGAGTGTGTGTGTGTCCAGTGTTAGATTGTCACCCTGTCCTGGGTGTATCTGCCCAGCACCTGAAACGTTCTCCCCTGGATGGTCATGGGGAACCCCCCCCCGTGACCCTAATAGAGGATAAAGCAGAAGATAATGGATGGATGGATGGATGGATTATTATTGTTTTAAACATCGTTAACATATGTATGTGGCTCTGTTCATTAACAGGAATCTTTACCCCAAGTTTGCATCTCCCTGGGCGTCTGCGCCATGTCGACCACAGGATATTGGTGAGTGTGTGCTGTATGTGGAGGTATGAAGTTGTCTTTTGGTTGACTCCATGTTAATTTTAACACTTTGCTTTCAGACTTCCATGTTCCTTCTGAGTACTTAACCAACATTCATATAAGGGATAAGGTATGTATGTGATGGGAGGTGTGGGGGGGCTGTTTTTAAGATCTGTGTTATTTAGCTGCTGGATGACAGTGATGATCTGAATCTGAGTTAGTGACGAGACAAGGACAGATTTAAACGGTACGCTTGTTTTCTAAGAAAGAATAGGATAAGAGAAGTCTTTATCGGTGAATGGAGAAAAGTGATAGTAATTGGGAAAAAATTCAAAAATACAATACTTCCAATAGGGCGGCACGGTGGCTTAGTGGTTGGCATGTTCTCCTCTCAGCACTAGGGATTCCTGGTTCAAATCGCAATCTGGGTGGAGTTTCCAACTGAATTCTCCCCCCAGTGTCCACGTGGAGTGTTGTCCAGTCCGCCCTGTCCTCGGTTTCCTCCCACAGTCCAAAAACATTCAAGGTCAATTGGAGTTCTCCAAATTGCCCCATATAGTGTGTGTTTAAAGTTATTGAAGATAAGAATGGCACACAATAACTCAGAAAAGACAAAATCAAATTTAGAGTTTGTGCAGAATGTTAACACACAGTATTAAATTCATTCATTCATTCATCATCTCCCGCTTTATCCTCTATTAGGGACGCGGTGAGGCTCCCCATGCCTATCCAGGGGAGAACGTTTAGGGTGCTGGGCAGATACACCCAGGACAGGGCGCCAATCTATCACTGGACACACACTCACTCACACAGACACACTTTATATGGGGCAATTTTGAGAATTTAATAGACTTGATCCATGTTTTTGGACTGTGGGAGGAAACCGGAGAACCCGGAGGAAACCCACGCAGACGCGGGGAGAACATGGAAACTCCACCCAGATGGGGATTCGAACCGGGAATCCCTAGGGCTGAGGAGAACATGCTAAACCACCATGCCACCATGTATTAAATTGTTTTGTTAAATCAAAGTCAAAAAATCTCTTAAAGTACATAATGTACCATCAATAAAAAAAAAAAATCCTGTACAGACAAAGTAAACATCCATCCATCCATTATCTTCCGCTTTATCCTCTATTAGGGTCGCGCGGGGGGTTCCCCATGCCCATGTCGAGGGTAGAACGTTTCAGGCGCTGGGCAGATACACCCAGGACAGGACGCCAATCTATCACTCACACAGACACACTCTATATTGGGAAATTTGGAGAACTCAATTGACCTTGATCCACGTTTTTGGACTGTGGAAGGAAACCGGAGAACCCGGAGGAAACCCACGCAGACACGGGGAGAACATGGAAACTCCACCCAGATTGGGGTTAGTGCTGAGAGACCAATGTGCTAACCACTAAGCCACTGAGACACAAAGAAAACATTTATTTTTATTGCACCACTTGGTCTAAATGTTTCTTTTTTTATCAATGTTGTTATGAGGAATTAATTAATAATGAATTAAGATTTTCTCGTCCGTAATCTGAATGTTCTATTATTTGTTCCCAGCTGGCTGCAATAAAACTAGCACGATATGGGGAGGACCTGCTGTTCTACCTCTACTACATGTAAACATTTCTATATTGTTAATAATGCTAAATACCTACCATTGGGATCAGTTGTTATTTTCTAGACTTCCATCTATCCATTAACTTCTGCTGCATCCTCTATTGGGGTCGGGGGGTTCCCCCTTGTCCATCCAGGGGAGAACGTTTCAGGTGCTGGGCAGATACATCCAGGACAGGACACCAATCTATCGCTGAGTACACACTCACTTACACACACACACACTCTATATGGGGCAATCCATGTTTTTGGACTGTGGGAGGAAACCGGAGAACCCGGAGGAAACCCACGTGGACATGGGGAGAACATGGAAACTCCACCCAGATTAGGATTCGAACCTGGAATCCCAGCACATACATGGTCACATTAATGCGTTATTCTCTATTAGGGTCGCGGGGGGGGGGGGGGGGGTTCCCCATGCCCATCCAGAGGAGAACGTTTCGGGTGCTGGGCAGATACACCCAGGATAGGACGCCAACCCATCACTGGACACACACTCACTCACACAGACACACTCTATATGGGGCAATTTGGAAAACTCAATTGACCTTGATCCATGTTTTTGGACTGTGGGAGGAAACCGGAGAACCCGGAGGAAACCCACGCGGACACGGGGAGAACATGGAAAAAACTCCACCCAGATTGGGATTCGAACCTGGATTCCCTGCACATACATGGTCACATTCATCCACATTCATGCTTTATCCTCTATTAGGGTCGCGGGGGAGGGGGGGGTTCCCCATGCCCATCCAGGGGAGAACGTTTCAGGCGCTGGGCAGATACACCCAGGACAGGACGCCAATTTATCACTGGACACACACTCACTCACACAGACACACTCTATATGGGGCAATTTGGAGAATTCAATTCACTTTGATCCATGTTTTTGGACTGTGGGAGGAAACCGAAGAACCCGGAGGAAACCCACGCGGACACGGGGGAGAACGTGGAAACTCCACCCAGATTGGGATCCGAACCGGGAATCCCCAGTGCTGAGAGGAGAACATGCCAACCACTTAGCCACCGTGCTATAATTTTCAGGAACGTCAGTTTCTTTTTTAGGTATGAGGCTGGGTGCTGGTGCTTTTTTGCACACTGCTAATCGGTTCCTTTAGAGCAGAACGTGGTCTGGATCGATATATCATTCAGTGCGGTCCCAAACCGATAACCTACTGATGTAATTGTAACCTTTTATGTTAAGCGGCGGAACTTTTCTTGTCTTTACAGTACGGGATTCACAGACCAATCACACATGTAGTAAGATCACCAAAGAGGGAGTGGTAGCTCAGTGGTGGGGTGTTGGGTTGTCAATCTGAAGGTTGGGGGTTCGAATCCCAGGTCCACTGAAGTTACCAATGTGGGTCCTTGAGGAAGACCCTTAACCCTCATTGCTGCAGGGATGTTGTGATGAACTCTGTGCTATTGTTATAAAATGTGTCTTGTTAAGTTGATTTAATATCTTAACACTTTATTCCCTCTTTTACTTTTTATTTTTTATTTTTTTTTACAGCAGACCATCTGAATTAACCATTCATTGACTTTAATTAGCCACTAACTGCTGCTTCTTCTGAGATCTGACAGAGCCATGGTAGCTCAGTGGTGGGGTGTTGGGTTGTCAATCTGAAGGTTGGGGGTTCAAATCCCAGGTCCACTGAAGTTACCAATGTGGGTTCTTGAGTGAGACCCTTAACCCTCATTGCTCCAGAGATGTTGTGATGAACCCTGTGTTCACCTTGTAAGTCCCTTTGGATAAAAGCGTCCAATAAATGACCAAATGTAACGTAAATGATGGGCTGAGGAGCACCTTTGGTTACATTTGGTCATTTATTGGACGCTTTTATCCAAAGCGACTTACAAGGTGAGCACAGGGTTCATCACAACATCCCTGCAGCAATGAGGGTTAAGAGTCTTCCTCAAGGACCCACATTGGTAACTTCAGTGGACCTGGGATTCGAACCCCCAACCTTCAGATTGATAACCCAACACCCCACCACTGAGCTACCACTCCCTCTTTGGTGATCTTACTACATGTGTGATTGGTCTGTGAATCCCGTATTGTAAAGACAAGAAAAGTTCCGCCGCTTAACACAAAAGGTTACAATTACATCAATAGGTTATCGGTTTGGGATCGCAGTGAACAATATATCGGTCCAGACCACGTTCTGCTCTAAAGGATGCGATTAGCAGTGTGCAAAAAAGCACCAGCACCCAGCCTCATACCTAAAAAAGAAACTGACGTTCCTGAAAATTATAGCACGGTGGCTTAGTGGTTGGCATGTTCTCCTCTCAGCGCTGGGGATTCCCTGTCAGATCTCAGAAGAAGCAGCAGTTCGTGGCTAATTAAAGTCAATGAATGGTTAATTCAGATGGTCTGCTGTAAAAAAAAAAAAAAAAGTAAAGTTTAAGGATACAAGAGGGAATAAAGTGTTAAGATATTAAATCACTCCATCACTCATGTCCCGCCATTGGTTCCTGTAGCTGCTGCATTCAGTACAAGTCACTGACTCTGGCCTACAGAACCATTTCTGGATCTTCCCCCTCCTACCTTCACTCTATCTTTTCAAAATACACCCCGACTCGTTCACTTCGCTCCAGTGATGATTGCCGCCTGGTGGTTCCACCTCACCGAGGAGCTCATTCTCACTCTGTGGGTTCACCACTGCAAAACGGTGGAACGATCTTCCCAACTCCGTCCGTAAGGCAGAATCACTAAACAGTTTTAAGAAACTACTAAAGACGCATCTCTTTAACAAATACCTGTTATAGAAAAAATAAAATAAAATAAAAAATAAAAAAAAGGGGGGGGGGCAGCTTCGAATAACAATCAGGTTTGATGAATTTACAGTATAGTTGGTTTTCTCCATGGCTTCTGACTTGTGTTCCCATTTGTAAGTCGCTTTGGATAAAAGCGTCTGCTGAACGACTGAATGTAATGTAATGTAACTTAACAAGACACACATTTTATTTCCTTTTTCTATTAACACACATTTTCTAACTATTTCTTTCAAAAGCAATGTGTCTGTAATGTAGCTCTTGTTTTTACTTAAAGGGAAAAAACTAGTTTTAAGTTTTATATATAATTAATTCAGTTTAGCGTCTAAAACGATAAATATTGTTGAAATGTATTGAATGATTTGTTTTATCTTTCAGTTGGTGATTATTGTCAGGATTCAGGAAACGAAAGGCACTAAATCATAACACAAAATAGAAATTAGGACTATCTGGACCTTGGCCGGCGTCACGGTGGCTTAGTGTTTAGCATGTTCTCCTCTCAGCACTAGGGAATCCCGGTTCGAATCCCAATCTGGGTGGAGTTTCCACGTTCTCCCCATGTCCGCGTGGGTTTCCTCCGGGTTCTCCGGTTTCCTCCCACAGTCCAAAAAGATGGATCAAGTCAATTGAGTTCTCCAAATTGCCCCATATAGAGTGTGTCTGTGTGAGTGAGTGTGTGTCCAGTGATGGATTGCCATTCTGTCCTGGGTGTATCTGCCCAGCGCCCGAAATGTTCTCCCCTGGATGGGCATGGGGAACCCCCCCCACGACCCTAATATAGGATAAAGCGGAAGATAATGGATAGATGGATGAATGAACCTTGGCCGATGTCAAGGCGGTTTAGTGGTTAGCATGTTCTCCTCTCAGCACTAGGGGTTCCCGGTTCGAATCCCAATCTGGGTGGAGTTTCCATGTTCTCCCCGTGTCCGCGTGGGTTTCCTCCAGGTTCTCTGGTTTCCTCCCACAGGCCAAAAACATGGATCAAGTCAATTGAGTTCTCCAAATTGCCCCATATAGAGTGTGTGTATGTGTGTGAAGTGAGTGAGTGTCCAGTGATGGATTGCCATCCTGTCCTGGGTGTATCTGCCCAGAGCCCAATATGTTCTCCCCTGGTTGGGCATGGGGAACCCCACCGCGACCCTAATAGAGTATAAAGCGGAAGATAATGGATGGCTTGATGGATCTTGGCCTGACTAAATTACCTCTAAGAGGTCCCTACTGAATTCTAATTAAATACCCCCGCTGGGTAGATGCAAGTGCTCTCCTTGGTATATGGCTAAGTGCACTTTGCGGCTTATTTCTGTACACTGGTTCTATGTTTTGGTACTGTGTTGAGTGTGAGGCTGCTGTGTTCAGTATGTGAGCACTGTGTTTAGAATACTGTTGTGTGCATAGTGGGGCTGTGAGCAGTGTGAGGTTGGGGGCACATTTCTGCTGTGTTGAGTATGACCCAGGGGGCACGTTAGGGACCCTCTAATTCAAAGGTTGAGTGCACAGTGGCTCTGTGTTCAGTATGAGGCTGGTTGCACACTGCTGCTTTGTTTATAAATAAATATTTATTTACGTTTGCAGCTGTGTACATCCAGGAACTGTGTTCGTGTGAAATTGTGTGCACGTCGATGCTGTGTTCAGCCTGAGGCTGGGTTCATGCTGCTGTGTTCAGCCTGAGGCTGGGTTCATGCTGCTGTGTTCAGCCTGAGGCTGGGTTCATGCTGCTGTGTTCAGTCTGAGGCTGGGTTCATGCTGCTGTGTTCGGCCTGAGGCTGGGTTCATGCTGCTGTGTTCAGTCCTGAGGCTGGGTTCATGCTGCTGTGTTCAGCCTGAGGCTGGGTTCATGCTGCTGTGTTCAGTGTTTGTTGCTGCTGTGCTCAGCAAGAAGCCTAGTACACAGTGCTGCTGTGTTAAAGAAGCTGTGCTACATTCAGTAATGAGCTTGATTGCACATTTTTCCTGGTTTCATGTTGACACTGTGTTCTGTATGATGCTGGCTTCATGTTGGGACTGTGTTCTGTATGATGCTGTGTTCTGTATGATGCTGTGTTCTGTATGATGCTGGCTTCATGTTGGGACTGTGTTCTGTAAGATGCTGGCTTCATGTTGACACTGTGTTCTGTGTGATGCTGGCTTCATGTTAACACTGTGTTCTGTATGATGCTGGCTTCATGTTAACACTGTGTTCTGTATGATGCTGGCTTCATGTTGGGACTGTGTTCTGTATGATGCTGTGTTCTGTATGATGCTGGCTTCATGTTAACACTGTGTTCTGTATGATGCTGGCTTCATGTTGGGACTGTGTTCTGTATGATGCTGTGTTCTGTATGATGCTGGCTTCATGTTGACACTGTGTTCTGTATGATGCTGGCTTCATGTTAACACTGTGTTCTGTATGATGCTGGCTTCATGTTGGGACTGTGTTCTGTATGATGCTGTGTTCTGTATGATGCTGGCTTCATGTTAACACTGTGTTCTGTATGATGCTGGCTTCATGTTGGGACTGTGTTCTGTATGATGCTGTGTTCTGTATGATGCTGGCTTCATGTTGACACTGTGTTCTGTATAACACTGTGCTCTGTATGATGCTGGCTTCATGTTGGGACTGTGTTCTGTATGATGCTGTGTTCTGTGTGATGCTGGCTTCATGTTGACACTGTGTTCTGTGTGATGCTGGCTTCATGTTAACACTGTGTTCTGTATGATGCTGTGTTCTGTATGATGCTGGCTTCATGTTAACACTGTGTTCTGTATGATGCTGGCTTCATGTTGACACTGTGTTCTGTATGATGCTGGCTTCATGTTGGCACTGTGTTCTGTATGATGCTGGCTTCATGTTGGCACTGTGTTCTGTATGATGCTGGCTTCATGTTAACACTGTGTTCTGTATGATGCTGTGTTCTGTGTGATGCTGTGTTCTGTGTGATGCTGGCTTCATGTTGACACTGTGTTCTGTGTGATGCTGGCTTCATGTTAACACTGTGTTCTGTATGATGCTGTGTTCTGTATGATGCTGGCTTCATGTTAACACTGTGTTCTGTATGATGCTGGCTTCATGTTGGCACTGTGTTCTGTATGATGCTGTGTTCTGTATGATGCTGGCTTCATGTTGACACTGTGTCCTGTATGATGCTGTGTTCTGTATGATTCTGGCTTCATGTTGACACTGTGTCCTGTATGATGCTGGCTTCATGTTGGGACTGTGTTCTGTATGATGCTGGCTTCATGTTGACACTGTGTCCTGTATGATGCTGTGTTCTGTATGATGCTGGCTTCATGTTGACACTGTGTCCTGTATGATGCTGGCTTCATGTTAACACTGTGTTCTGTATGATGCTGGCTTCATGTTGACACTGTGTCCTGTATGATGCTGTGTTCTGTATGATGCTGTGTTCTGTATGATGCTGTGTTCTGTGTGATGCTGGCTTCATGTTGACACTGTGTTCTGTATGATGCTGGCTTCATGTTGGGACTGTGTTCTGTATGATGCTGGCTTCATGTTGGCACTGTGTTCTGTATGATGCTGGCTTCATGTTGACACTGTGTTCTGTAAGATGCTGGCTTCATGTTGACACTGTGTTCTGTATGATGCTGGCTTCATGTTGACACTGTGTTCTGTATGATGCTGGCTTCATGTTGGCACTGTGTTCTGTATGATGCTGGCTTCATGTTGGCACTGTGTTCTGTATGATGCTGACTTCATGTTGGGACTGTGTTCTGTATGATGCTGGCTTCATGTTGGGACTGTGTTCTGTATGATGCTGGCTTCATGTTGACACTGTGTTCTGTAAGATGCTGGCTTCATGTTGACACTGTGTTCTGTATGATGCTGGCTTCATGTTGACACTGTGTTCTGTATGATGCTGGCTTCATGTTGGCACTGTGTTCTGTATGATGCTGGCTTCATGTTGGCACTGTGTTCTGTATGATGCTGGCTTCATGTTGGGACTGTGTTCTGTATGATGCTGGCTTCATGTTGGGACTGTGTTCTGTATGATGCTGGCTTCATGTTGGGACTGTGTTCTGTATGATGCTGGCTTCATGTTGGGACTGTGTTCTGTATGATGCTGGCTTCATGTTGGGACTGTGTTCTGTATGATGCTGGCTTCATGTTGACACTGTGTTCTGTATGATGCTGGCTTCATGTTGGGACTGTGTTCTGTATGATGCTGGCTTCATGTTGGCACTGTGTTCTGTGTGATGATGGCTTCATGTTGACACTGTGTTCTGTATGATGCTGGCTTCATGTTGGGACTGTGTTCTGTATGATGCTGGCGTCATGTTGGGACTGTGTTCTGTATGATGCTGGCTTCATGTTGGGACTGTGTTCTGTATGATGCTGGCGTCATGTTGGGACTGTGTTCTGTATGATGATGGCTTCATGTTGGGACTGTGTTCTGTATGATGATGGCTTCATGTTGAGACTGTGTTCTGTATGATGATGGCTTCATGTTGGGACTGTGTTCTGTATGATGATGGCTTCATGTTGGGACTGTGTTCTGTATGATGATGGCTTCATGTTGGGACTGTGTTCTGTGTGATGCTGGCTTCATGTTGGGACTGTGTTCTGTATGATGCTGGCTTCATGTTGACACTGTGTTCTGTGTGATGCTGGCTTCACGTTGACACTGTGTTCTGTGTGATGCTGGCTTCATGTTGGGACTGTGTTCTGTATGATGCTGGCTTCACGTTGACACTGTGTTCTATGTGATGCTGGCTTCACGTTGACACTGTGTTCTGTGTGATGCTGGCTTCATGTTGGGACTGTGTTCTGTATGATGCTGTGTTCTGTATGATGATGGCTTCATGTTGGGACTGTGTTCTGTATGATGCTGGCTTCATGTTGACATTGTGTTTTGATGCTGTGCCACTGGCTTTCAAATTAACACTGTGTTCCATTTAATTCTGGCTGCACATTAACTCTGTGTCCTGTATGATGATGTGTTCTGTGTGATTCTGGCTGCACGTTGACACCATGTTCCACATGATGCTTGCTGCACATTCACACTGTGTTAAAAGGCTGTGTTCACATTGCTGCTTTGATTATTAAGGAGGCAGGATTTAGTATGAGGCTCAGTGCATAATGGTACTGTGTATCATGAGGCTGGGTGTACAGAAATCCATCAATCACTACGAGCCTGTGTGTACGACGACGCTGTGTTCAGTCTCTGTGCCCTTCTGCTCTATGTTCAGGACCAGGCTAATTGGGCATTAATGATGTGTTCAGGTTGAGGCTGGATGTTACTTAATCTGCTCAGTGTTGATCGTTAACTTCAGATGAAGCAGTCAGTGTTTATTACATTATTTTATAATGTAGCATTTATTCAGTCCTTCATTAGATTAGTCCTCCTCAAATAGTGGGGTGCAGTGCGGTGCCTGGGGGAGCGCATAATCATAAAAGCCTCATATTCGACCTTGTGGTTTATAATATAGGTTATATAAATAAAGATTTGTTGTGTTGCCACAACTCCTTATGGTTATGTGAAGAAAATGAGTGACAGAAAGCGTAGTAAAGATTGGCTTAGTAGTAAATAAGCTACAAAAAAAAGTCAAAGGAGTCAGGTGGGAGCCGAAGGAGACAATTTTTTTAAGAGAGCCGATCCAAAAGAACCGAATCTCTGAAAAGAGCCGAAATGCCCATCACTAGTACAGACTGAGTGAGTGAGGGAGTGAGGGGAGGGAGCGAGTGAGTTGAGTGGATGGAGTGAGTTGAGGGAGGGAGGGAGTTGAGTGGAGGGGAGTGAGTGAGTTGAGTGGAAGGGAGTGAGTTGAGTGGAGTGAGTGAGTGAGTTGAGTGGAAGGGAGTGAGTTGAGTGGAGTGAGTGAGTGAGTTGAGTGGAGGGAGTGAGGTGAGTGGAGGGAGTGAGTTGAGGGAGGGAGGGAGGGAGTTGAGTGGAGGGGAGTGAGTGAGTTGAGTGGAAGGGAGTGAGTTGAGTGGAGGGAGTGAGTGAGTTGAGTGGAGGGAGTGAGTGAGTGAGTGAGTTGAGTGGAGGGAGTGAGTGAGTGAGTGAGTTGAGTGGAGGGACTGAGGTGAGTGAGTGGAGTGGAGGGAGGGAGTGAGGTGAGTTGAGTGGAGGGAGGGAGTGAGGTGAGTTGAGTGGAGTGAGGGGAGTGGAGGGAGGGAGTGAGGTGAGTTGAGTGGAGGGAGGGAGTGAGGTGAGTTGAGTGGAGGGAGGGAGGGAGTGAGGTGAGTTGAGTGGAGGGAGGGAGTGAGGTGAGGAGTGGAGGGAGTGAGTGGAGTGAGTTGAGTGGAGGGAGGGAGTGAGGTGAGTTGAGTGGAGGGAGGGAGTGAGGTGAGTTGAGTGGAGGGAGGGAGTGAGGTGAGTTGAATGGAGGGAGGGAGTGAGGTGAGTTGAGTGGAGGGAGGGAGTGAGGTGAGTTGAGTGGAGGGAGGGAGTGAGTTGAGTGGAGGGAGGGAGTGAGGTGAGTTGAGTGGAGGGAGGGAGTGAAGTGAGTTGAGTGGAGGGAGTGAGTGAGTTGAGTGGAGGGAGTGAAGTGAGTGAGGTGAGTTGAGGGAGTGAGGTGAGTTGAGTGGATGGAGTGAGGTGAGTTGAGTGGAGTGAGGTGAGTGGAGGGAGTAGGTTAGTTGAGTGGAGTGAGTGAGTGAGTGGAGTGGAGTGGAGTTGAGTGGAGGGAGTGAGTTGAGTGAGTTGAGGTGAGTGAGTTGAGTGAGTGAGGTAAGGTGAGTTGAGTGAGGTAAGGTGAGTTGAGTGGAGTGAGGTGAGTTGAGTGGAGTGAATTGAGTGAGTGAGTGAGGTGAGTCCTTACGCATTATACACTGACCCAGGCGTCAGAAAAAGTAGTTCTGAATAATTGAGTTACTTCCTGTTGGTGATGTGCATTACCTCAAATGACTTTTGTCCCGTGTGCGGGGGGTGGGGGGGGGGGGGCAAATGTCGTCTTCCTCAGGGGGGGGGGGGGTCTTAACAGAAAATAATTGAGTCACTGTATTAGACGGTGGATTATGTCCTGCTGATTCTGTTGTGAGTGTCTCAGACGTCCTCCCTCACCGAGCGTCTCCGTCTCCTGTTCTGTCTTCAGGAGTTCCACCTGGAGTACGACAAGCTGGAAGAGCGGCCTCACGTCCCGACCACCTTCAACTACAACCCGGCGCAGCAGGCCTTCTAAAGCCAGAGGACGAGCTGCAGGAGCAGACCTCAGGGCCGGACGCGGCCGACCACAATCTGCTTTTATTCCTCACCTGTCTGGACAAGGACTGAGGGGAGGGGGGGGGGGAGGGGCAGGGCGTCTCCCGCTCGTGACCCACGAGGGGAGACGCCCTGCCTCCCAACTGATGTGCTGCCCAAAATATGACACTCAATCCACACTCTTTCACTGTTTTTAAACGACCCTCTTGCTTTTTTTTTCTCCTTTGGTTTTCGTTTCGAGCGCAGGTCTGTGTTTGGTTCGATCAGAAGCCCGTCTGATCCCCGGCAGGTCGACCGACTCCCAGTACGGCAGACGCAGCAGTAACACAGCGCGGAAAAGGCCACGTTTCGTTTTTTCCGAAGCGTACTGTGCTAGAAAAACAGGACAGAAACCCTACATGTGAATACAAAAGGGCGGAAGCAAAATGCAATGTTCATTGTTGCACTATTTAGTAATAAAAGAACACAAAAATTGTTTTGTGCTTTTTTATGTGAGGGGGAAAAGAAAATTGCTCTTATCCTGTTTTTGTCTGGAAACATAAACATACCCAACCTGCTGTTAACATCATCTCTTTGTCCGTTAGCTTTTCTTTGTTGTTGTTTTTTTTTTATTTTTATTTTTTTCTTCCTAACTTTCGACCCCGGAACATTCCTTCGCTCATCTTACCCTTCACACCGGTCAGGTTTTCTTACTCCAATAATATTCAGACTGTTTTAGTGACCATTGTGAGAACAGCTTGCGGACCATCCTCAGCCACGAGGTTGGGACTAAGCTACATTGCTCCAGAACGAGAAAACGAAAAAAAAAAACAAAAAGAAACACTTTTTCCGTCTTTGTTACAATTTTGTAATAAATGTGTACATTTTTTTTTATTTTTTTGAACATCACATTAATAAAGATATGTATGTACGAATGTGTATATATTATATATATAGATAGCGTTGTATCTATATATATATATACATGACGTCTATTTTGGAAAAAAGGTCATTATTCTTTGCTCGGCCCCGTTTTTTGGAGGTGAGCAGTGGTGGCATTATGTGTTAGAGATAACGACGACTACAGCGAAACCATAGTGTTCATTTTGAGCTGCCAGCCAGGGCTTTACGTCTCCCTGTGCACTTAAGACCAAGATAAAGAAACTAAAACAAAGGAAGGCCTGACTTTTCTCAAACCAAGGATTACCGATCCCCCAAAATCAGAGGGCGGAGCTTCAGTTGCAGCTGTTTGAATAGACACATTTCATAGGAAAAGGAAAACTGGTATGCCGCTAACAAAAAAAAACAAAACAAAACAAACAAAAAAAAAGAAACCGGTCTTGTATTTTCTGACAACACTGAAAGCGTATTTCTTTCCTTTGTAATAAAGCAGAACGGCTTTCCTGAACCGGTGTTTGTTCTCTCTGTTGGGGGGGGTGCGGGGGGTCGGGGAACTGCCATTCAAATCAGGAGCAAAGCTTAGAACGTGTTTTTGACCACCGACGCGGACAGGGTGACGCTGATGGACTCTATTTTTTATATATAAAGCTTATATACAGGGTGGCTTAGTGGTTGGCATGTTCTCCTCTGAGCGCTAGGGATTCCCGGTCCAGAATCCCAATCTTGGTGGAGTTTCCATGTTCTCCACCGTGTCCGTGTGGGTTTCCTCCAGGTTCCTCCGGTTTCCTCCCACAGTCCAAAAATATGGATCAAGCCAATTGAGTTCTCCAAATTGCCCCATATAGAGTGTGTCCAGCGATGGATTGGTGTCCTGTCCTGGGTGTATCTGCCCAGCGACCGAAACGTTCTCCCCTGGATGGGCATGGGGAACCCCCCCCATGACCCTAATAGAGGATAAAGCGGAAGATGATTGATGGATGGATGGAAGCTTCATTCATGGGTGGCACGGTGGTATAGTGGTTGGCATGTTCTCCTCTCAGCACTAGGGATTCCCGGTTCGAATCCCAATCTGGGTGGAGTTTCCATGTTCTCCACCGTGTCCGCGTGGGTTTCCTCCGGGTTCTCCGGTTTCCTCCCACAGTCCAAAAACATGGATCGAGTCAATTGAATGCTCCAAATTGCCCCATATAGAGTGTGTCTGTGTGAGAGAGTGTGTGTCCAGTGATAGGTTGGCGCCCTGTCCTGGGTCTATCTGCCCAGCGCCCAAAACGTTCTCCCCTGGATGGGCATGGGGGAACCCCCCCACCCTAATAGAGGATAAAGTGGAAGATAATGGATGGATGGAAGCTTCATTCATGGGTGGCACAGTGGTTTAATGGTTGGCATGTTCTCCTCTCAGTGTTGGGGATTTCTGGTTCGAATCCCCATCTGGGTGCAGTTTCCATGTTTTCCCCGTGTCCATGTGGGTTTTCTCCGGGTTCTCCGGTTTCCTCCCACAGTCCGAAAACATGGATCGAGTCAATTGAGTTCTCCAAATTGCCCCATATAGAGTGTGTCTGTGTGAGTGAGTGTGTGTCCAGTGATAGGTTGGCGTCCTGTCCTGGGTGTATCTACCCAGTGCCCGAAACGTTCTCCCCTGGATGGACATGGGGAACCCCCCCACGACCCTAATAGAGGATAAAGCGGAAGATAATGGATGAATCTTATATATAATCTTCACTGAGCTAAACATAAAAACACGCCCCTCTTTGATCACAACCTCGTTTGTGTTTAGCATGTTCTCCTCTCAGCGGTAGGGATTCCCGGTTCGAATCCCCATCTGGGTGGAGTTTCCATGTTCTCCCCGTGTCCGTGTGGGTTTCCTCCGGGTTCTCCGGTTTCCTCCCACAGTCCAAAAACATGGATCAAGTCAATTGAATTCTCCAAATTGCCCTATATAGAGTGTGTGTATGTGAGTGAGTGTGTGTCCAGTGATAGATTGGTGTCCTGTCCTGGGTGTATCTGCCCAGCGCCCAAAACGTTCTACCCTGGATGGGCATGGGGAACCCCCCCCCACCCCCCCCCAACTAGAGGATAAAGTGGGAGATAATGAATGAATGAGTAATTAACCTTGAATCCATGTTTTTGGACTGGACACTATATGGGGCAATTTGGAGAACTCGATTGTCCTTGATCCATGTTTTGGACTGTGGGAGGAAAGCCTCGTGCACAGGGGGAGAACATGTAAGGTCCACCCAGATTAAAAAAAAAAAAATTAAAAATGGTGGCTTAGTGGTTTAGCATGTTCTCCTCTCAGCACTAGGGATTCAGGTTCGAATCCCAATCTGGGTGGTGTTTCCATGTTCTCCCCGTGTCCACGTGGGTTTCCTCCGGGTTCTCCGCTTTCCTCCCACAGTCCAAAAACATGGATCAAGGACAATCAAGTTCTCCAAATTGCCCCATATAGAGTGTGTCTGTGTGAGTGAGTGTGTGTCCAGTGATAGATTGGCGTCCTGTCCTGGGTCTATCTGCCCAGCGCCCGAGACGTTCTCCCCTGGATGGGCATGGGGAACCCCCCCCCCCCCCCGCGACCCTAATAGAGGATAAATAATGACACAAAAACTTCCCTCTCAGACTTTCCTGCAGTTTTATTAAAGTTGGTTTTTAATGCTGGATGACGAAGCGTTTGACGAAGTGACCATCGCTGAAGCAAATGAAACGTTCTGCGTTCTATTTTTGAGTCTGTGCCCTGATTTGACAAACAAATTAGGTCTGTTGTTAAAAACAGATTCTATTAATAGAAAACAATTTCCATCCCTGAAAACACCATGTGGTTTAAGTTAAATGGTTCCCTCGTGGTGTGGCACGGTGGCTTAGTGGTTGGCATGTTCTCCTCTCAGCGCTAGGGATTCCCGGTTCGAATCCCAATCTGGGTGGAGTTTCCATGTTCTCCCCGTGTCCGCGTGGGTTTCCTCCGGGTTCTCCGGTTTCCTCCCACAGTCCAAAAACATGGATCAAGTCAATTGAATTCTCCAAATTGCCCCATATAGAGTGTGTGTGTGTGAGTGAGTGTGTGTCCAGCGATAGATTGCCCCCCTGTCCTGGGTGTATCTGCCCAGTGCCCGAGACGTTCCCCCCTGGATGGGCATGGGGAACCCCCCCGCGACCCTAATAGAGGATAAAGTGGAAGATAATGAATGAATGAATAAATGGTTGCTTAGTGGTTAGCATGTTCTCCTCTCAGCGCTAGGGATTCCCGGTTCGAATCCCAATCTGGGTGGAGTTTCCATGTTCTCCCCGTGTCAGTGTGGGTTTCCTCCGGGTTCTCCGGTTTCCTCCCACAGTCCAAAAACATGGATCAAGTCAATTGAGTTCTCCAAATTGCCCCATATAGAGTGTGTCTGTGTGAGTGAGTGTGTGTCCAGTGATAGATTGCCCCCCTGTCCTGGGTGTATCTGCCCAGCGCCCGAAACGTTCTCCTTTGGATGGGCATGGGGAACCCCCCCCCCGCCCCCTAATAGAAGATAAAGTGGAAGATAACGGATGAATGAATTTCTCTTTTTTTATTCTTCCACTTGCTTTTAAATCCTTAAGTTGGCTGTTTTTAATTGTTTTAAATACTTTCTCTGGTGTAGCGTTCAAGTTCATACATCCATCCATTATCTTGTACTAGGGTCGAGGGGGGGTTCCCCATACCCATCCAGGGGAGAACGTTTCGGGCGCTGGGCAGATACACCCAGGACAGGACGCCAATCTATCGCTGGACACACACTCACTCACACAGACACACTCTATATGGGGCAATTTGGGGCATTCAATTGACCTTGATCCATGTTTTTGGACGGTGAAACCGGAGAACCAGGACGAAACCCACGCGTACACGGGGAGAACATGGAAACTCCACCCAGACTGGGATTCGAACCGGGAATCCCTAGAGCTGAGAGGCGAAGGTGTTTGTTCAAGTTCATTCATTCGTTATCTTCCACTTTATCCTCTTTTAGGGTCGTGGGGGGGGTTCCCCATGCCAATCCAGGACAGGACACCAATCTATCACTGGGCACACACTCACTCACACAGACACACTCTATATGGGGCAATTTGGAGAATTCAATTGACTTGATCCTTGTTTTTGCATTGTGGGAGGAAACCGGAGAACCCGGAGGAAACCCACACGTACACGGGTAGAACATGGAAACTCCACTCAGATGGGGATTCGAACCGGGAACACCTAGTGCTGAGAGGAGAACATGCTAAACACTAAGCCACCATGCCGCCCAACCACAATTACCATGTTCTTTTAAAGTTTTAAAGTTATAATTCATTCATTCATTCATTATCTTCCACTTTATCCTCTATTAGGGTCGCGGTGGTTTCCCCACCATCCAGGGAAACGTTTCGGGCCTGGGCAGATGACCCAGGAGACACCAATCTATCAACACACATCACTCACACAGACACACCTATATGAGGCAATTTGGGGCATTCAATTGACCTTGATCCATGTTTTGGACGGTGAAACCGGAGAAACCAGGAGGAAACCCCACACGGACACGGGGAGAACATGGAACCCACCCAGATGGGGATTCGAACCGGGAATTAATGCTGAAGGAGATAATGCTCATTCATTCATTCATTCATTATTCCACTTTTATCCTCTACTAGGGTCGCGGGGGGGGGGCTTTCCCCATGCCCATCCAGGGGAGAACGTTTCGGGCGCTGGGCAGATACACCCAGGACAGGACGACAATCTATCACTGGACACACACTCACGCACACAGACACACTCTATATGAGGCAATTTGGAGAACTCAATTGACTTGATCCATGTTTTTGGACTGTGGGAGGAAACCGGAGAGGAACCTGGAGGAAACCCACGCGGACACGGGGAGAACATGGAACCTCCACCCGGATGGTGATTCGAGGAGAACCTGCTCGTTCAAGTTCATGGTTTTGTTTATAGGGCCTTATCGACGGTTTTGCAACGTCACTGTTGTGGGCGTGGCCTCTGCGGAATACGGGTGGGAACCGGTAGGTTTCGTTTCGCAGCTGATCTCAGGTCGGTTCCTCCCGCCGCTGTCAGTCAGGTCTGTCGGTTCTGCTGCAGAACTCACAGCATGGCAGCGGACTCTCTCTCTCCAGACTGGGAGTTCGACCGCTTTGATGACGGCTCTCAGAGTAAGTTTATGGTTTTTATGAAAGAAAAAGCGAATTAATGTGAAACATTCAGGAATCTGGCTCTTAGCTTTAGCACTCAGGCTAACGGGGGGGGGGGGGTGTTTATACCTCAGTTATAACGCTGTAAGTGTGACATTAAGCCTTTATGTACATTTCTTTAATAAATACACCAAAATATGTTATTAAAATGTTATTAATTTATTACAAATGCGGGTGAACTGCTGTTCTGTGAGGAAAGCTAACGGATAGCGGATGGAAATTTCGATTTTAAAGTCTTTATTCAACGACAATACCTAACAGATATATTAATAATAAGAATGACTATCGATTCGGTGAGATTAAGTTCAGATTAAAGCGTAAAAATGACGTTATTCGTGTGAAATATGGAATTTCGGGGTATAATAATCTGTTGCGACGAAGTCACATGATCAGCCGAGGCGGTGTTCCGATATCTGTATTAGTGCCCTACTCCCTGCTGAGTGTAAACCAGCTGCTTTTACGTCATCAAATTCATTCATTCATTCATTCATTATCTCCCGCTTTATCCTCTATTAGGGTCGCGAGGGGGGGGTCTCGGGCGCTGGGCAGATAGACCCTGGACAGGGCGCCAATCTATCACTGGACACACACTCACTCACACAGACACACTCTATATGGGGCAATTTTGAGAATTCAATTGACTTGATCCATGTTTTTGGACTGTGGGAGGAAACCGGAGAACCCGGAGGAAACCCACGCAGACACGGGGAGAACATGGAAACTCCTCCCAGATTGGGATTCGAACTGAGAATCCCTAGCACTGAGAGGAGAACATGCCAACCACTAAACCACCGTGACATCGGCCAAGGTTCATTCATCCATCCATCCATTATCGTCCGCTTTATCCTCTATTAGGGTCGCGGTGGGGTTCCCCATGCCCATCCAGGGGAGAACGTTTCGGGCGCTGGGCAGATACACCCAGGACAGGACACCAATCCATCGCTGGACACACACTCACTCACACAGACACACTCTACATGGGGCAATTTGGAGAATTCAGTTGACTTGATCTATGTTTTTGGACTGTGGGAGGAAACCGGAGAACCCGGAGGAAACCCACGCAGACACGGGGAGAACATGGAAACTCCTCCCAGATTGGGATTCGAACTGAGAATCCCTAGCACTGAGAGGAGAACATGCCAACCACTAAACCACCGTGACATCGGCCAAGGTTCATTCATCCATCCATCCATTATCGTCCGCTTTATCCTCTATTAGGGTCGCGGTGGGGTTCCCCATGCCCATCCAGGGGAGAACGTTTCGGGCGCTGGGCAGATACACCCAGGACAGGGCGCCAATCTATCACTGGACACACACTCACTCACACAGACACACTCTATATGGGGCAATTTGGAGAACTCAATTGACTTGATCCATGTTTTTGGACTGTGGGAGGAAACCGGAGAACCCGGAGGAAACCCACGCAGACACGGGGAGAACATGGAAACTCCTCCCAGATTGGGATTCGAACTGAGAATCCCTAGCACTGAGAGGAGAACATGCCAACCACTAAACCACCGTGACATCGGCCAAGGTTCATTCATCCATCCATCCATTATCGTCCGCTTTATCCTCTATTAGGGTCGCGGTGGGGTTCCCCATGCCCATCCAGGGGAGAACGTTTCGGGCGCTGGGCAGATACACCCAGGACAGGACGCCAATCTATCACTGGACACACACTCACTCACACACACACACTCTATATGGGGCAATTTGGAGAATTCAGTTGACTTGATCTATGTTTTTGGACTGTGAGAGGAAACCGGAGAACCCGGAGGAAACTCACGAAGACACAGGGAGAACATGGAAACTCCACCCAGATGGGGATTCGAACCGGGAATCCCTAGTGCTGAGAGGAGAACATGCTAAACCACATATATATAACTTGTATATCTTATTTAAATGTACATTAAGGAAACATAGTAAGCATTGAGCTTTCATACTATCTCACAATGATTCCCAAATTAAAACACCCGACTGTGTACAATTAAACAGAACGGACATGCGTCCGCGTTCCCGATTGGTTGACATTCAAACAGCCCGCCTCTCCCCCGATAACAGACAACACAGCCGTCCAATGGCAGATTATAAAACACACATGTCATAACTGCAGTCTGACTTTCAATAACAATACTGGACAAAGACTCAATTTGCGGAACGCGGGACTGTCCCGTACAAAGCGGGACAACTGGTCACCCTACATGGTTGCGTCTGTCTGTCATGTCTATTGGTCTTTGATATTGTCTGTCTGTCCACCTGCGTGCTTGTATCTTGCTCTTGTTTTTGTCTGACGGTCTTGCTGTCTTCTTAATTCATTCTCTATCAGTCCCTCTAATTTATTCTGCCTTTCTTGCTGTCCTACCGACTGCTGTCTATATGTCTCTCTCTCTCTCTCAATTCAATTTTCAATTTAAAAGCTTTATTTGCATGAGAAATTATACATTCGTATTGCACAAAGCTGGCGTACAAAATAAAACAAAAAACAATTACAAATTTACAAAATTACAAAAAATGTACACAGTATACAAATACAATGAAATAGTATAATATATACATATATCACCGACGGCATGGTGGCTTAGTGGTTTAGCATGTTCTCCTCTCAGCACTAGGGATTCCCGGTTCGAATCCCCATCTGGGTGGAGTTTCCATGTTCTTCCCGTGTCTGCGTGGGTTTCCTCAGGGTTCTCCGGTTTCCTCCTACTGTCCAAAAACATGGATCAAGTCAAATGAATTCTCCAAATTGCCCCATATAGAGTGTGTCTGTGTGAGTGAGTGTGTGCCCAGCGATGGATTGGCGCCCTGTCCTGGGTGTATCTGCCCAGTGACCGAGATGTTCTCCCCTGGATGGGCATGGGGAACCCCACCCCCCTAATAGAGGATAAAGCGGAAGATAATGAATGAATGAATATACATATATATTTAAATAAAATTAAAGGTGCGTGTGTGTGCGTGTGTGTGCGTGTGTGTGCGTGTGTGTGCGTGTGTGTGGGTGTGTGTGTGTGTTGGTTGTTTGGTCACTCTCTGTCCCTCTACTGGTGGCAGCTGTATGTATACAGTGCTGCCATTACACAGCTCTCCCTGTGTTCCCCCAGTAGGTGGGGCAGTTTTTGGGTGGGGGTGAGGGAGGTGAAGTTGGGGGTGATGTTTGTAAATTGGATGTAGTGTCGGTCTCTCTCTCTCTCTCTCTCACTCTCTCTCTCTCTCTCTCACGCTCTCTCTCTCTTTCACTCTCTCTCTCTCACTCTCTCTCTCTCTCTCTCTCTTTCTCTCTCTCACTCTCTCTCTCTCACTCTCTCTCTCTCACGTCTCTTTTTCTCGGTGTCCCTCTCGTCCGCTCTCGTTCCTGTTCTGTCCCGCTCACGTTTAGTTTTTTGTCTATTTCCCACCACATTTAGAAATTCACACAGAAGTGCAGATCAAGAACTACAGCAGGTTCCTGGAGGACTACACGTCTCAGCTGAAAGCTATCGAGGAAGCTCTGGATGACTCGATTGGAGATGTTTGGGATTTCACTCTGGATCCGATAGCGCTGAAGGTCCTCACGCTCTCATCATGTGATCGCTGCTCATGATTCTGTGCTTTTAGAAGCATTTCACTTACAGTTTCTTCTTCCTCCAGCTTGTTCCATATGAGCAGTCCTCTCTGCTGGAACTAATCAAAACTGAAAATAAGGTGAGGTATTGAGACTGTGATTGTCCATCCATCCATTATCTTCTGCTTTATCCTCTATTAGTGTCGCGGTGGGGTTCCCCCTGCTCATCCACGGGAGAACGTCTCGGGTGCTGGGCAGATACACGCAGGACAGGACGCCAATCTATCACTGGACACACACTCACTCACACAGACACACTCTATATGGGGCAATTTGGAGAACTCAGTTGACTTGATCCATGTTTTTGGAATGTGGGAGGAAACCGGAGAACCCGGAGGAAACCCACGCGGACACGGGGAGAACATGGAAACTCCACCCAGATTGGGATTCGAACCGTGAATCCCTAGTGCTGAGAGGAGAATGTGTTAACCACTGAGCCACCGTGGATTATTTAGTCTTGGATTATTTAAATAAAGGTTAATTTGAGTAAAAAAAAAAAAAAAAAAAAAGAAGATGTTTAAAACCGGGCAGCATGGTGGCTTAGTGTTTGACATGTTCTCCTCTCAGCTCTAGGGATTCCCGGTTCGAATCCCCATCTGGGTGGAGTTTCCATGTTCTCCCCGTGTCCGTGTGGGTTTCCTCCAGGTTCTCCGGTTTCCTCCCACGGTCCAAAAACATGGATCAAGACAATAGAATTCTCCAAATTGCCCCATATAGAGTGTGTCTGTGTGAGTGAGTGTGTGTCCAGTGATAGATTGGCGTCCTGTTCTGGGTGTATCTGTCCAGCGCCCGAGACGTTCTCCCCTGGATGGGCATGGGGAACCCCCCCCCACCGCGACCCTAATAGAGGATAAAGCGAGAGATAATGAATGGATGTTTAAAACCCACTTCTATTCATCACACAGCTAAGTTCCCTGTTCTTATTGTCTCTCTGTCTCTCTTTATCCATCAGGTCCTTAATAAAGTCATCACAGTGTATGCAGCTCTCTGCAGCGAAGTTAAGAAGCTAAAATATGAGGTATGTCACTCGTTTAATTAGTTAATTAGTTTAATTAATTACCCGGACAACTGATTACAGGATCACATGTCGAAGATTAAAAGTGTGATCGTTTATTCATCCATTATCTTCTGGTAAATCCTCTACTAGGGTCGTGGGGGGTGGGGGTGGTTCCTTGTACCCGTCCAGGGGAAACATTTCGGGCGCTGGGCAGATACACCAGGACAGCACACCAATCTATCACAGGAGACACACACACACACACACAGACTCTATATGGGGCAATTTAAAGCAAAGTTAAGGGTTAAGATTAAATGCAAGTCGTCCTTGTTGGTTCACATGGTGAATCATGGTGAAATACACCGCCTGGCCAAAAATAAAGTCACTAGGGGTGTCTTCAACTAAGGATTTTCATAGTCGAATCTGATTCGTCAGATTTTCCCTATAGTCGTCTAATAGTCGAATCGGTTAAAATATCACCACAAGATGGCGCTTTAAGTGTGGTTTTTAAAAAAATTTTTTTTTAATATTATTTTACTTGTTTTTTCTAACAAAAGAAAACCTTTTTATTTTTTATTTTTTTTTTATTATTTTTTTTCTTCTAGAAATTAGGATGATTTTATTTGACAAAAGGCTATATATATATATAACGAAAACAAAGACAAAACTAATGCTTAGCAGCAGCCATGGGCGCCCCCATGTGGTCAAAATGGTACATTCGACTATGAGGTTCATAGTCGACTACGGTTCTCCGAATCGAATCGTCGAATCAGCGAATATTGCAGCTCACCCCTAAAAGTTACACAATGTCAAATTTTATTGGACGGCATTTGGCTCATGACACACGTTGATTGTGACATCGTGCTTGCAGTGTCACAACATTTATTTCAATCCAGAGTTGTATTCGTTTTTTTCCCCCAAGATCTTGAGTTGATGGAGATTTGGAGCACGGCCCAAAGTCCTCTCCAGAACATCCCAGAGATTTTCAATGGGGTTCGGGTTCAGGTCTGGATGATCCACATGTGAGAAGTCTGTCTCATTGATCCACTCTTTCACAAGTTAAGCTTAATGAATCCTGGCAATGCCAACTCTAGATTATAACGGTGTCATCAGAGATGAAAACATCTATTGATGGAATAACCTGGTGGTGCAGTATATTCATGATGTTATTGGTGTGTGTGTGTGTGTGTGTATATATATATATATATATATATTATATATATATAATATATATATATATATATATTATATATATTCATTCATTCATTTATCTTCCGCTTTATCCTCTATTAGGGTCACGGTGGGGTTCCCCATGCCCATCCAGGGGAGAACGTCTCGGGCGCTGGGCAGATACACCCAGGGACAGGGCGCCAATCCATCACTGGGCACACACTCACTCACACAGACACACTCTATATGGGCAATTTGGAGAACTCAATTGACCTTGATCCATGTTTTTGGAACTGTGGGAGGAAACCAGAGAACCCGGAGGAAAACCCACGCGGGACACGGGGAGAACATGGAAACTCCACCCAGATGGGGATTCGAACCGGGAATCCCTAGTGCTGAGAGGAGAACATGCTAAACCACTAAGCCACCGTGTCATATAATATATATATATATATATATATATATACACACATACAAGTGAGTGTAGTTGTGCGTATATACATATAAACATACATACATGCATACACACACACACACACACACACACACACACACACACACACACACATATATATGTATATATGTGTGTGTGTGTGTGTGTGTGTGTGTGTGTGTGTGGTGTGTGTGTGTGTGTGTGGTGCAGCACAATGGCTTAGTGGTTAGCACGTTCGCCTCTCAGTGTTGGTGATTCCTGGTTTGAATTCCAATCTGGGTGGAGTTTCCATGTTCTCCCCGTGTCCACATGGGTTACCTCCGAGTTCTCCGGTTTCCTCCCACAGTCCAAAAACATGGATCAAGGTAAAATGAATTCTCCAAATTGCCCCATATAGAGTGTGTCTGTGTGAGTGAGTGTGTGCCCAGCGATAGATTGGCACCCTGTCCTGGGTGTATCTGCCCAGCGCCCGAAACGTTCTCCCCTGGATGGGCATGAGGAACCCCCCTGCGAACTTAATAGAGGATAAAGCAGGAGATAATGGATGGATGGACACACACACACACACACACTGTCTGGTCAAAAAGATCACATAGATGTAATGTATATCGATAATAACCGTGATGGAGGCTGATTTATCTGAATTATCATTTAAAACCTGTTGCCTTCAAATGTCATGTTCTATAAACTCCACTCACTTTTAAGCAGAAACTCTGTACCGTTGTTTTTTTGTCTCATCTCTTGCATTAGGCTGAGACCAAGTTCTACAATGGCTTACTGTATTATGGTGAAGGAGGTAATTATTATTTCTTATATCTCCCACATAACTTTAGCTAAACTACATCCAGCTTAATTAATATTTAATAGTGAACTTAAGTAATCATTACATCTCCTGCTGTAGTGTAACCATCTTTTTAACTACTGCGCTATTTTCTGCACTGTTTTTTAAAATAATTATTTATTTAAATGCCGATTCATTGATTTTACATCACAACCTCTGCATTAAACGATCGTTTCTTTGCACGTTAGACTTCTCTATTAGTTAAAGTGCGCTGACGGTTCGTCTTTAAGACCTCATTTCCTCCCGTGTTTCAGTGTCCGACACTAGCCTGGTCGAGGGGGAGTGTCAGGTCCAGATGGGACGCTTCATTTCCTTTTTGCAGGTGAGATCAGTGTCTCCTCGTTTGTGTTGTAGGGATGGATTGTGTTGTAAAGCTTTCCTCTCTGTTTCTCTTGCATATCACAGGAGCTGTCCTGCTTTGTTTCCCGTTGTTTTGAAGTGGCGGTCAATCTGGTTCATCAGCTGGCGGCTCTCTACAACCCCAACAAGTCAGCTGCTCACCGTCGCACCACTCCATTCTGCATGTTTAGCACCTGTGCTCTTTGTTTCATGTGCCGTCGTTCTGCTTTGTCTGTTTCAGAGCCGCCACCAAAATCATTGAATCAGCCGGAGTGCATTTTCAGGTGAGTTATACTACACTACATAAACTATAACACCTGACCCCATAGAAATTATTTAACATTTACATTTACATTACATTTGGTCATTTATTGGACGCTTTTATCCAAAGCGACTTACAAGGTGAGCACAGGGTTCATCACAACATCCCTGCAGCAATGAGGGTTAAGGGTCTTACTCAAGGACCCACACTGGTAACTTCAGTGGACCTGGGATTTGAACCCCCAACCTTCAGATTGACAGCTCAACACCCAAACCACTGAGATACCACACCCAAATGAAGAGTTATGAAGACTTAAAGTGGTGTAGTGTTTAGCATGTCCACCTCACACCTCGGATCTCGATCTGGGAGGAGTTTCCGTGTTCTGTGTCTTTCCATGCACGGTCCAAAAACATGAATTCAGGGTGAATTGGCTGCTCTAAAGATTTAGAACATTCAGAAACATTACAAGGAAAACGTTTATAATGCTTTGTATTTGACCACTTTGAGTTTTTTCAAATTGTATTTGTTAATAAGTATGACATAAAAATAATAATGTACAATGTTTTGAGCAGACGGTGTATGAGCACTTAGGAGAACTGTTGGTGGTTCTGATTACTCTGGATGAGATTATGGAGAACCATGCTACACTGAAAGACCACTGGAAGATGTACAAGAGGTAAAAATACTATATATATATATATCATTCATTCATTATCTTCCGCTTTATCCTCTATTTGGGTCGCGGGGGGGTGGTTCCCCATGCCCATCCAGGGGAGAACGTCTCGGGCGCTGGGCAGATACACCCAGGACAGGGCGCCAATCTATCACTGGGCACACACACACTCACACAGACACACTCTATATGGGGCAATTTAGAGAACACAATTGACTTGATCCATGTTTTTGGACTGTGGGAGGAAACCGGAGAACCCGGGGAGAACATGGAAACTCCACCCAGATGGTGATTCGAACCTGAATCCCTAGTGCTGAGAGGAGAACATGCTAACCACTAAGCCACCCTATATATATATAAATATATAAATCACACACACTATGAATATTTATATATCATTATTATTATATATATTATGTTTAATTCACTTCCATCCATCCATCCATTATCTTCTGCTTTATCCTCTATTAGGGTTGTGGGAGGGTTCCCCATGCCCATCCAGGGGAGAACGTTTCGGGCGCTGGGCAGATAGACCCAGGACAGGACACCAATCTATCGCTGAACACACTCACACACACAAACACACTCTATATGGGGCAATTTGGAGAACTCCATTGACTTGATCCATGTTTTTGGACTGTGGGAGGAAACCGGAGAATCCAGAGTCCTCGTGGGTTTCCTCCGGGTTCTCTGGTTTCCTCCCACAGTCCAAAAACCTGGATCAAGGTCAAATGAATTCTCCATATTGCCCCATATAGAGTGTGTCTGTGTGAGTGTGTGTGAGTGAGTGTGTGCCCAGCGATATTTTGGCGTCCTGTCCTGGGTGTATCTGCCCAGCGCCTGAAACGTTCTCCCCTGGATGGGCAATCTAGTAGAGGATAAAGCGGAAGATAATGAATGGATGGAGAAAAGCATATGGAGAAACAGACAGGTTACAGTATGTGATTGTGGTATCACAAAGTGGATAAAACGTAGAAATGAGAGGTGCACAGAATAAAGTCAGTGTATATAAACTTATTCTGTTTTATTCTGGCAGCTAGGGGGTGCAGTGAGCAGTGCCCTCACCTCACAACATGTACCTTTTCATATTAATTGACCCTGGACCAGGGGCGTCGTTAGACCTGGGCTTTTGGGGGTATAGCCCCGGATGTTTTGTCAGTTGCCCCGGACCTAATGAGAGCAGCTTTCTCAGGTCGCCTCTTCTCCAGCAGCGGGACCGAACGTTGTAATACCGTAATAACTGTATGGGGAGTAAAGTTACCGTAATAACTGTATGGGGAGTAAAGTTACCGTAATAACTGTATGTGGGCTGTAAAGAGCAGCTTCTCAGCTTTCAGAAAGCGTCAGACTTTTTTTCTGAAGGCGCAAACTGTCTCAGAGTTACGGTAATTAAAGCAAAACCTCGTTAAAACTGTCTCATCTGCGACTCGTGAAACAGATTCATGCTTTTCTGCTGAAGCTCAGGTTCATTTATTCAAAAGTTTTCAGTTAAACATCATTTATTAGAACTGAATGTGCTCTCCACTGCAGGTGGCTTACTGTTTAGCATGTTCTCCTCTCAGCACTAGGGATTCCCGGTTCGAATCCCAATCTGGGTGGAGTTTCCACGTTCTCCCCGTGTCCGCGTGGGTTTCCTCCGGGTTCTCCGGTTTCCTCCCACAGTCCAAAAACATGGATCAAGTCAACTGAATTCTCCAAATTGCCCCATATAGAGTGTGTTTGTGTGAGTGAGTGTGTGTCCAGTAATAGATTGGCGCCCTGTCCTGGGTGTATCTGCCCAGCGCCCGAAACGTTCTCCCCTGGATGGGCATGGGGAACCCCCCCCCATAACCCTAATAGAGGATAAAGTGGAGGATAATGGATGGATGGATTTAAAACTCATTAGATGAGTGTGTGTGTGTGTGTGTGTGTATATAAGCGTGTGTGCCCAGCAATGGATTGGCGCCCTGTCCTGGGTGTATCTGCCCAGTACCTGTTCTCCCCTGGGCATGGGAACCCCCCCCTCCCTCTCATCCCCGTGACTCTAGTGGAGGAATAAGAAGAAATTAATGAAATAAGATAGAATAGAGATTGCCAGGGGTGTCGTTAGTCCTGGGCTTTCGGGTGTATATAGCCCCGGACGTTTTGTCAGTTGCCCCGGATCAAATGAGGGCAGCTTTCTCTGCAGCCTCTCCTCCAGCAGCGGGACCGAACGATGGAGTCACCGTCAGCTGTTTGTGTTTCTAAACTCTGTGTGTGTGTGTGTGTGTGTGTTTGTGTATGTGTGTGTGTGTGTGTGTGTGTGTGTGTGTGTGTGTGTGTGTTTGAGGGAGACAGATATTTTTCACCAGTATGTGGAGTAAAGTTACCGTAATAACTGTATGTTGGCTGTAAAGAGCAGCTTCTCAGCTTTCAGAAAGCGTCAGACTTTTTTTCTGAAGGTGCAAATTGTCTCAGAGTTACGGTAATTAAAGCAAAACCTCGTTAAAACTGTCTCATCTGCGACTCGTAAAACAGATTCATGCTTTTCTGCTGAAGCTCAGGTTCATTTATTCAAAAGTTTTCAGTTAAACATCATTTATTAGAACTGAATGTGCTCTCCACTGCTGACACACACATTTCATTTATTTCATTTATAACTAATAGAACTAAAAAATGGATGGCACGGTGGCTTAGTGGTTTAGCATGTTCTCCTCTCAGCACTAGGGATTCTCGGTTCGAATCCCCATCTTGGGAGGAGTTTCCATGTTCTCCCCGTGTCCTTGTGGGTTTCCTCCGGGTTCTCCGGTTTCCTCCCACAGTCCAAAAACATGGATCAAGTCAATTGAATTCTCCAAATTGCCCCATATAGAGTGTGTCTGTGTGAGTGAGTGTGTGTCCAGTGAGTGAGTGTGTGTCCTGTCCTGGGTGTATCTGCTCAGCGCCCGAAACGTTCTCCCCTGGATGGGCATGGGGAACCCCATCATTAACTAATGAATGATCAAACAAAATGAATGTAACAACAGTTTGCAAAATGGATTAATACCCTCATGAAAGGGCAATTTTTAAAGAGGACAGAGGGGGAATAAGTGATCTGGCCTAAAGCCCCTGATGTTTCTAAACCCTAAAAACACCCCTGCCCTTGACAACAGGGTTTTGTAACACTAAGCTCTGAGGATTAAAACAGAGCGAAATTTGGTTTTATTTTATATTTAAAAAGCTCTTTTTTTTTTTTTTTTTCTTTTTTTTCTTTCTTTCTCTCCCTTCCCCGTGTCCTGTCTGGCGCTGTGAAACTCAGAATTGATGTCTAAATCTAAATTGAGTGTCTAAATCAGGCCCAACAGTTTTGATTTTACAAGTGGAGCATACAGGCATTTCACCATGATGCTCCACTTGGTATATATTTAACACTTTATTATAAATTCTTTTAATAATAATAATAATAATAATAATAATACATTTTATTTCATAGGCGCCTTTCTGACACTCAAGGACACCTTACAGTTTACAATAGGTATTAAAAAAATAAATTATGACAACATTAAAACAAGTTAACAAAAGAAGACAGAATAAAACAACTAGATTTGTATTTCCTGAAGGAACTACAGAGATGGCTTTTGAATTCTTGGCCCATGAAGGGGTTAAAATTTGGAGAAAGTGGCAGTTTATTTGCCCAGTTGCCCCACATCCGCTGTAGCAGTCTGTGTTACCTTCAAATAAGGCACCCTTATAAGACAACCTGGTGACGTCACTCGGCAGGCTCCCTGATCCTGATTGGCTGTTGCCTGTGTGTGTGAAACTGCAGCAGCCCCACACAGAGACTCATTCTCATGTCAGTGAAAAAATCCGGTTTTTCCTATCTCTAAACAAACGCTCATAACTCTGAAAATCTTCACCTATCGCTTAACCAAAGACACCGTTAGAAACTAGACCGTTGGGGGATTATTACTAGGTGAAAGTATCGCGATTTTACAGACGTTTGTTTGGCGGAAAAAAAAAAGATTCCTGAAACAGAGTGGGGATGACGTCACCCACTCTAGCGGCTCCATAGGAAATGAATGGGGTGATTTTTCAGATATTCAAAGATCGATAAAAACTGATCGGTAAGTCCAATCTTGATAAAAATTTGGACCTTTGCAGACATTTACCCCCAGTCTAAGTCTCTGAAGTTTCGTGGCTGTAGCTCTAAAAATGGCCGAGTTATGGCCGTCCGAAAATCAGCCCCATTCATTTCTATGGGGATTTTTCAATTTTTAAACTTAATTTTATTAAAAACTATAAATGTTACAAACTCCAAAAATACATAGCACAGGTCTCGTGAACATTCCCTACGCAACGGTGTTCGAACCGAGTCTGTACGTCGAGCGGTTCGGGCTGAATTAATCGCAGAAATGTGCTGAAGAAGAAAAAGTGTAATATCAATAGATGGCTTTTTTCAAAAGCCATCTAATTATAGGGCATATGCAGTTTTAAAAAGATGGGTTTTTAATGAGGACATGAATAGTGAGGGTGAGTCTATGTTCCGAATGTGTGGTGGTAGAGAATTCCAGAGAGGAGGTGCTGAATGGCTAAAGGCTCTACCCCCCATGGTGGAGAGACGAGCAACGGGAACAGTCAGGTGGATGGAAGAGGAGGATCTGAGAGAGCGGGAGGGAGTAGCGATATTAATGAGGTCTGAGAGATATGAAGGAGAGAGATTGTGAATGGCCTTAATAGTGAGCATCAGGATTTTATAGTCAATGCGGTATTTTATGGGAAGCCAGTGAAGCTGTTGCAGGACAGGGGAGATATGGTTAGTAAACGGGGTTCTTGTGATGATGCGGGCAGCTGAATTCTGGACCAGTTGAAGCTTATGAAGGGATTTTTGGGGAAGACCAGAGAGAAGAGAATTACAGTAATCAAGACGGGATGTCACCAGGCTATGGACAAGGATGGCTGTGGTGTGAGGGGTGAGGGAGGGGCGGAGGCGGTTGATATTTCGGAGATGAAAGTAAGCAGAGCGAGTGACGTTGTTTTGGGGATCATATTACTCCAAATTGCCCCATATAGAGTGTGTATGTCTGTGTGAGAGAGTGAGTCTGTGTCCAGTGATAGATTGTTGTTCTTTCCTGGGTGTATCTGCCCAGTGCCCGAAACGTTGGGCATGGGGAACCTAATAGAGGATACAGCGGAAGTTGAATGAAAATATTACGAAGAAAAAGTTTACAATGCTTTGTATTTTGCCGCTTTAAGCATATTAATAAGTCATAACATCTTAAATAAATTGTATAAGATATACAATATATATTCAGTAAACAATAATATATATGTCAGCACGTTCGCCTCTCAGCACTAGGGATTCCCGGTTCGAATCCCCATCTGGGTGGAGTTTCCATGTTCTCCCCGTGTCTGCGTGGGTTTCCTCCGGGTTCTCCGGTTTCCTCCCACAGTCCAAAAACATGGATCAAGGTCAATTGAATTCTCAAAATTGCCCCATATAGAGTGTGTCTGTGTGAGTGAGTGTGTGTCCAGCGATGGATTGGCGCCCTGTCCTGGGTCGATCTGCCCAGCGCCCGAGACGTTCTCCCCTGGATGGGCATGGGGAACCCCGCCGTGACCCTAATAGAGGATAAAGCGGAAGATAATGAATGAATGAATGTATGAATGAACACGAAGATGGAAAGGGGAACAGAAAAAGAAAAGAAAAAAAAAAAAAAAAAAGAGGTATACGAAAGTGGTGAGAGGGAAGAAGAAAAGACCAAAAGAAAAAGAAAAAGGAAAAAAAAAAAAAAAAAAAAAAAAAAACTGCTCTGTGTCTGTATTTTTACTTTTTCGTGGGTTCTCCTTCTTGGGCATTTTTAATAAACTTGAAACCTTCCCCTTTGCAGATTACTGAAGTCTGTTCATCACAACCCGTCCAAGTTTGCAATATCTGATGAAAAGCTGAGACCTTTTGAGAAGCTGCTGCTGAAGCTTGAAGGCCAGCTGCTGGACAGTATGATCTTTCAGGTTCTGCAACGTTCTCTTTTTTTATTAAAAATTTTTTTATAGCACCTCGAGGGCGGCACGGTTGCTTAGTGGTTGGCAAGTTCTCCTCTCAGAGCTGGGGTTTCCAGGTTCGAATCCCAATCTGGGTGGAGTTTCCATGTTCTCCCCGTGCCCATTACCTCCGAGTTCTCCGGTCTCCCACAGTTCAAAAACATGGATCTCCAAATTGCCCCACATATGTGTCTGTGTGAGTGAGTGTGTGTGTGTTCAGGGATAGATTGCCGTCCTGTCCTGGGTGTATCTGCCCAATGCCCGAAATGTTCGCGCCCAAAATGCCCCCCCCCCCCCCCACGACCCTAATAGAGGATAAAGTGGATGATAATGAATGAATGAATGAATCCCCATCTGGGTGGAGTTTCCATGTTCTCCCCGTGTCCGCGTGGGGTTCCTCCGGGTTCTCCGTTTTCCTCCCACAGTCCAAAAACATGGATCAAGGTCAATTGAGATCTCCAAATTGCCCCATATAGAGTGTGTCTGTGTGAGTGAGTGTGTGTCCAGTGATAGATTGGTGTCCTGTCCTGGGTGTATCTGCCCAGCACCCCCCCCCCTTCCCCACCGGTACCCTAGTAGAGGATAAAGCGGAAGATAATGGAAGGAATGGATAAATAGCACCTGTATATAGTTATAAGTATCTATATAAACATCTGTGCTGGTCCATGTGGTCCAATCCAAAAGAAAAGGCTTTAGGGCTCTAATGGAGTCTAGTGTTTTTTTTTGATACTTAAAACTATGAATGTATTCATTTATTTTTTCATTTCTTTAGTTATTTAATATTCATTTATTCATCCATCCATTATCTTCCGCTTCATCCTATATTAGGGTCGCGGGGGGGGTTCCTCATGCCCATCCAGGGGAGTATGTTTCGGCCGCTGGGCAGATACACCCAGGACAGGATTGGAAAACCATTCTTTCGTTTGGCATTTTATAGTATATACTGTTTACATTTTTTTGTATCTCTTTGTATTTGTTTTAATTTCTCTAAGGGAATCCTCCCGAAGGGATCACTAAAGTTTTATCTTATGCTTATTCCTACAAAAATGGGGGTGTAACGTATGTGTATGTCTTTGTTCCTTGTAGGCTTGTGTTGATCAGAGATTTGAGAGTCCTGGTGAGGGAGTGTCGGTCTCTAAGAACAGCGCATTCGCAGAGGAGTTTGCACACAACATTCGGACCATCTTCGCCAACGTGGAGTCTAAAATTGGTCAGCATTTTCCCATTTCAATATATACAAAATATATATATATATATATTATATATGTGTGTGTGTGTGTGTGTATATATATATATATATATATATATATATATATATCCTCTATTAGGGTCGCAGTGGGGTTCCCCATGCCCATCCAGGGGAGAACATCTCGGTCGCTGGGCAGATACACCCAGGACAGGGTGCCAATCCATCGCTGGGCACACACTCACTCACACAGACACTCTATATGGGGCAATTTTGAGAATTCAATTGACCTTGATCCATGTTTTCGGACTGTGGGAGGAAACCGGAGAACCCGGAGGAAACCCACGCAGACACGGGGAGAACATGGAAACTCCACCCAGATGGGAATTCGAACCGGGAATCCCTAGCACTGAGAGGAGAACACGCTAAAACACTAATCTAATCCGATGTACCGGGAATCTCTATAGCACTGAGAGGAGAACATGCTAAAACACTAATCTACAGTGCTGCCTATGTATGTGTGTGTATATATATATATATATATATATATATATATATATATATATATATATATATATATATACACACACACACAGACACACACACACACACAATATATATATATATATATATATATATATATATATATATATATATATATATATGTGTATGTGTGTGTGTGTGTGTATATATACACTATGGGTGAGCTGCAATATTCGCTGATTCGACGATTCGATTTGGAGAACCGTAGTCGACTATGAACCTCATAGTCGAATGTACCATTTTGACCACATGGGGGCGCCCATGGCTGCTGCTAAGCATTAGTTTTTACATGAAATGTCTTTGTTTTCGTTATATATATAGCCTTTTGTCAAATAAAATCATCCTAATTTCTAGAAAAAAAAAGAAAAAACAAAATAAAAAAAAAAGGTTTTCTTTTGTTAGAAAAACAAGTAAAATATAAAAAAAAAAAATCTTTTTTAAAAACTATGCTTATAGCGCCATCTTGTGGTGAAATTTTTAACTGATTCGACTATCAGTCGACTATAGGGAAAATCTGACGAATCAGATTCGACTACAAAAATATGTAGTTGAATACAGCCCTAATATACACACAAACATGTATATATGTATGCATATATGTTTGTGGTTTGTGTGTATATACGTGTGTTTGTGTGTGTTTGTGTTTATAACATCTAACCACACCTTCTAATTTTAAAGATGTTGTTTTAATGAATAGCGATCAATAATGATTGACAGGTGAGCCGTCAGAAATTGATCAGAGGGATAAATATGCCGGAGTCTGTGGCCTCTTCGTTCTGCATTTCCATATTTTTCGCACGGTGGATAAGAAGCTCTACAAAGCTCTTCTTGATGTTTGTAAAAAGGTTTGTGTGCTTTAGCGTTTCCCAATAAAGATGGATTTGTTTATTACCACGGTCACCGACCCTGGGCCTCATGACCAAACCCCCACTGCACCTGCTCCAGCCAATCAGAAGCCTTTGAAAACCATTAGCTATAGCTAGTATTTTAAAATGAAATTAAACCTAAATATAAGAACAGAGGGTTAGTGACGGTTTGTTAATATGATAAATGTAGGGGTGAGCTGCAATATTCGCTGATTCGACGATTCGATTCGGAGAACCGTAGTCGACTATGAACCTCATAGTCGAATGTACCATTTTGACCACATGGGGGCGCCCATGGCTGCTGCTAAGCATTAGTTTTTACATGAAATGTCTTTGTTTTCGTTATATATATAGCCTTTTGTCAAATAAAATCATCCTAATTTCTAGAAAAAAAAAGAAAAAAGAAAAACAAACAGAAAAAGGTTTTCTTTTGTTAGAAAAACAAGTAAAATATAAAAAAATATATTTTTTTAAAAACTACGCCCTTAGCGCCATCTTGTGGTGAAATTTTAACTGATTCGACTATCGGTCGACTATAGGGAAAATCTGACGAATCAGATTCGACTATGAAAATCTTTAGATGAATACAGCCCTAGATAAATGTAAATATATTATGTGAATTTCCTGATTTTGATTTCTGTTCTGCTGTAAGGTCCCTGCTGTGACCCTAACTGCCAACATCATCTGGTTTCCCGACCTGTTTTTGATAAACAAAGTCCCTGCAGCCGCCAAAATGATGGACAAGAAAAGTCTGCAGGCCATTCGGAACGGCAGAGACACCTTCTTACAGCAGAAGTCCCAGACACTGACCAAGTGAGTTTAACAGTAACATGATCTGTTGAGGCGGCACGGTGGTTTAGAGTTTAGCATGTTCTCCTCTCAGCGCTAGGGATTCCCGGTTCAAATCCCCATCTGGGTGGAGTTTCCATGTTCTCCCCGTGTCTGCGTGGGTTTCCTCCGGGTTCTCCGGTTTCCTCCCACAGTCCAAAAACATGGATCAAGTCAATTGAATTCTCCAAATTGCCCCATATAGAGTGTGTCTGTGTGAGTGAGTGTGTGCCCAGCGATGGATTGGCGCCCTGTCTGCCCAGCGCCCGAGACGTTCTCCCCTGGATGGGCATGGGGAACCCCACCGCGACCCTAATAGAGGATAAAGCGGGAGATAATGAATGAATGAATGATCTGTTGAAGCAATAAGGCACGAGAGGGCATGCATTATTGTAAATACCGTATTTTCCGGACCATAAGGTGCACCGTATTATAAGGCGCCGTATTATAAGGCGCAGTTGCCCCATATAGAGTGTGTGTGTGTCTGTGAGTGATTGTGTGCCCAGTGATAGATTGGCGCCCTGTCCTGGGTGTATCTGCCCAGCGCCCAAAACGTTCTCCCCTGGATGGGCATGGGGAACCCCACCGCGACCCTACTGGAGGATAAAGCGGGAGATAATGAATGAATGAATAATACTACGAATGTATTCATTTAAAAAAAAAAAAAAATTTATGAGGTGTTCTAAGGCACAATGCGCCGCCAGGTTATAATTCTAAGGGACTGTAGTAGTTGTGGTCATTCGCTGTTTATAAGGGATTCTAGTAGTTGTGGCAACCATTATTTCTATTCCAAACCAGGCACAAGTGAAAAATTATAAGTAAATATTCATTCATTCATTATCTCCGGCTTTATCCTCTATTAGGGTCGCGGTGGGGTTCTCCATGCCCATCCAGGGGAGAACGTCTCGGGCGCTGGGCAGATAGACCCAGGACAGGACGCCAATCCATCACTGGGCACACACACACTCACACAGACACACTCTATATGGGGCAATTTGGAGAATTCAATTGACTTGATCCATATTTTTGGACTATGGGAGGAAACCGGAGAACCCGGAGGAAACCCACACGGACACGGGGAGAACATGGAAACTCCACCCAGATGGGGATTCGAACCGGGAATCCCTAGCGCTGAGAGGAGAACATGCCAACCACTAAGCCGCCATATGTAAATATTGTCCAATAAAATACTACGTTGTATTAGTAAAGAACCTACATGTTGTTATTGTTGTTTCTACGGTGATAGAAGGTTGGCAAATGATTTAAATGGTGGTTTAGCAAGCATTTGTATAAGAAGGTATAACATGTAGGGTGGCAGGGTGGCTTAGTGGTTCAGCATGTTCTCCTCTCAGCACTTGGGATTCAGGTTCGAATCCCAATCTGGGTGGAGTTTCCATGTTCTCCCCGTGTCCCCACCTCTAGGGCCCTACTAGAGGATAAGGCGGGAGATGATGGATAATGGTATGACATGTTTCTTTCTTTTGATGTAGGGACGTCCAGTCGTATTATGTTTTCGTCACGTCCTGGATGATGAAGATGGAAGCCATCTTGTCTAAAGAACAGAAAACTGAGAAACTCTCTGAAGACCTGAGCAACAGGTGCAACGTCTTTGTGCAGGTGAGAATGGCTTGGCGTGTGGTTCCTCAGTGGGGAGGGTGTTGGGCCAGCAATCCAAGGGCTGTGGGGTTGAATCCCAGGCCCACTGACATTACCAATGTGGGTCATTGAGCAAGGCCCTTTACCCTCTTTGCTCCAGGGGTATCATGCTGTATCATAGCTGCCCCTGTGTTGTGACCCAAACCGTCAAGTTGGGATAAATGTATGTCGCTTTGGATTAAAGCATCTGCTAAATGACCAGATGTTAATATAATGAGCGTGTAGTCTGTTTGTATGCTGGTTTTCTGTCATAATAGAAATAGGTTCGTGGGGGGGTTCCCCATGCCCATCCAGGGGAGAACGTTTCGGGCACTGGGCAGATACACCAAGGACAGGGCGCCAATCTATCACTGAACACACTCACTCACACAGACACACTCTATATGGGGCAATTTGGAGAACTCAATAGACTTGATCCATGTTTTTGGACTGAACCCGGAGGAAACCCACACGGACACGGGGAGAACATGGAAACTCCACCCAGATGGGGATTCGAACCTGAATCCCTAGTGCTGAGAGGAGAACATGCCAACCACCGTGCCGCCCTGGTTCTTTACATTCATCTATCCATTATCTCTCGCTTTATCCTCTATTAGGGTCGCGGTGGGGTTCTCCATGCCCATCCAGGGGAGAACGCGGGGGGGTTCCCCATGCCCATCCAGGGGAGAACGCGAGGGGGTTCCCCATGCCCATCCAGGGGAGAACGTTTCGGTCGCTGGGCAGATACACCCAGGACAGGACGCCAATCTATCACTGGGTTCTTTACATTTGTACATAAAATTATGTTATCACGGGGGGGCACGGTGGTTTAGTGATTTAGCATGTTCTCCTCTCAGCACTAGGGATTCCCGGTTCGAATCCCCATCTGGGTGGAGTTTCCATGTTCTCCCCGTGTCCACATGGGTTTCCTCCGGGTTCGTCGGTTTCCTCCCACAGTCCAAAAACATGACTCAAGTCAATTGAGTTCTCCAAATTGCCCCATATAGAGTGTGTTTGTGTGTGTGTGTGTGTCCAGTGATAGATTGGCGTCCTGTCCTGGGTCTATCTGCCCAGCGCCCGAAACGTTCTCCCCTGGATGGGCATGGGGAACCCCACCGCGACCCTAATAGAGGATAAAGCGGAAGATAATGGATGGATGAATTAATAATAAATTACAAATTAAATATAGCAGCGTATATAAAAATGTAAATATACAGATATAATAGCAATAAAAAAAAAAAAAATATATATATATATATATATATATATATATAAAAAATATAGCAGCCGGCTTAGTGTTTAGCATGTTCTCCTCTCAGCACTAGGGATTCCCGGTTCGGATCCCAATCTGGGTGGAGTTTCCATGTTTTCCCCGTGTCCGCGTGGGTTTCCTCCGGGTTCGCCGGTTCCCGCCCACAGTCCAAAAACTTGGATCAAGTCAATTGAGTTCTGCAAATTGCTTTAAGAGGAAGGTTTTAGAATTTTAGCACTGATTTCTGTTAAGACTGGAAATGAGGTTTAATACCTGCAGTTGTTAAACTGTTAACTCTAACTGTAAACAGACGTTGGTTAGGAATTAAAGCTTATTGTAATTTTTTCTCACAGGGAATCCTATATGCATACAGCATCAGCACCAGCATCAAAACCACCATGAACATGTACATGTCTATGCAGAAGCCCATGACCAAGACATCTGTGAAGGCCCTGTGTCGTCTGCTGGAGTTGTTAAAGGTGAGTGTGTCCCCCCCCCCTTTGTTGTCATTGTGCAGAGTACAAGTACAGGGCCAATGAAATGTAGTTAGCATCTAACCAGAAGTGCAATATATATATATATATATATATATATATATATATATATATATATATATATATATATATATATATATATATATATATATTAGGGGTGAGCTGCAATATTCGCTGATTCGACGATTCGATTCGGAGAACCGTAGTCGACTATGAACCTCATCGTCGAATGTACCATTTTGACCACATGGGGGCGCCCATGGCTGCTGCTAAGCATTAGTTTTTACATGAAATGTCCTTGTTTTCGTTTTATATATATATATATATATATATATATATATATATATATATATATATATAGACTTTTGTCAAAATAAAATCATCCCTATTTCTGTTAATATTTTTCCAGAACGGGGATCCCATTTACGGTGCTCTAGAAAAACAAGTAAAATATGAAAAAATATATTTTTTAATAAAAAACACGCTTATAGCGCCATCTTGTGGTGAAATTTTAACTGATTCGACTATCAGTCGACTATAGGGAAAATCTGACGGATCAGATTCGACTATGAAAATCCTTAGTTGAAGACAGCCCTACTGTAAACATTATGATTGTTTCAGTTTTTAGTCCTTTTTAATTATTATTTATTGTCAAATTTTGTTTTTCGACTAAAGGCAATAGAGCACACATTCCACCGGCGCTCCCTAGTGGTAGCAGACTCTGTGTCCCACATCACCCAGCAGCTCCAGTCCCAGGCTCTGGCTGCTATTTCCACAGCGAAGGTAAAGTCCTTATCTGCTTTATAAAGATCATTAAATTCTTTTTATACCGAACTTCATATGCATTCTGAACAACACTATCCATGCCACCCAAATCATTAATTAATAATAATAATAATAATAATAATAATAATAATAATAATAATAATGATGATAATTAAAAACTTGTTTCATGTTTAGAAAAGGGTCGTTTCTGATAAGAAGTACAGTGAGCAGAGGCTGGATGTTCTGTCGGCCCTGGTGTTGGCTGAGAACACGCTGAATGGTCCCAGCACCAGAGAGAGGCGGCTGGTGGTGTCTTTGGCCCTCAGCGTGGGGACGCAGATGGTAAGAGTAACGTGTATAAGGCGGTTAGATGCCTGTTATGTTCTCCCATGCCCATCCAGGGGAGAACGTTTCAGGCGCTGGGCAGAGACACCCAGGACAGGGAGCCAATCCATCACTGGACACACACTCACTCACACACACACACTCTATATGGGGCAATTTGGAGAACTCATTTGACTTGATCCATGTTTTTAGACTGTGGGAGGAAACCGGAGAACCCGGAGGAAAACCACGCGGACACGGGGAGAACGTGGAAACTCCACCCAGATGGGGATTCGAACCGGGAATCCCTAGCGCTGAGAGGAGAACATGCTAAACACTAAGCCAGCTGCTCTATTTTTTATTGCTATTATATCTTTATATTTACATTTTTATATACTCTGCTATATTTAATTTGTAATTTATTATTATTCATTCATTCATCCATTATCTTCCGCTTTATCCTCTATTAGGATCGCGGGGGGGGTTCCCCATGCCCATCCAGGGGAGAACGTTTCAGGCGCTGGGCAGATACACCCAGGACAGGGCGCCAATCCATCACTGGGCACACACTCACTCACACAGACACACTCTATATGGGGCAATTTGGAGAACTCAATTGACTTGACCCATGTTTTTGGACTGTGGGAGGAAACCGGAGAACCCGGAGGAAACCCACGTGGAGAACATGGAAACTCCACCCAGATGCGGATTCGAACCGGGAATCCCTAGCGCTGAGAGGAGAACATGCTAACCACTAATCCACAGTGCCACTAATTTATTATTATTATTATTATTATTATTATTATCTAATATATAAATAAAAAAAGGGCGGCACGGTGGCTTAGTGGTTTAGCATGTTCTCCTCTCTGCACTAGGGATTCCCGGTTCGAATCCCCATCTGGGTGGAGTCTCCATGTTCTCCCCGTGTCCGCGTGGGTTTCCTCCGGGTTCTCCGGTTTCCTTCCACAGTCCAAAAACATGGATCAAGTTAATTGAGTTCTCTAAATTGCCCCATATAGAGTGTGTGTGTGTGAGTGAGTGTGTGTCCAGTGATAGATTGGCGTCCTGTCCTGGGTGTATCTGCCCAGCGCCCGAAACGTTCTCCCCTGGATGGGCATGGGGATCCCCACCGCGACCCTAATAGAGGATAAAGCTGAAGATAATGGATGAATGAATGAATTAAAAAAAACATTTATTCTGCCGCTTCAGGGTAAACTGGGTCTGTGAAACTGAATGTTGTTTACATTTTATGAACCACATGTTACGTAAATGACAATAAATTCTCCTTGAATCCTTGAATCAACCTTAAAATAACGTTTTTTTTTCAGAGAACCTTTAAGGATGAGGAGCTTCTCCCTTTGCAGCTCGTTTTGAGGAAGTTGGACCTGATCAGTGAGTTGAGAGAGCGGTAAGAATGCCCTCATTTGTTTCTATTATGGGCGGCATGGTGGCTTAATGGTTGGCATGTTCTCCTCTCAGCTCTAGGGATTCCCGGTTCGAATCCCAATCTGGGTGGAGTTTCCATGTTCTCCCTGTGTCCGCGTGGGTTTCCTCCGGGTTCTCCGGTTTCCTCCCACAATCCAAAAACATGGATCAAGGTCAATTGAGTTCTCCAAATTGCCCCATATAGAGTGTGTCTGTGTGAGTGAGTGTGTGTCCAGTGATTTCTGGGTGTATCTGCCCAGCGCCCGAAACGTTCTCCCCTGGATGGGCATGGGGAACCCCCCCGCGACCCTAATAAAGGACAAAGCGGAAGATAATGGATAGAAAGTCTCAGTTAGGGGCGGCACGGTGGCTTAGTGGTTGGCATGTTCTCCTCTCAGCACTAGGGATTCCAGGTTCGAATCCCAATATGGGTGGAGTTTCCATGTTCTCCCCGTGTCCATGTGGGTTTCCTCCGGTTTCAAGACCAAAACATGAATCAAGGTGAATTGAATTTTCCAAATTGCCCCATATCAAGTGTGTCTGTGTGAGTGAGTGTGTGTCCAGTGATAATTGTCGTCCTGTCCTGGGTGTATCTGCCCAGCACCCGAGACGTTCTCCCCTGGATGGGCATGGGGAACCCCCCCCCCCCCTTCCCCCACGACCCTAATATATAGGACAAAGCAGAAGATAATGAATGAATGAATGAATCCCCATCTGGGTGGAGTTTCCATGTTCTCCCCGTGTCTGCGTGGGTTTCCTCCGGGTTCTCCGGTTTCCTCCCACAGTCCAAAAACATGGATCAAGGTCAATTGAATTCTCCAAATTGCCCCATATAGAGTGTGTATGTGTGAGTGAGTGTGTCTCCAGTGATAGATTGGCGCCCTGTCCTGGGTCTATCTGCCCAGCGCCCGAAACGTTCTCCCCTGGATGGGCATGGGGAACACCCCCGCGACCCTAATAGAGGATAAAGCGGGAGATAATGAATGAATGAATGTTTATATTATAATAATCACGGTTTCGTCTCGACGCTGAGGTGAGGTGTGTCTTGTTTTCAGGGTGAAGGTGCAGTGTGACTGCGGCTTTCTCTACTGGCACCGCGCCGTCTTTCCGATTTACCTGGATGATGTTTATGAAAACGCCGTGGACGCGGCGCGGATTCACGTATGTCTGCTGGTCTCCTGTCTTCATAGCAATAACATTGTACTTAACAGTCCTGTGAGGTTCCACTGATGTTCCACAAGATGGCCTGCAATCTTTGCTCTAGTTCATCCTGAAATTTAGAAATTTAGAAGATTTAAGTCTCAGTTAGGGGCGGCACGGTGGCTTAGTGGTTAGCATGTTCTCCTCTCAGCACTAGGGATTCCCGGTTATCCCCATGTCCAAAAACATGGATCAAGTCGTTTGAAATCTCCAAATTGCCCCATATAGAGTGTGTGTCCAGTGATAGATTGGTGCCCTGTCCTGGGTGTATCTTCCCAGTGCCCGAAACGTTCTCCCCTGGATGGGCATGGGGAACCCCCCCCCCGCGACCCTAATAGAGGATAAAGCGGAAGATAATGAATGGATGAAAGTCTCAGTTAGGGGCAGCACGGTGGTTTAGTGGTTGGCATGTTCTCCTCTCAACACTAGGGATTCCCGGTTCGAATCCCAATCTGGGTGGAGTTTCTATGTTCTCCCCGTGTCCATGTGGGTTTCCTCCGGGTTCTCTGGTTTCCTTCCACAGTCGAAAAACATGGATGAAGTCAATTGAATTCTCCAAATTGCCCCATATAGAGTGTGTCTGTGTGAGTGAGTGTGTGCCCAGTGATGGATTGGCGTCCTGTCCTGGGTGTGCGCCCAGCGCCCGAGACGTTCTCCCCTAGGTAGACATTAGTTCTGATTTCCTTATTTT